>CABFNO020001301.1:0-482206 GCA_902006505.2 Clonostachys byssicola
TTATAGATTATAAAGAGAATATTTATATATAAAAAAAAACTCTATATATTTAATTAATTATATATTATATTTAATTTTAAAATAATTTTATTTATAATTAAAAAAGAAAATTAAAAAAAAAAATTAATTTATAATTAGAATTTTAAATTTAGATTTATTATTATTTATTATTAGAAAAGTATTTAGAAGTTTATTATTAATTATCTAAAGTTAATAAAAATATTAATATTAATTTATTTTTATAAATATAATATATATTTACTATAGTAAAGTTCTAAAGAAAAAATCTATTTATATAGAGATAATTTTAATCTTATATCTATTTATCTATATATATATTATAGGTTACAGGGGAATTCAGATAAATATAACTAACAGCTACAGCCTTAAGCAGGCAAGTCAGATTATATCTGTTATGATACTAATAAACACGATCAACAGCTATAGCCTCGAGCAGCCTCGAGCAGGTAAGTCTGATCCTATTTACCCCAGCCCTTGTGAAAATAATCAACAGCCGAAGCCTCAAGCGGCCTAAGGAGGTAGGTCTGATCTGTTCACCCCGGCCCTTATAAATGCAATCAACAGCTGTAGCCTCGGGCTGCTGAAAATTCCGCCTTTATCAACTTTGCCTACCCCTATGATGGCCTGCTAGCATCAATGGTCTTGTAAGACAAGCGATTACTATAACCCTAGTTAACCCGTTGCCCAACCTAACGAGTAGTTATTGCGAAGCCGACCTGGCCGTCTGTTGTCGTGACGAGCGATTGCTGTGGCCTTAATTAGCTTGTTTTCTCAGGCGAGCTGTCTGCGTTAAGACGAGCGGTCAAGACAACTTCGCTTACCTTAGGGTTGCTTTTACAGCCGTTGACTTGTATCACTTAGGCAGTATCGGTCCAGCCAGGCTCTACCCTGGTTATATGCGTTGGTGGAATACATTATATGTTTCCACAATTAGATCGAACGAGTTAATTATAGCTCTGTTGTCTGCAAGTGTTAGATGGAATAATGCAGCTTCCAAGGCAAACCAACCAACAACGGGGCCAAAAGCGACCCTACAGCAATAGATGGAACCGTATGTACAACCAACAGAAGCCGTGAGTACTACTCTAGTCAAATGAACAGGTTTTTTTAGATACCACAAGAATAGATGTATATACTAATCTTAGACATTGTCCGCTCTAAAATAATTCCAAGCCACATTATCCAGACACATAAGAGTTGCATCTTGTCCCTCATTACATTCTACTCTCGTTATAATATAGTACCACATTTGGAAGCATTTACTCTCTGATGAGCACCTGCTTCCAAATTCAACTCATTGAACCCTATTCATCGAGCCTTGATCATCGTTAGCAACATGCATATCCTTCAAACTTTTCTGATTTGTGCCGCAGCCATGAAGGGCATCCAGGCTTTGGCTGATTTTCCTTGGAGGCAAGTTACAACCGAGCCGAGCTACCTAATCTTGCTGACCTTTATCTCGAGAATATTTGCTGACATCCACTTGCTATAGTAGGTCTGATGTCGGGATCCGTAGCAGGGCTACTGGCGGAAATTATTTCATGTTCCCTCGTGCGCCAGCTTGTGACCCGAAGAACAAGCAATGCATCCAATGCCCAACGACCAAGTTTACTAAAGGGAAGAGAGGTCCCAAAAAAGGAGTAATTCCAAATACGCCTGCCTCGGGTAGAGGCAAGCCCAAGACCACGACTCCACGACCCGTTAACGCGGAAAAAGCCAGCAAAGTCAATGGTGCGGCCAATGTCAACGCCAACGCCAAATCGAAACCGAAGCCTAAGAGATCGACCTATGGGGCCATAAAAAAGCGCTCAGATGCTAGAAAGAGGAGGGATCGCTCAAGGTATCTTGCTAGCCGCATGGGAAGATCCTCACTTACTCGGAGCGTGTCCCCTCGCGTAGACTTTCCGGAGGATCAGGTGAATGCCAAAGGCCCGTGGGAAGAGGGCGACCAGATCACCATACTTAATTCTCAAAAATGCCTCTCAATAGTGGTTTTGGAGAGAAATAAGTACCAAACGCTCAAACTCAAACCGCAGGATCCAAATGACAAAACACCGAGCTTCGAATACGTCAAGAACTTTTTGATTGGTCACGGCGTATTGGATGCGAGAACCATTAAGCCAAAGAAGGCATTCGCTTATCTAGTTGTTCCAGCTGCCATACGGCAATCGTCAAGCTCTTTATACACGACAGCTTTAGAGCAAGTTGCCTTGACAGTCATGGAATGCAAGCCGATCGAGCTGAAAACAAGCAGGCCACAGAACGTTCGTATCACTAACTTAGGAGGCAACGCGTTTAACTTTAAACATGAGATTCTCGACGGAACGGCTAGTTGATCTCTGGTAAATGAATGGCTTGCTTATCAGTTAGCAGCCACTCAACCGCTACTCCTGTTCCAAGGCGGGGGATTTGGATCTGTATGGAGTCCAATTGATTTGACCAATTTTGTTGGAGGGTCTCTGGAGAAGAATGCGATGGTAGCGAGGGTTACTGCCGAGTACAAGCTCCTATCAGATTTGGTTACTCGCATGTTTGTTGTTGCTCGCCTGTAATGACAAGGTTCATCAGGCTACATTTGTTGCTTGGGGCTCAGTAGAACCTGCTGATGGTGTGGCGGGAAATGAAATAGAAAAATTGAATGAGTGGCACAATTCTACATTTACGTTTCTCAATACAAGTCCACCAGTGACTGAGGAGAAGTAATGAGTGAGAGTATAGCTAGAGTCTGCTGTGGACTAACAAGCTCTCCCCGTGAACGACAAGATCAGATATTTGGCAGCTCTCTCCCCAGCCACTGATAATTCGCACTCGTCGGAACATGCCGCCACAACTGGAATGGCAGGCGGCGAACCCCGCCGTTTGCACCTCTGGCGGCCCACCACATCCATCACCAGACGGCTGCTCAGCAAACCTCCGCTGTAGCATCCGGAGATGAAATTTACCATTGCAGTTCTTCACTGTCCCGTATGATGATCCCATCGGCGTCGCAAGCCCGGGGACAGCAGACATGATCCCGCCAGCGCACCACTCAGACCCCCCGGAACATGGGACGCGTACCGTGTCCAGGCCCTACGATGTGGCCATGCACCTTGACGAATGGATGATACGGGCATACGGCTGCATCGGCTCTCGCTCCAGCCAAACCACCGTGCTGGTGTTTCTTCTTTACAGCGCCCGGTTGACGAGCAATCTTCTAGAAACCATCGCCGAGGGTGCTATGACTGTCAAGTCAGCCCCGTCTCTGGAAGGACGCAGGTGTGCCCATCTCGCCCGGGCGGCAGGACGATTAGGTGCTTTTGCCCTTTCGCTAGCCCAATGCTCAAAGCAAGCCTTGAGTACGATTGCTCAAGCTCTTGCATTTGGGCGGCTTTGGGGTCTGCTCGGCGTCTACTTTTCTCTGAAGCAACTCATCCAACCCAGCACGTCGCCAAATCTCAGCGGCGATCAGAAGAAACGGCCTTATTTGGAAAATATATTCAAAAGTGCACAGTTGATTCTCTTGACCTGCTACTTCGCCACCGATAATGTGAGCTTTCTATCTGGTCGTAAGATTCTGGCTATCCCACCATCTACCAGGAAGTCGCTGTCCCGCTGGTCCTTGCGCTCGCACGCGCTGTGTATAGCTGTAGACATTGCACGTCTGATAACACAGCGGTTAAGGATGGGAGGGGAAACCATACCGGGGAGCTGGAGGAACCAGTTCCTGACAACCTTGGCCATGTTCTCCGTCGCCTTGCACAATAGTATCGACAACAGCCCGTTAAATGATATTACGATTTCGCTTCTAGGGTTTTATCAGAGTGGATCGCGCATGAGAAATCTTTGGCATGACAGTTCTTTGCAAGCCCGGATGCAAGATAAGGACCAAGAGAAATTGGTAGCCGTTAAAGCCCCTTAGTCCAGATCAATGGCAGATTCGATTCGTGCCTGGTCTTTGCATTTTGTCTCATCTGCCTACATCTCACTGCATGCCACAAGTGTTGATTCTACCTGCATATCAAGAATACCCCGACGAAAAATTCCGTGATTGGTACATCGGCCATATATTACTCAGCTCGCGGCATTAAGACTCTCTCGTTCTAGAATTTGCCGTTAATATAGGACGTCCAATAGCCATCCACCGCCTATGTGTTTAGATCTACAGAAAGGGATACCTCTGCGTGTAATGCTGGCGATGTCTATTTGAAGAGGTTGTGGAACAAAGCAAAACATATGCAGCACGAGCCAAGCACGTGGTCGACAAAACCGCTGTCCTTTTGTTAAGACAAAGAAATACACGAAAAATTCGATGGCACATGTCTTTGTCTGTGATTTAATCTAAGTCCCTTGCGTAGGTATTCCAGATCTTTCTATTTTTATAAAGCCGTGCATCCGCCTTTGACCATCAATCAGTTCTCTAGCTCCGGGTCATCCAGTCTTTGTGCTCCCAGGAAAAAAAGGAGTATATCTTTTCCTCTCGCTTCTGTTACACAGAGAATATTTTCCTCCTCACTCCTAACGTACCCGCCTGTGTGAACCAAGACTATCATTGCAAAACAATGTCGGCCTCATCATTAGCATCTTGGATTCATTCATTGATCTACACCATCATACCAACCACAAGCCTTAGCCCCGAATCTGAATCTTGTGTACCGACGGCGACGAGTAGTCAATACGGCTTGAAGCCGTTTGAGGAACTCGAACCACATGTTCTCAAGCTTGCTACGGAGAGGGTCTGGCCAGGCAGTAAAGCAGGGGACATCACAGTGCGGAAGATAGCATTGGGAGGGTTCAACCGAATCATTGGGCTAAAAAGAAAAAAAGAAGAGGTCATTTTGCGACTTCCCAGTACCGAAGGAGCTGATGTCAATGCCGAAGTAGGCATTTTGGACTTTGTGCGCAGGCACACCACGATCCCGCTGCCTGAAGTCGTGTCTGTCGACGATAAGACCGACAACGATTTGAATTCCAAGTACTGTGTTCAGCGACTTCTTCCATCAGGAACGGTTCTCAGCTTATACCCGGGATTGACTCACTCACAAAAGTGTCAAGTTGCCCGTGAGTTAGGCAACGTAATGAGCCAAATGCTCGCCGTGAAGAGCAACATCGCTGGTAGAATATCTGGTCGACCACTGGACAACCCATCCACCTTAGACGACTCATCTACCTTAGACGACTCATCTACCCCGGACAACCCATCCACCTTGGACAATCTATCTACCTCGGACAACCCGTCCACCTTGGATAACCCATCCACCTTGGACAACTCATCTACCTTGAACGACTCATCTACCTTGAACGACTCATCTACCCCCACCAATACATTTCTCTCAAAAGTCCGCTCCTGGATTAATCGAGGCATTTCCCTGGAGTGGATTCTGGGGGAGGACACTATCACCCTCCGGCAATCTCACGTCCCACGATCTTTATTTCTTATCGAACCTCTTCTTCCCAGATTCGATGGTCTGACTACGGAAGAGGCTGATCGTCGATTCAATGACGCCGGGTTTGGAGTAGCCTATAGTGATCCTGTTTCCGTGAGACCCTACCAGGCACAGGCACCACAAGAGTCTACGCTCGATCTGCTTACTACTCTGTGCAAGATCAATAAAGCCAACAATATTCTCCTTTGCCCATGGGACGCAGGGTTGCCGCATCTGATGGATCAACTCGTCCTCATGGCAGAGCAGCTGGCAGCTCAAGGGTGGCTGAATGACCGCAGCTATTCACTGTGCCATCTTGATTTTCATCCACGCAACATATTGATTAATCCCGATGCCCGAGAGATCATCTCCGGGATCATCGACTGGGATAGCGCGTTGTTCCTTCCTACATTCATGGCATGTGAGCCTCCTATGTGGCTTTGGGCCTGGAATGATGAGGATGACGAAGATGAACGACACGCCAATGACATACCGTCGACACGTGAGGATCAAGAGATCAAGGCAATATTTGAGGAGGCTGCAGGGGAAACCTACTTGAAGTTCGCCTATGATCCGTCTTACCGCCTAGGAAGGCAACTTGTCAAGTATATTATTGAAGACGTAAGATGTGATTCCACCGCTAAAATCGTCAATCAATTATTGGATGAGTGGGACGCTTTGTGTTCACAACGTCAGATGGAGTGAGGTGGCTTGAAAAAAGTGGTAAAGGTCGACAAAAAAGCAGAAATAGAGGCGATCTGCCTCCGAGCTTTATGCTCGCTCTCTATATTCCCTACTGTTCTTTCCTTCTTCAGTTCTGTCACTAGATGGGAGATCTGGTTTTTTTTTTGTAGTCAAGAATGGAGCAGCGAGAATTATAAAATCGGTTCGCTGGTGTTTGAGATAAATTTATTCTTAGTCTAGATTGCCATAGTAGCCCTCAATATTGAAACTTGAAATGCAACCCTCTGGATGTCTTAAGTTGCTCAACATATAGTGCGTGGAGTCATTTGTTGAAGCTCGGTGAAGCCTCGTAACGACATAAAAAACTACTCCCTGTATCCCCTCCATCTTCAGTCCTCTTCCTGTAAGCCGTATATTTAGTGGTCCCTCGAGGTTGTCTAATAGATGCTCGTTCTATTTTCAAACTTCTGTTTATAGAATTATTGTTCATGCTAGAGTCAAAGAAGGGAACATCAATCCATTGAGAAGGCCTCCGAGAATTATTTTCATCAGAGCACAAAGGTTTAAATATAACCCATGAACAATGAAATGTCTATATGATCCGATCAGCCTTTAACCTAGAACAGTCGTTGACTTGGAATATTTAAGAAGACAGATTATCCAAAATCCATGGAGAGGAATCATCTCCCGAATATCTACAAAAGTAGTCGTACTATCCAACACGCATCTTTACAATTCCGAATTGCATAGTCACAATCAATGCCTGGTGCACGCAAGCAGAGTAGGACACATCATTGTCCAGGAAGGAAGCAGGGCAACTGTCGACCCTGTTTCGAGTTTCAGAAGAACTTTTGCAAGAAACACCAAATTTTATGTTTAGATCATAAGCAAATCCACCTTATAGAGCAAGTATGTCCAGGATGTGAGTTTTCCTTTGTTCAGTTTTACGGAGAGTGTGTGAATAACTGGGGATGTGACTTAGGTGCTCGGGCTGCACTGTATCAGCCAAGCAGCGAAGAAGATACTAGCTGGATTGGAAACATTTGAGAGTATTTCATGTTTCAGAGATGTAGCTAACTTACTCACCTTCTCTCCGTTCTTGTGGACCTGTCCCTGGGTAGCCTATCGGATTTACTCACCTCTTTACGACTTGGGCTTCATCTACAAAGACTACACCCATATCTTGTTTTAATTGTTTTAAAATATGTGACCAATGATCAGTTTTATCTTGCATACACTTAATAGTTTGGATTCTACTACGAGGTTGATAGCCGCGCCTAGTCTTAGGCAGGTAGGAGCTTCGCGGAGTCCGTACGGGGAATGAAATTACGACGGGGGAGGCAATATCTGCAATTTCATGTACAATCCAAGCTAAAATATCTTAAAAACTTTAATCCAACGAGATCACGCCCCCAAATGACGTCGGGACGTTTAATTGGCCTTCCGCCAACAACATTCTGATATAAGCGAATGATAAACATTTTGCTCCTCTTGACCCAATTGATTGCCTCAGCTATCTCAAATGAACCCACAGATACTAATTCCAACCCCAGGACTCTAATTTACTAAAAATGTTGTAGTCCCTGGAACATCCAATCGACAAAATAAAGGATTAAGTGCCAGGAGGGCGAAATTTTTTTTGACCTCTCTTACAGTCAGGGAGCGCAGCCATGGAGTCGGTATTCCCACATTCAATGTTCGTGATAAACGCCTCAAATCATAATACAATCTGTTATAATTTAGTGGAAAGTGTTCATTTCTAGTTCGTGAGGTGTGGAGTGTGGTACTGGCCATCTAAACAATACACATCTGGTGGTTGTTTGCCCTTACATGTCTGTTTACATCTCATTCGCCTACAGCAATCTCAATTTCCGTTTCCGTAAATGCAAATCCTCCTCGCATGGAAAGACTCTCCCACAGCTCACTGAACACTTTGATTTCCTTTACTTAGACACTTGCTTATACTCCTCAGGTGCCTCATATGCCGTCACTATAACTGATTGGCGTGTTTCATGAACCAATTTTCTTTCGTGATTGGTCTGAACAAGTACAGAGGTGCCAATGAGTCCTTGAACACTAGCTCGAGTAAGAGCATTCAAGCTTCTTCATAGAGTGTATATCAGGACATCAAAGGATTCAATCAAATGAGGAACTCAAACTAATTCCCATGCCAGTCCTACAATAGCCAAGCCAACCGTATGGTCAGCAATGAGCCTATTCCATGGCTGCGGCCTTATTTAGGGTGGAATGACATGATCAACAACCGCCAGATACAGGCTGAGTTTGTTGGCGTAGGAGATAGCAGCTGATCATACTACCTACACTCTGCAGCCTGTCCTCGCCGTTGTTAAGGACAATGGCCCTTTGATCCTGCTATCTAGCATCTTATCCGGCACTCTGTTTACATATCGGGTACTATATTGTCGTCTGGAGTGCTTCTTTGCCTCAAGCCGCAGTAGGAACCGATACGGCCGGTTTCAGTCAGAAATCAGAAGCAGGCATCATCGAAGAGATCACGCGGATAAAACGGGTCAGCGAGATGCACCTAAACACCCTCAGAAAGGAAGTTGGCAGACTGTTGTTGGCTAGAGTCTGTTGCTCGGTGTCCGGCCAGTCCACCACCAGCGTTCCGGAGGACACGCGTGAGGTGGCTACCACGAGATGGTTCTCTTTACGCTTCGCTGCATATGGCCTATCTCTCTCATTCCTCCGCTATGACCCAGGGGCCGTTTTCCCTGACTTAGGATCCAATATGTGCTTGGCTCACTTCGAGTGGTCAACTCTCTCCCAGCGTCTAGTGGTGAGCAACGTCGAGTGTTCACGATTAGTTTCTTATGTCTCGCTTTGAAGCTTCTATATTATACCAGAGAACAATAATCAATGCAGTAACCGAAACATTATGAGGATGCAAATAAAGAGGCTATCATGGAGACTATACAAGCACTGTAACAAAGAACCCAAAATCTGAGGCTTGGTGATACCCTGATATACGTAAGCTAGCTACTGTGCAATAACGACCAGTTGGGGATGGCCGAGAAGCCGCAAACATCCGAGTCCTGATATGCGCTCCTTTTCATGAAACAGCGTAGCTTCTACTGCATTGGCATTGGTTTTTTTTTTGTGGCTGAGCACAATCAAGGTTTCTTGTCTATTACGCCGAAGGGTGGTCAATCACAAAGAAAGAAAATGATGCAAGATTCATGAGAACATTGTATTAAATAATAATCTCCTTCTTCAAAAGTCCCAAAGCCAGTTTGTTATTCCCGACACTCAGCAGTGATATCACTTGATTGATTCTGCTAATGCTGCGAATATCCTCGGCACTGCTCCTGTCACTATGCAACGCTGCCGCCTGGGATGCTTGTTCATAGTAGTCCATGGCCACAGAGGCGATTCCAAGAAGGTGGAATAATCTCCCAATGTTGTAGAAAACTTCGGCTTGGTGTTGGCCGTTTGCTTGTCGCCGCTGTGCGTCAACATATTTATCCATAAATGCCTGCCCCTGCAAAATTAGATATTGTCTGTTTGCTGACTGTCGCTTGAGGCCGTAGTGGACATATGCCAGGCCAAGGCTCAAGTTCACCATGAGGTTCTCTGGGTCAAGAGCCCGCGCTCGTAGGAAATAGCCTATTTCATTCAAGATGGTCAGAATTCTCAGTAGAAGCACATGTAACGGAGCGAGCAATGAGATACACCACATACCCAGAGCAAATGTATAACTAGTTGACGTGAAAAGAATATGACCATAAAGCATCAACAAACAGACATCCAAGTTGACGTCTACCGGATCTGCGACGTTGACGCTTTCGTTGCCATTCTGGGCCCCAGCGCCACCCAAGTGTGCCGAATCGATAGCTTTAATCTGTCTCAAAATAAATTTCTGTGCTGGGCCAGAAGTATACCAGGAAATGGGCGATTGACAGAGCGTTGACAGTAGTGCAAACATCCGATGAGAGTCCGATATTGCCCCGTCCTTCATCAGGTGTCGAGCTATGCTGATACATTTCTCTTCATCGCTTGTGTATATTGCGCATACTGTGATTCTTAGTTAGTGAGAGATTTATTTCATGTCATTATCCATGTTGTAATTACCGCTCCATGCAACGTAGATCGCAAAGTTGTGGTTAGGCGATTGGAATACAGTTGAATCTTTTGCAGCTTCGCATACTGAATATGACTCTTCTCGTCGATGTGCCGCAGCCAATCCCACGGCATAATCAAGAAATAAATTCAACCACTCATCAAAAGATATGCCTTGGTGACCATTATTCTCAAAATTGGGCAGCGTATCTCTGGTTGATAGATCAGGCTGAGGAGCAAGAGCTGCGTTGCATATTTGGTTAGAAACCCTACTTCACGTATACTGGCTGATCATCATGGGGGGTGTCTTACTTCGTGTTAGTCTTTCATACATCTGGCTCAGCTCAGAGCTAGGCTGGTAGCGCGACAAAGGCTGGGGGCTCTTTGAGCTGCTCAGAAAGTTCAGGTATTTGTCCCATGAGTAGAATTTCTTCAGTGATCGGAAGTCATCGATCAATTCGCGAGAAGATCGCATCCAGGAGTCGACCAAGTCATCCCGCCCAGATCTGATCTGATTTTTCAGTTCACATACTGCCGAATACTGACGTGAGAGTCTGATAGCATGAGCTTGTTCTTCTTGACGCCGCTTGTCAGGGTTGGCAAGCCGCTTTGGTCGGTATCTCCGAGGTATGACTGGCCGTTTAGTGGCCCTGCCGGATAAGCCTCCTACCTTCTGTCTCCGGACACGTGAGCCTGCACCGTCCTGTGATCGGCGTCGATGGGATGCCAGTTCACTTTGACGTGTACCTGTTAATGGCTGATCGTGGGCTTCTTGGAGGGCCATGGCCTCGGCTGCCAGGATGAGGGCCTCTTCATCTTCTTTGGCTTTCTCATACATATTTGCAAGCTCGATGCGAGCATCGATACTCTCTTCATCCACCTCAATAGCTGTAAGGAAGCACTCTTCGGCAGCAGCGTTTCCGCCAGTGGCTAGATAACACCGTCCAAGTTCCAGTAGAACTGTCGCATCAGGCTCTCCGGATACTTCTCGAAGAACTTCCAAAAATTTGGCGGCCAAGCTGAAATGCGCATGACGGTAAAGCTCAGAGGCCACGTCGAATGCAAGAAAAGGGAAGTCGCCAACAAAATCTCGAGTATGGTGTTCAGTTGGATCCAGCCAGTTTAGGTGCTCCTATGACATAGTTAGATTCTTGGTTTGGGAGACGTAGAATAGCTTTCATTCGCTAGGGCTTGCCGGGGACAAACCTACAAATGCTTCAGAATCCTGTCCGATGCCCAGACGATAGATAGCCAAACGAGCTCGGAGGTCTCGGGGCAGACTGACACCATAAAGCATGTGATTTCCTGGGCTGGAGGCAAATTCTGGAACACCAAGTCGCCTATCATTTCCTTCATCCCATTCGCGGTCATCGCCTTGCCACTGATCCCAGTATGATTCTGACGATCGACCAACGGCCCATCGTGCAAGGGACTTTAGCTCAGAAATAGCTTCATCGTAACGACCAACAGAAGCAAAAAGTTCGACATATATACCAATATCATGCCATGGGGGCTCATCAGCTTGTGTCAATACTGATCCGATTTCTAGATCAAAGTAGCGCCTATAAGAGGAAATAGCGGCCGGGACAGACGATTCTATGTGCTTATTGTCAAGGCAGGCCTCTGCAAGCTTTCTTACCAAGTCTAAGTCGTGAGGGCGATGTTTGAGAACAACTTTATAGTCCATAATGGCTGCTCCCAGGTGGCCCTGCCGATGACACACCGTTGCTTTTCCAATCCGAGCATCCAAGTTAGATGAGTCGGCCCTCAAGGCAGCAGAGTAGCAAAGGCGCGCTGTGTGCAAGTTTCCCTCGACGTCTTCTTCAATGTTGTCAAGTGCAAAAGACGCGCACCTTAGCCAGCCTGGAACGTCCTTGGGACGCAGATGGGCAGCGTACACCATAGCGGACAAGGATTTAGTGATCTCGCCAATCTCCGCGAAGATAGAAGCTAGAGATGTCCACGCTTGATGCGTCTCAGCATTGATCCTGATCACTTCAGAGGCGAGCGTGAGAGCTGTCGCATAGTCTCCAGCGAGAAAGGCCTGGTTCACTTTGGCAAGCCGTGCTGTGATATCTCCTCTGGGTTTGGCTGCTTTCCTAGGTCCGCGAGCACCACGACCTCTCGGTGCCCCTCGCGTGGAGGGTTGAGCTGATGGGACAGCAGTTGGCTCTGTGCCGCCATTATGTGTGGCGAGAAACTGTCGGACTGTCTCATCAAATCTAGCGATGTCTCCCTCAAGCTCTTCAAGGTCAGAGTCGGCATCTGACGCACTGACCGAGGTTTCCCTGTGACTCAGTTTAGCACATTCAACGAATCCGGTGCAGGTGGTATTAAAACTCACTCCTCCCCAAGGTGATCATCGCGCCATGACTGAGACCTAGCATTAGCCATTCGCGTACTGATTTTGCGCCTACGCAATCCGAGAGATCTCGAAACCAGGCAAACGTCAAAGCTATTGATTAATTCTCCTTCAATCCGAGAATAAAACGATCAAATATCTCATATATTCTAAAGACGGGGTTGGAATACGATGACTTTGAATGATCTAGGTTCTAAGTTTAGCCCGTTTGACTTTGCAATGACGGATGTCGCACTCATTGAAGTGATACCTACCCTATACCTTCAGATTCATCCAAGCCATCCAGTTCAGAACACAATTCCCAAGCAAACCATTCAGGGTAGAATTGTCAATAATCATGCTTATTACAATACTTGCGTAATAGATCACTTGCTCCATGAGAATCCATAGTCGAAGTAGGATGGCGACTATTTGCACATTGTATTTAAATGCTCAAGTAACGAAATTACTTTGAGACGATGGTAGAAACCAGGGCAACCCCTGGTTTCAATTATATGACAAGAGACATAGCACAATAGAAAGAAAAGTAAACGCGATTTCCAGCAGACAAAAGTTAGGCTACAATTGCAGGCGCACGGGTTGAGTTGTGGCCGATACTCCTTAGGCCAATTTTCCGTCGGCCTTCGCTTCTGGAATGGTGTTAGCGAAACAATGTTTTTGATGCCATGACTGTCGGGTTACTACATACCTTTGACCTGCTCAAAAACCTTGAGCATCTTACGTCGAGCGCCAAGGGCGTTGACGCCGCGTTGCTCCAGGGCTTTATCGTCGAGTTCGACAAGCTCCGTCCATTTCATGTCCTTCAGGTTATCCGTGTACTTGTGGAGTCGCAGACTTCGGAGCCAGCTTGGGATGTCTTGCAAAAGAGAGGGGTCAGTTGGATCCTCAGGCGGCTTCGAGCTTCCCCTCCTTCCACGAGGCGATCGTCCGCGCCCCATATCGGAATGATCAGACAAGTAGCCCTCATGACCGACACCCAAGGGTGACAATACACCAGCAGGGAATCCGCCCGTCATTAGTCCCGGAGACCCTTCATAGGCACTGAGAAACCCATTGTGCTGAGGCGATGTAAAGGCAGCTGGGACTGGACTCAGCGTGGCAGCCTGCATAGCAAGGCCTGGAGAGTTGGGGCGCGATCTCTGTCCAGTAAGTCCCATATTCTGCTGGGCTTGAATAGCAAGGATCTGGTCACGATTGAGCACTTGGCCATGTTCGTTGATCATGACCACGTTAGTGCCGGGCAAATTAATACCCTGAGCAGACGGCAAGCCGGGAGAAAGGGGAGGTTGGTTAGAACCCTTAGCATCGTTGGACCTTGCGCGGCGGTATTTGCGAACATCATCCAGAGCAAAGCGGTTGTTAACCGTGGAAAGAGCGGCCAGTTTCATGGCAGTTGCGTTTGCCACCATGTCAGCTTGAGTGCCACCTTGATTGTTGCCAGAAGTGAAGGTTGCAGTCATTGGGGTGTTCACCATGGACGCCCAGTTCCCACCATGGCCGTAGGGAGACAAGACGGGTAGTTCGCTCTTGTCGACGCCCGCAAGAGCGTTCTTTTGAGGCACGGCGCTGTTTGGTACCTGAGACCGTGGGGACCTCAAACCGGCAGAAGGAGGTGGCTGCACGAATTGACCCATAGGCGTCTGGGACGTGGCAGGTTTGGCGGCAGTCTGATCGTTGGAGGTGTTGCCGACCCACGCCAAGCCTGATGATCCTTGCGTTGCGCCCTCCCTTGCCTCCTGAGGCGGAGGAAGACCTGGTGTTGCCATGGCCGAGGTCCTGGCATCGATCGCAGCACTGTTGCGGTTAGAAGCCGGCAAATTTCCAGTTTGTTGGGTGAATTTGGCCTTTTCAGTGGCGATTGCGGCGGCGGCATCTGGAAACATGGCATTGATCGTAGATGGGTCGAGGCCGGAGTGACGCTTCGTGGTGCTAATGGTCGAGTTGCGAGCGTACGAGTTACGAGTCGAGTCCACATTGAGCTTGCTCATAGCGTCGCTGAGCCGATTCGACATTGGGTCTAGGATGGCAGATATGTTAGTCGCGAAATCAAGCAAAAGCTTCGTCAATTGGAATTGTACCCTTATCAAAATTGGCTGGAGACAAGACACCAGACATGGGATGATTCTTACCCATCTGCTGCAACACCTGGATGAAGAAGCGGATTTGGACTTGGGTAGTCTGTTGAAGCAGAGCATACAGGGCAGCAGTACGCTCAGCTTCGCTCAGAACCCGAAACCATTGTTCGATGGCACTCAGCTCATCCTTGAAATCCTGATCGAGAGTAGCTGCGGCCATTTCCTCGAGAGTGGTCTCATACTGGTCGATATCGGCAATCCACTGCTGCGCAATCTTGTCCTGGGGGTCGGAGTCCGAGTTGCCTTGCCCCTGAGCCTGTTGGCTTTGTCCATAAAAATCGGAAGATGGGCGGATTCGATTGGCCGAGGGAGGACCAGCGAGGGCTGCCATATCCGCGGAGGCGCGCAAAGAATGTCCAGAGCCAACAGCTCTGGAAGAAGGAGGACGCAACGAGGACGTTGTGTTTGCCTCGGGAGTGCTGTTGCGATTACCGACGTTGTGGTTTCCGGACATATTGAGCATTATCGAGCTGAGGTATTAATAAAGAGAGAGAAGGGCCCTTTCCAGTTGATGTAAAAATGGCGAATGGATACGAATTGTTCAGAATCTACCCGTCAAAAAGGGCGACAACGAGAGTTGGCTATGTGATGAAATCGAGGGTATTGTCTATCTCCTGCAGTGACCGGCTGACCTCAAAGGAGTTTCGACAAGTGTGTGAAGGGTGAATTATTTCATCGTCTATTTTCGAAATGCGGAGATGAGGAAGGCAACGCTGGGAGAAGCTGGAGACTGGTTAGCATACATCGTGTGAAAGGGGATGGACATTTAGCGATAGAACGGGCAAAAGTTGCAATGGGAGCATCAAGGTGTACTGACCGAGGGGATTAAAAATGTAGAGGCTCGAGGTCGCGACGAGAAGACGTCTGCGTCCAGGCAGTCAGTTGACAGTTGTCGTCACAAGCTCGACTGAGAACAAGGAGAAATGTGAAAACGAGGAAGAGAGACCTCCGGGGGTATGGAGTTAAGTCGAGGACCCAGCAAGGACAGGTGGTAAAGCGTTGTGGCCCGAAAACTGAGCTGACTTGGAATCTAGCCTGGATAAGGTGAGGAGACCCGAGGTACGTACACTCTTAGGTAAGCGAAACTTATTTATGGAGATATTAGTAGAATCGTGAATCCTTCCTTGAGTACGCTTCCCTTTTGAGCCAATAATTGATATAAATAACTCAGACTTGGTGTAGGTTAACTAGAGCATGTAGAGTATGCGGAACCACAGCTATCACCCAGTGCACTTTATTGGGTGGGATTCTGCCCGAATTGTCCAACGCGAGCATTCCAATTTATTGATGACAGCATTCAAGGGGGGGTCAAGTTTGATGAGATTACCTCGTATCGATGGTGAAAGCAGAGCTTCAAAAGGGAATCACGTAGTACGAGAGGATCATGCCTCATAAAGAGCACTCCAATATGGGTTCGATTTTTGTATTCCTGGCTCCAGTCCAACGTCACGGATTTGTGTCGTGCGAGGTTTCTCTATGTAGCCTGCGAAGGATTGACCGTCAATCCTCACCCTAAGAGCATTTCCTTGTCGCTTCCCTTCAATCTATGCTTTCAAACATTTTCGCGCTTGCCTTCCTTGGCCTCCTTCTACACAGGTTGTTAGTCAAGTTCGATCCGCGATTCTATCGAGAATGATGGCATACCAAGGCCTTGGCGTTGCCGTGGAGAGCATGTCGGTGGTTGCGACGGAACTTGGGGTCAACACCCTTGAGCGAAGGGTATCTCGAGGTCTTGGGCTTCGTGATACTGGGGTAGGCTATCAGTATTGTATTGGGCAAAATTCGGGGAATTGAATCGGTGCTGACCCGTTACGGTGAGCCTTGCGCTGCTGGTTGTGCTGCGAGCTGTTCTTTGACTCTGATCACGAATACATTAGTTTTAGAAGCGCATAAATTCGGTTCACAACTACTCACTGGCCATGGCGTCGGTTGGATGTTGTGTGAGATACTCAAGAATCCAAGTTCGTAACTGATGAGAACGAAATCATGTGTGGGAATTTTCCACAGTTAGCCCTAGCATGGCTGAATTGGGTAAACCTAAGACCGGCCCACAAAATCTGGTGGAAAGCTGACATAATCTGTGGCTTGACATGGCGAGCTTGTGTGGCGCTGCTCCACTGATACCCCCCGGAAGGGCCAAATGAGAGCAGGCCGCCTCGTCTGCGGGTGATTGAATGATAGTTCATACTTTCTCTAGGTGTGATCAAGGATAATTCTTTTCTAACGTTGAGGGATATAGGCAATGCATTTGTGGTGTGCAAATAATAGTTTTGAGTATATATATTGATGCCATGGCTGGTTTGAAATACTAAATCAATTCTATCCCTCCCTGAGCCATCTTGTACCAACCGAAAGAAACAACCGGCTGCGCCATCATGTCGTCGTTGTCGTTATAGCAGCCTCGGCTTTGGAGGCTAGGTCAAGCCCAGAGTCTCCGATGCTTGTTGACGCTCGTTGAGCGGCACTTCTCAGCTGTTGGAGGCGGAGCGATTTCAAATATCGGAAGAGGAGAACAAAAAGTAATTCCACTCTGCGAGTATGTTAGCAGGCAAACCTTACCCAGCAAGCATTCTGCTGTCAAGGGCAAAGTAAACGCTGTCTCTCACCTCTCTTTTGTCATCATCAGAATTCCTTGGACTAGAAGCCCCTTCAGAATTTGAGGACCGATTCCCTTGAAGAGACTCAGGGGCCCCTCGTTGTCGATGATGAATTTCATAACTTCACCGAAGCTCTTGAAGGGTTTTCCGTTTCTGGCCGGGGGAGGCTTGGATTGGAGGCCGACTTTGGCAACGATCAATGGTTGAGTAGCAATGGTAGCCAAAGCTTTGGAGAGGCCACCCAGGACTAGTGTATGTAAGTTAGCTGGAGAGCTTGTTGATTGTTGCTAGGACGCTGTACTCACCAAAAGCCTCCCAGGGCCGTAAGTTGGCCTTGCCCGGAAAGAGAACAACTTTCAAGCGTTCATAGGCACCATATGTGATTGCAGGATTGACAACAAGAACAAGACTGGCTTTCAGACCCCTCCACAGCCCAGAGACTCCGTCTGGCCCTTCGACCACCTCACGGGCTGTTGCGATGAGCCCGCGGCGCTCTCCCTTACTGGCGGTTTGCTGTCGGGTTGTCACGACAGCAACGGGGATGGTAAACAACTGGGCAATAGCTCCAGCGGCTGCGCCTAGAGATAGCTCGATAGCGGTAGAGGGAGGGGCGGCCGACTTCGCAGAGCGGCTGTAGAGAGCTCGGATGATGCTGTACCAGTAAAAGTATGCAAAATTGGTTGACGCGACGCCGAGCAGAGAGCCGCTCATGCCGGCATATAGGCCCTCAACCCCTTCATCGGACACAATGCTGGATAGGGCGTGCCAGGTCGAGTCGTACACGGGGGCGTCGGCAGCGTCGATGGATTTCTCATTTGACCGAACCTGGACCTGGAGTTTTGTTTTGACGCTGTGGCAGAAGGTGGGAATGTCAGCATTTGTTTTGATGGGAAATGTCTAGAACTTAACGCGGTGAATTTGGCGATTGACAAAGGTGTTGGAGGGGCGCTCACATGTCAAGAGGGTAGACGAGAGCGTTAGCAAGAACAGCGCCCGTAGCGCCCGCGACAGCTTTGCCCCAGGGCGAAATCTCCTTTGATTGACCAGCCATGGTGCAATGTGCGCGTTTATGAAGATCCGAACGTAGTGGAGGACGGCTAGCGAGAAGCGGAAGGTCTGAGAGGGAGCTGGGAGGACGGCGCAAAGCGTACAGGCTCTACGCAGGTAGGCAGAGTCTGTCTGTCGGCAAGAATGGGCGTGTCAGTGCGTCAACAAGCCATTGAGATCAGTTCTAGCGAGGGGGGTGACTGGAGGGCTCATACCGCGTTTCGTGAAGTTGAGATGCAAGGAGGCTAACTCTTGGGCGACATGATAATAGTCCCAAAGGGTGACCAGGTCCGGGCCATGGGTGGATGATATCAACGGCTTGTGGCTGCAGGCGGGTGTTCATGGCCCAGATCGATCATCCATGTATGTACCGTCACGAGTGACGAACCTCGGGTCTTGCATGGGCACAAGGGCCGACTGTCGGCAAAAAATCCCCACAGGACGACGGGAAGATGGGGCAGAAGCCTCGGCTACAATCTACTCTGTCCATGGCATGGCCATTATCTACTGGTCAGACAGCCAGGATCTATTAATACCCAAGCAGGATAGTTTGTTGGATGTGCCTGCGCAGTCTTAGTTGCATCGGATCTTGATCATACTGTACACCAGCGCCGGGCCTCGATTGATTGGAGCATCGGCAAGACAGATCCCGGCTGAAGGGCTCCGGCACTGGCACACCACACCTACATTACATTTGAGTCACTAGGCATGGATTGACCAGATGTATTACCGCGACGTTGCCGTTTGATTGATTTGATGAAGGCGCACATAGATGATACCTAAGCCCCTGGGAATGACAACAACTTTAGTGGCCAGTGGGGCCTCAGGTCTCGTAGTATCATGATCCTCTTCAATGTGCGTCACGCCGAGCTGATTTTGGATTTTACATGCTCACAACGCTAGACACCTGAACTACTATCATTCTGTACCTGGGGAGACAGCTCGTTCGGCGGAGTCTGTCGAGATACTTGTCCTGGGTTTGACGAGTCAAGTCCGTCCACCTGCATGTCCACCTCCTTGCCTGCAGGCCACCCCCGCTGCGATTAGGTAACGAACTCCTCACACTTGGTAGCCTTTCTTTGTCCAGGCTAACATTAAGTAAGCACACCGCTAGTAAGGTATGTTTACGTGACATTGAAATTGAGACACTCAAACATTAAGCTGCTTATTTTCAAGCCTGCGAGCAATATTATCAGATTATTGAGTACTAATAATATGTACTTGAGATAATACAGTATATATTGTTACTGGATTTCTTCTTATATAACTCAAAATTTTACTTATTTATCTCGGAAAGTAGCATGTTTTTTTATCAGGTGTCTTATTTCTCATGTCACCCACTTGGCACCTCCTGTGACGCTTCTGCCTACCCTGCAGGCAGCATACTCCACCTTTTGGCTCCAGCCATTACGTGAACTGGAACCAACCCAATCACAAAATGAATGACTGATCAATTGGTCGTTCCTGTGATATCATATTACTATGGATTAATTGCCAAGCCAAACTCATCCCTCACTTACAGCTAGGGCCCTATCGCTATTGGTGGGAAAAGGGCGCTCAGCAAGCAGACCAGACATACCCGCTCTTCGTGGTCGTCGTTTTCCATCACATGTTGGGGCTGGATCTTGATTATTTGTGCTGCGCCAACGCCCGCCCCCTCGTCATCTCGTCTTGGCCCTTTTAACGACAAAAGATGTTGTAGTAAATGATGGAAAGGCAAGCTCGGGTTAGATTGCCCCTTGTTCTTCAGCAACTAGTCGGCTCCCGGCTAGCTGTTACAGAAACCTCTCTGGTGTCTCGCTTCACGCTCGCTTCATGAGGCTAACCATATGCTTTAGGATGCTGAGGCTTTAGTAGCCGTTTCAACTGGGCAGGATGCATTCAACCATGCTCTCCGTGCCGCCGATCTTTACATGGCCGCCGCATCCCAGGCTGTGACAAAAGCTGACGCAAACCGTCTTCGCCGTAAATGCGGCGAACTGATTGACCGTGCAGAACAACTTAAAAAAATACTCGTGTCCACTTTGTCCGCCGAAGAGAAGATTCTTCGTCATGCTTCATCTCTTCATGGGAACGTCTTCCCGCAATGGAAAGCGGAGCCTTCTGATGATGAGTTCGAAGGCCCCTCCAACGGGGAGAACTATGTGTATGTCGGTTTTCTTGCTCAGGTGCTCACTCGGTACTGTGCCAGCTAGTGAGCCATGTTGTCACTAGATATTGCGTTACCTGAATTTGCAACAGACTCCGGGGCTAACCAATGGTGCGACTTTCCCGCAGTGATGATACTCCTTTCACTTTATCACCAGCACAGGCTACAACCTTTGCGGGTTGGAGGCGACCAATGGATGTGCTTGCTCCTGATCTAGACTATCTCCATGAAGAAACTCGCGAGTCTTTAGATACGCTCTTCATGAATTCACATAAAATACCCGATTTGGTTCAAGATATGACGACCGATTGCAGTGTCGTAGCAGGCCTATCCGCTGCAATCAAGATTTTGACAGGAAAGCATTCGGTAGGCTATTTGATATCTGACATGTAGGCGAAATGAATCCATTATCTAATGTGCTCAGGTTCTTTCCTCTATCATTTACCCCTTTGATTACTCTCAGGGTCGGCCGCATCTCTCGCTCAAGGGTAAATACATCTTGCGCCTGAATTTCAACGGCTGTTCCCGCCGGGTCGTAATCGATGATCGATTACCTGCCTCGCAGGATGAGGGGAAATTCTTCGTCGTGGACCGCTCGAACCCCCGCCTCCTATGGCCCGCACTATTGGAAAAGGCATACCTGAAGGTCAGAGGTGGGTATGACTTTCCTGGGAGCAACTCGGGAACTGATCTGTGGGTACTTACTGGATGGATCCCCGAGCAGGTGTTTTTGCAAAAGTAATTAGAGCCCCCCTTGCTTGACCCTCGAGTATTGAATTGAGTGTTGACAATAGGTGATGTAGAGAGGACGTGGATATTAACCAAGTGTGGGCGAGAATCAAAGCAGCCCATGACTCCCAAGATGTCGTCATTACTATAGGCACCGGATTTATCTCCGCTGAAGAAGAGAACGCCTCCGGTTTGGTTGGCGAACATGATTATGCCGTTCAGAGTCTTGACGATTCCGACGGCGAGCGCAGACTCTTGGTCAAGAACCCCTGGTGTGGGGGGCCAACTTGGACTCCGGCCTCATTCTCCGCTGGCAGTCACTCGTCTCGAGAGGCTGGCCAAGATCATGCCACGAACCAGGAAAAGGAAGCAGATTTTGGGTTGGAAGACGCCCCGGGCTGTCTTTGGGCCACACTGGAGGATGTGGCCCAGAACTTCGAGTCAATGTACCTCAACTGGAACCCAAAACTCTTCCAGCATCGACAAGACCATCATTTCGAATGGGAGATTTCCCCCGGATGTTATGCCTCATCAGTGGTACGAAATCCTCAATTTGCAATCGTCTCACCAACTGGAGGCCTCGTTTGGGTCCTCGTCAGTCGTCACTTTGTGGATGGCGAGCTCGAGATCGTTCGGAGGAGGACCACCAATTTGGCTGCAGCTTCCCGCCAGCTTGGATTCATGAGCATTATTGTTTTTGATTCAAACGGGAAACGAGTGCAGATTGCCGACGGCGAGACGTATCGTGGCCCATATGTTGATTCACCGCAAACACTTGCCCGCCTTGAGATGACTGCAGGCAAGTGGTATACCATTGTGGTGGACCAGCATGAGTTCCCCCTCAGTAAATATACCTTCACCCTGTCAACATTCTCCCATAGCTTGGTCAAATTGCAGAAAGCTTCAGAGGCCATGGCTTATTGCGAAGAGTTTGAGGGGGCTTGGAAAAGAAGAACTGCAGGGGGGAATGTAACGTGCGCTACGTATTTTACAAACCCCCAATACAGTGTTTCGATACCCAAGTCAACGTCCCTATCCATCCTTTTATCAACAGACAGCTCTGATACCCACGTTCACGTGGACTTGGTATGGGGCCACGGGAAGCGAGTGAGCAGTGTCAAGGTCAAGGAGCTGGTGGCATCAACTGGGGAATATCGCCGTGGAAGTGCTGTGGCGGACATCGCCCATATTGACCCAGGGGTATACACACTCGTATGCTCAACGTTTGACGCAGGGCATGTTGCCAAGTTTGCTCTTCGAGTGTCTTCCATGGTCCCAGTTACACTTGAGCCTATCCCTGCTGAGGCCGCTGGGAGACTCCGTGCTCCCTTGAGCCCGTTGACACTCTCACAGGGAGCCCGAAGGATGCAGGCGCCACTCTCGGTTCAATGGCTGACAAGAGCAAGCGTCATGGTTAGCACCAACTCTCGGTACGCTTCTACACTGCTACTTCGACTGAGCATTGTTGTCGGGCGGGGCCAGGATCGTTTTACCGAGGCAGTTTCTGGTGAGGGCGAGTTTCAGGCTGCGGCTGTTGGCCTGCGTACCTCAGAATTCGATATGGAGCCACAAAGGTCCAATTCTGTAGGCATGTGGCTCTTGGTCGAGGGCATGGGGATGGGAGGCGAAGAGCATCTCGTCCAGGCTTACATTTTCAGCGACTCGCCTGTACAGGTTGGGCCATGGGAGACAATTGATGAAATATGGCATTAGAGTAACGGGCGGGCTTCTCGTTTTCATTGCTTCTCGCCTTTCCTTGATTGGTGTTGCTGTAAGTTGTCAAACCCTATTTGCTGTTCATACAAGGCTTAGAGTATCCAAACAATCCATTTACGCGAATTCGACCATGCACCTTGAAAAAGAAAACACCCGAACATGAAATTTTTTTTAAGACCGAGGTCCTAACTCCTAAACTCATTCGCTGGTTGAACGCCTTGCCTTGTAATCAAATTGAACGAAAAAAAAAACAAATAAGCAAAGATGGAAAAAGCCGTAATGAGCATCAACGCATCACACAAATAAGGTGGCCTATCACTGGCCCCTTGGGGGCCTTCTGATAGTGTAAATTTTCCCAGTGGTCTAATGCAGTCTTATAATGGCATCCCACGTCTTCGTCGCCCTCGGTTGGGGCCATCGGCGCGTTGGGCAAGTACATTTCTCAACCGTGGGTCATCCTTATTCTCGTCACTGTGATGTACACGGACGTGCCTGCAGTGGTGAGGGTTAGAATGTAAAATGCGAGATTTCGATACAGACAGAGTTCTTGATGTTTAGGGTGGGGGACATGGTTGAAAGAGTCAAGTCATCACACGTACCTCTGAAGATTATCCGGCCGTGGATATCTGTGATCACGGTCTGGACAAAAGGGACAGACGTATCCGGGGGAGTCGTGAACGAGGCCATGTCTGATCATTTCGTTCTTTCGCTTGAAACCTTTCCCCCCCTCGCTTCGAGAACATCCTTGAACCGGGCAGTAGTGCGGACGGGCCGAAGAATGAACATTGGCGTGAGAATTTAAAAGATATTGCGTTTGGAATGGAGGCGCTTTACAACCAGCGAACGTGCAGACATAAGTAGGTGCAGGAGCAATGACCGACTCAGTTGGAGGTGGGTGAGTTGGAATTGATGAGGGCGAGAGAGGGACAGGGATGGAAATAGTTGAGGTAGCTTTTCGGAAGTTGAGTTCCTTAATAGCCTCCTCCTCAGTAAGTTGTCTCGGAATATGCGTCGATACAGTAGGAGCCAAGTATGAACCCGTAGCAAGGAGAGCTTGTGGGGATGCTTGGTAGCTATCAGGGGGGGAAATTGGAGCCTTGCCGTGGTGACTAGCTGATCCGGGAATCTGATAGGGATGAAGCGATGTCATGAAGCCCGAGCCTGAGGCCGAAGCGAGTTCCTTTTGCCGCCTTTCCTCGTCTGAGAAAAAGTTAATGTCACCAAATGTCGTTCTGAGTGATGGAATGGTTGGCTTGTTATTAGCATCCCTTGGAGAATACGGTGGCAACCCGGCACTGTCAGGAGTTAAGGCCGGGGGAGAGGAAAGACTGTCAATCTTGACGTGTTCATTCCGAAACGTGGAGAAGCCGTTAGCAGTAGAACTGCCTGGGGGAGAGGAAAGATTGTCAATTTTGACGTGTCCTTTCCGAAACGTCGAGAAGCCGTTTGCAGTAGAAATGGCTGGGGGGGAGGAAATATTGTCATTCCGAAACGTGGAGAAGCTGGTGGCGGTCGAATCAGCGGGGGGAGAGGAAAGATCGTCAATCTTGACATGCTCTTTCCGAAACGTCGAGAAGCCGTTCGCAGTAGAACTGGCCGGGGGAGAGAAAATATTGTCATTCCGAAACGTGGAGAAGCTATTAGCAGTAGAGCTGGCGGGAGGAGAGGAAAGATTGTTAATCTTGACATGCTCTTTCCGAAACGTGAAGCCGTTAGGAACAGAACTGGCCGGGTTGCTCTCTTTATCGTGGATCGATAGATAAAACGTCGACCTCGATATGTCCTTGGTAAGGGGTGATTCAAGCTTTACCGGGGGTTCTATTACACATTTTAACGCGTTTGCAGCGAGGTGCTCAAGGCTTCGGGGAGTTGTGGGTGGCTGCTCTTTGGGCTTTGAATAACCGTTAGGTGGGGTCTGTTGTGCTGGCTCTCGTCGATATAGAGGCTCCCTGTCGCATTGACTACTTGCTGAATGTATCGACGGCAGGGGTGCCACAGCCGCATTCTGAGCAATGGAAGCATTACGATTGTTGTCCAAATTCTGGATGAGGAAGGCATCCCCAGGGTATATCTGACCCTTGGGCGTGGCATAGAAGTCGTCGTCGTCCGTGGCAAAGCAGGGTGGTGGAAAAGAGTTTTGGGGTGGTGGACTCGGTGGCAATGATCCTCGCAGTTCTAACTTCTTCATCAGAGGGCTTTTCGGGGTATATTCGTTTAAAACAGGGTCTTCGGGCCAGTTGACGTGCGGTTGGGTAGCCGCCGCCTCGGTCATTATTGTCAGATGACGCCGCAGTCGCTCAAAGTGCCATGGCCCAGATGGGCAGGCTTGGGGATCTCTAAGGAAGCCACGGCGCTCAGGTTGGTCGTGTCCAGGTTCGAGTGGCGACCGCCCCAGAACCGGGCGCCTAAAACGCGAGAAAAGCAAGGAAGAGGGCGAGACAATTCCGAGTACCCTCTTGTAGCTGCTCGAAGGGAACCTGCCGGCCAGAAATCCGGTACTCGTCAAATCGCAGAGTCAATCAATTTGTTGGGATCAGCACACCGCCCACCCCGCAGGACCCCGCGGGTCCTAGGATTGAGTGAGACTTGAAGCACTCGAAATCGACCCAAGGTCGCACTGCGTTGTTCCGGTTTCGAATCGCGTGGGCGGATGCATTTGGCAAGCAAATGCTATGCCTCCAAAGAAGATGCGCCGCGCCCGCGATTGTTGGTAAAGGATGAGACTGATAAGCGATCCGCGTTCAAAGCTACTCAGTGCGTAGTGGCAGGCTGCATCGCGTAGGGATCGGTTACGTTTGGGTGCATGACATAGCCTCACTGAGGATGACGCTGTAAGCCGCTGTCGCCGAAAAGGGAAGGGTGGAAATAGAGGAGACTGGGCCGGAGATGGAGGTGGGCAATAGGCACAAGAGGCCCCGGCGGAGATGGATGCTTGGGCGGCGACGTCGTCTAGAAAGCTCGGAATGGCGCATGCAACTGGGAGCGAGGGCTGTTTGGGAGTGGTTGAGAGGGAGGGAACTTGAAAGTTGCGGGATGCGGGCGGCTAAAACCTTAACGGTAGTACCTCGAGTAGGCAGGCCGCGCTAGTAGTGTTGAGAAGATGGAGAAGGCGTCTTTGATGGGTACTTGGAGAGCTACCAGCGCGACGAGTTCCGACCATGGGCTGACAGGTACCTCGCTAGCTGAGGGGCTGGCCGATCCACTAGATCTGGCAGTGCAATGACGCGCGACGGATAGTAGATAGAGACTTGGTCCCGATAGACGGGGAAGTACAGTGCCAAGTCCCCCCACGGCTGCGCCAGGTACTCTGTACCACCTCTCCACTAGAGCGCGTGCTGTGGCCGCTGTTGATTGGCCCGCGCCTTCCATTGCTTGGCAGGTTCCCTCGCTACTCGCACACAATTGAGCCATGCTTGCTTGCTTACCGATGCTACTAGTGCAGGCCATGCAATGTAATGGGTCCATGTATGGCTGCCTCCGGACCGTTACGAGGCCCTTCACATATCTCCTCCATCTGAGCGTGCCGGGTGTGGTATCAGTATGCGGCGGTGGCTGTGGATATCCCATTCACAAGCGTGATTTACCTAGCACTGGGGGAGCTGGCCGATTGCGGAGAGACGAGGAGCCTCCACTTGCTTGCCCGGCCCATAGCGTGGCCAACCCAGGCGATTACTCGGTAAAAACCGAACGACGGCCTTTTCTTCCCAGCCCTGAACGAGGCTTCTCAAAGTTGCCGCCTGCATGGGACGTTCACAAGGCAAGGGAAGGCAGAGCAGAGCCGCCAACTGTTGTGGTAGGTCCCCGCTGGGCAGTGCATGTCGCCCTCTGCCGATGGGGCTGCTGCGGGGGTGGCAGTGGCAGTGGGACTCGATTGGGCTCTGCTCAGACCAGCCCTGCTAGTCCAGTGTGGTGGGGTGGCGCACGCGCCCTATTGGCAGACCAAGCCAGGTCTCGGTTCCATCTACCATCATCCATGCCTCGCCCGCCTATTCTTGCTGATCCCAGAAACAAGCCGGTACATGCACGCAGTGTGTTGAAGTTGAGGATTCGCCATTGGACAAAGATAATTTCCAGCCAGTACATGTAAATTCTAACCCACTACCTGCCATACTCCTCTGTTTACTAGGGAAATCGGTGGCACTGAATAGGGCACACCAAGGTCATGACCGAGGGCTCTCGCACAATTTCAAAAAAGAAAAAACAAAACATGCATAGGAGAGACATTTCATAAAACTAGTCAAGAAGAGAATTTTTCTTACTTGGTAATCATGGAAAGATACCATCACATCGATCGACATACCTATGTAAGCTGGACGCAGTGTTTCAAGCCGTCGATTTCCACATCACCCACCTGCCACGATGTGGGCTGGGCACCTCAAGGGAGCCCTTAACAATCGTCTGTAGCGAGCTAGCAAGCCCACTGACATGTCTCATTAGTTCTCTCAAAATGGTCGCTTTTGAAAGAGAGCCTAGGCTGGAAACAGAGTCGTTCGTGTGAAGTGCAAAATCAAAAGCTAAAACCCTGCCTTGACCATCACGGCTGATATCCAGGTGATTGCAGTCATCTTCTCCAGTCCGGTTCTGCCGCTTGCTTCGGACCTTGCGACCCAGTGCAAAAGACCACCCAGAAAGATAATTCGTTCTTTCTCAAGGAGCATTGCTCATTCTCATGACAGACATAACCCTAATTGAATACTTTGGGGTGAAAATCGTCCCTGAAGGTTTACCCAAGGTTGATGTGAGAGAAGCAACCGATCATAGGCTGGGAACCTGCTAGGCCATGTACCAAAATCACTGTAGTCAAATCTGCAACCGAATCATCTGTTTGCTATCGACGGCCTTGACAGCCGGCTTGAGGAAGTATGAAAGCTGAGGCTAAGCCGTAGGACTTCATGGCAAGACAGGAATAATGGCACCGAGCCAAGAGGCCACGTACGGCAGGGGTGCGGGTAATGTGGTGCGTCGTAGAATTATCGCCAGCATTGGGAACTTCTCACATCATTGGGTCATTCAATGCCACTAGCAGGATTGATGTATGTAACGGAGATAATGCTCTTTTCTTGCAAGCAGTTGGCTAATGCCCAAACAGATTCTCTGGTCTGACACCGAGGATTATGGGCAAATTTGAGTTGTAGAATTGGGTTGTGATATTGATTAGCATTATGCAAATCGGAAAGATCTCGTGACTTCCTAAGCCGGTGCCCCATAGGCCGTGGATTTTACTAGAGTCGCTCGATTTGTTCGAGAAGGAACAACGTCTTTTGGTGTGCCTGAAGGCGTTGTCGCGAAGAGAATGCCATGAATAGGCCAACCCCCAGCTTTAGTTTCATGTAGGATGAGATAATACCGCTTTAGCATACACTTGGATGCTACGCCCTCTTGAAAGAGAGAGGTCTAACAGCGCTATGTTGCCATACTATCGACTCGAGGAGTCTAAAGTTGGTCCAAGGCTCCTAGTACGAGATTGCAGGTATAGGTTGGGAGGGCTAACTGGAACTTGATGCATTAATTTTGACGGGGCTTCACCAACCCTTCATGTAGCAGGTAATACACTACTGTTGAGTCATTGTGCACCGTTCCAAGCACGATGCGTTTCGCTCGTTCGCCAGCGTGCTCCACCGAGTCGAAAACGCTGGCAATTCGGGAAAGAGTCCACTTCTCTGCGGGATGAACAGCTAAAACCCATTCAGATTCTGGTTCCTGGTGCAGAAGGACTCCAGTAGAATGCTCGTGTTCTAAGGCCGCGATTTGGTCGTCTGGATGAATGTATAGGCGCCGTGGAGGGAGTCCCTTGATCAAAGGGCGTTGTCCAGCCCCGTGATGAGTCTCGACAGAGGTCCAGTCATGTTGATCCTCGAGATTTTGCACCACTGTTTGAGTGATCTGAGAGACTGGATCTTCTTCCAATAGTTGAGCCATTTTAGATTCCCGTGTAGTTGATGAATTTGGTGGAACGGTTGCTCTGTGTGATTTTGTTCAACTTCAATGTGGCTGTCAGCGACGCATTTGAATTTTTTGCACCGGAAAGGGCATGCAACGGATTCACTGCCGTACCTAGCCACTGTTGCCTGGCCCGACCCGGCAGTGAAAAGCCAAACACTGGTAGCCGCGTGTTCAGTGGCTGGGGCTCTTGGTACGTACAGGGCACTGACTCTTGCTTGCGTACCTGGCTAAATGGGCCTCGCGTTAATACGAGCAAGTGTATTTCTTGGTTGCTTTTGTTCAAGGATTACCCGAGGCCTCGGGAACCCCCCAGCTTCTCAGGAAGGCTTCGTTAAAACCCGAAACCGAATGCCCTCAACTTATTAGCGTATACCATTTTAGGTTCTTGGGGTCGGTTATCAGCATTCCATCCACTAGGATTGGTATGGTAGTGACCTACCAACTTACTGATACAGCGGACTTTACGGAGCCTTAATCAAATGCCGTCAATTTTCCCTTAAAAAGCTTTGCTCCTGTCAAGGTCCCTTCATCAACTTCGACCTGTGGTTTTTCTGATCCTTTATCAACTCTCTTCACTCCAACAGTCTGTTCCTCATGCGCTGGTAGCGACCAGAGTAAGAAGTTATGATCCCCACAGAAGCTGACCCAGTCAGCCATGCCACCCCCAGGACATCAGCCGCACCCAACACCGACACACCTGGCATCCCAGTGACGCCAAAGAATCGATCGTCGACGATTTCATCCGTGAATGGCAGCCTTAGACGCGTCTCCTTGGGCTTCCAAGGGTCAAAACTGCCTGATGGATTCTCGGCGGCTACTGGAGGCATCGCATCAACAGTCTTTTCGCGCCAAGTCAAGCAAGCCCCCAACACCACTGGCGCCGCGCGAGTCGAGCGCATACCTTTGACCGAAGTCGATTCAACCCCAAATCAGAAGAGTTCTGGAGAACCCTCGACAAGAGGGAAATCACCTGTCGAACCCCCTGAGGCGGCATCGTTCCCGAATGGCTACCACTTTCCACCGAAACATACCTTCGCCCAGTCGAGCCGAGATGGTGCGCTTGCCTTCTGGAAGTACTTCATAACACCAGTCGGGTTTATCGTTACTATATATGGCTTAAATATCGTCGCGTGGGGTGGCATGCTGTTTCTACTACTGTGCAATGCCTGTATGCATCAAACTTCCGTCAGACACGCTTGGTCAAAATAGCTAACAGGTTCTAATCTAATTTCTAGCTCCCGCAATGTGCTACCCAACTTGCAATGATATCGACTCGCCACGAAGGAAATGGATAGAATGGGACTCGCAGATTCTGAACGCCCTATTCTGCGTTACAGGGTTTGGACTTGCCCCTTGGCGGTTCCGAGACCTCTATTATATACTTCAATATCGACTCGCGAAGGACGACACTGGGTTGCGCCGCCTTGCCGGAATCCACCGTGGCTGGTTCAGACTTCCCGGATCGGAGACCGTACCAATCGACTTTGGGCCGAAAAACGCGGAAACGAGGACAAGTGAAGTTGCTCCAGCTCTCTTGCCATTTCCAGCAGCAGCCATCCCTGATATTCCCCTTACGGGCGTCCGGGCTCCTGGTTCTCAGGTGTGGAAGCTGGACTTGGTGATCTGGCTCATGGTTTGGAACACCTTCCTCCAGATAGTTTTGTCGGTTTTCATGTGGCACTTTAACCGGTTTACTCGCCCCAGCTGGGCGACTGGCTTGTTCGTCGCTCTGGCTTGTCTTGTGGCTGCCGCTGGCGGGTATATTATGTTTCTGGAGGGAAAGCGAGTTAAGAGCATTGAGGGTGTTCCATTGAGCCAAGATGATCTAGACCGGCTAGAGAAGGACAGAGAGAACGGTGTTTGGCACTACAATAACCTTCAGGACAAGGCGGCGGATGCTAGCTCTAAGCATGGCGGACCCTAGGTGGCCGCTTGCGAATGATTGGATTTATTTGATATTTAGCTTGGTAGCTTCCTTTTATTAATACTATCTACCGAGGCACCTGCCTTAGGTTAGCAGCCTGACTACAAAATACATACGGATTAGCAGGTCAGTCCCAGCTCACAGGTGCCTGCCTACCCAAGCCGGCTCCCTTCCGCGACCCCGCAGCCAATTAGACCCTGATAAGATAAGAAGCTGGACCACTTCCTTCCGCATGTGACCTCACTGGCGTAACCTACCTGCTTCGGTTGCATCATGCGCTCTTACGCCTTGAGTCTCAGCCGCCGTTCCTTGACCAAAACTACCGGATTCACAAGGGCTGTCCTCTAGGATATCATACACCTATACATGCTTGAAATCTTTCAGCTGCGTGGAATACTCTTCTTCGGTTACGCTCGCCCGCTCTGGACACCGACCCCATGCACGCATGCCCATACGCAGCCACCATTCATTAGATACTGACGAGCATCTTTCACTTTCCCACAATCACAATGGGTCTTGCCTACAATACCTATCTCACCAGCAGCAAAATATACGGCTGCAAAAGCTGTAAGACCCATCTTGCCAATCATGAAGATATTATAAGTCGTGTAGGTTCCCTCATCGCCAAGCCGCTGCTCCCGTGCACTAGCGATACCAAGAGGCCTCTTGCATTTGTCTAGCACTGGCAAATTTGCCATTCTATTAGGATTGTGCTTGACTAATTTGGACATCATAGAATTTTCGGGGCCAGCATGGAAAAGCCTATCTTTTCCATACGGTCGTCAATGTCGAGGCCGGAGAAGCCAACGAGCGGAACATGACCACCGGCCGGCACGTTGTTCGTGATATCGTATGCCGCCAGTGCAGAGAAACAGTCGGTTGGAAGTATGACAAGGCATACGAAAGTTCCGAAAAGTACAAGGAGGGGAAGTTTATTCTTGAAGCCGAGCTCTTGTGCACCGTCACATGACGATTCTTGATGATGCTGAACTTCTATCTGCCTACCACTTCTGAGTGAGTTGGGGGCAACGGCGTACTTGGAGTTTTGGGAGCCTGGAACAATTGGCGTGTAGTTTTTCTCGTCTTGAAGATGTGGCATTTTTCATACAGGTCTAGATTGAATGCATTAAGGGTTGATTTCTGTGGCTCAAATGCCACTTGTCCTAGCATAGCAATGAGAAGGAAGCTCGTAGTATGAATTCACCATCTAACTAATCCAAAACCTAACGCCAATAATCCGTTGATGCGTGTGAAAAGCCCGGGGAATCCTGGGAACCAAGAAGCACTATTGCCCATTTCTAATGGCGGGACTCAACTGGTTCCTCTGGTAGGAGCTCTTCAACCTCCTCTCCTGCCTCAAGAGACTTGAATGGGGGGTTCACGATTCCATTGTAAACCAATGTTGAGTAGACCAACAGGGCAAATCCGACAATCTGCAACCATTTGAAGGTCTCCCAGCCGAGTCCGAGGGAGACAACCCAGATGAAGAGGGTACGGCATGTGTCGATGGTAGAACGAGATGTAGCACTGACGCTCCTCGTGACGGACAAGCCGAAATAATTGAACCCACTATGAGAAAAACATGTTAGTACGTGAGGTTCGTGCTTTCCTAATCGAGGAAGCTCAGCTGCTGAGTACTTACCCAATACTGATCATGATGAGAATACTCGAAATTCCAACCGCCTTGTTGGACACCATTTGATTCCAGCCAGACACCATATCAAATGGTCCGTGCCGCCCGGCCTCAGTTCGACCTACAGAGAGGTGCAGAACCGCCATGAGGAGCACAGTGATGATGAAGCCGAAGACACCTTCCCATGCGACAACCCTAATTGGCTCAATGGTCGAGTGCTCCAGGATCCACTCCTCCAGCACGAACTGCGTGGCAGTGAATATCTGGGCGCTCGCAATGAGCAAGACGCCAATGATGGCCTTTGTGGTAACCGAGAGCCCCTCGTCGGATTTGAGCGCAGCGTGCACTGCCTTCTCATCTGGCCAGATGGCACCTGCTAACCCCACGACGGCGACACCTGCTACAACGCCAACAAGCGCGAGCCACTGGAACATATGCAGATGACGGCGGAGGATGGTGACGCTCAGAATACCAACGAATAGCACGAGGGCGCCTCTTGTCATCTGATAGATCGATGCCGCCACGAGAAGGAGACCGACGTTCATAAGTGTGGTGGCGCACGTATCGCAGATGGTGGGAAGCGCTAGTAGGGTGATGCGGAAGCCCTTGAGCAAAGAGTCGTCCTTGAGAGGTGGCCCGTCAATATCCGCCGCCTGTTCTCCGCCGTTATCGGTGGTATTGACAGCTTGGTATCCTTGGTCAGTCGGTGATGATTTTTGTGTAATACGACGGTGCAAAGCCATGATGGCAACGACGAGCCAGCATCCCATCTCGCCTACAAACATCTGGGCCGATTGCAGCACCGGCTGTTCGAAGTGTTTTCGCTTGGATACATCGGGATTGTCGCAGTCGAGGACACACTGATTATCCTGTGATGGGGTTAGCTCTGGCCCCCCTACAGCAAACTGACGATGAACCCGGCGGGATTCAAAGGGCTGGGCTGGGAAGTACCTGGTATTTGGTTAAGAGAGTGTTGCAGACGCCAGTTAAGAGCATCATCCCCACTAGGATGGGTATGAGGTTCCGTGATGTCATGATGGCCGTGGTAGTGCCTAACCCGTGATGACGCAACAATATGATCGAGGAAGAGAGACTTGACGTTGGCACAAGTGATGAGGTTGATATGCTGCTGAAGCACTGTTGTTCTGGGATGGAAACGAAGATGGGATGTAAGGAACCAGGCCAGGGAGCAGGAAGAGGGAGAACAAGCTGGCTCGCGAGTAGTCCAAGCCACAGATCAGCTGCCTATTGTGCCTGCGCAGCCGTGAGCTATCGGTGTCGCGTGAACACAATGTGGGGCCCGGGGGAAAGGTCCGTTCCATCAGTCCCGCTAGCCGCAGCTCCAGGTTGACCACATCGAACACCAACGTGAGACACTCGACTCGCTATCAAATACTTGTTAAATACTGTCAGGGAATCTTGATATTGTTTTCTTTTATTATGCATTTCATGACTGGGGAGTGAGGATAGAGTGATGGCGAAGCACGAGCTAGACGACATATAGAGTTTGCACTACTAGGCAGAAAGAAAGCCCCCGCCGCATGACCTGAGATGAAACTAGCCTAGAGCCAACCGGATGTGCTAGGAATATAGGTAGGCAGTACTTATAGATGATTACTTTGACTAGGCAAGGGATATTTAGAGAGACTACAGTATACTACTGAGGTTCTTTCCGTCGATAACCTCGCTGGTGTGAGCACGGACACTACTCACTTGAGTTGGAAATATGGGCACTGTACGAGACTTTTGCATTGATGTAATCATGATTCATTCTACTATACAGTGTTTTTATTTGTCCAGACATTTACCAGCTGAATGCCTCTTCGACGAAGTCGATGGAGGTCTGATGTTGTCGGTCCCTAACAACTCGGCGAACCTCGTCGCTGAGGGTACCTGGCCCACAAACGGTGACTGCCATAGCACCGACCTGCTGCTCCTGTTCCATTTGCATGAGAGTGTCGATATTGGGACGACCGGGGAACATTTGAACCGTGGACGAGGGGCTATGGATCTCCTTGATAGACCGGGGCTTGCTGACGAAGAGCATAATCCGAAGCACATCTCTTCTCTTATCCATACCCAAGACTTCGGTCATCCAAGGACGGATCCACTCGAGATGCTCTGGGCTTTGGATGGTCCAGACCAGCAAGATTCTCCGGGTCGCAACAGTTCCGTTGGCATACCCAGCAACCAGGTCCTTGACATATGGAACTTGATGAGTAACTCCGACACCTCCGGCAAAGAGTACCACTGTGCCGTAAGAATCAAGAGGATGCTTCACGCCGTATGGGCCTTCGAAAAAGCATGTAGTTTCCATCTTTCCTGCCGGGCTGGCAGCTACCCTTTTGTAGAGGTTGTCTGTGTAGCCAGTTCTTGCTCGAATAATGAAACCAATCTGCATCTTTTGCATTGCCCTTCGCTCCTGGTGGTTGCTGACCAGTTTATCAGATGAGACATCATCTGTGCTCTCAAACCAGGAGATGGAGAAGGGGTGGGACTGCCACAGGCTGACTCCAGGCATGTACAGGTAGCCGTGTTGCCCAGGCCTGCCACGGAATGGGCGCGCCAAAGTCATGGTCACGCGGATGGCGTTACCGGGGAGGGCTTCGATGACGGTGCGAGAACGTGAACGGCCGATGTTGATGTATACGATGCGGAGGATGCGTGCGCCTCGATCGGCAACCCAGAGTGCGATGACAATCCAGCAGTAGCTCAAGAAACCGTCTCGGGCTCCAGATGCCAGATGCATATAAAGTCCAACGATAGATGCGGCGGCAGCAAGGATGTGGATAATTTTGAAAGTCTCGTAGAAAGCATGGCGGATGGGACTCCATGACTGAATGAGAAGCACGAGAAATGCAATTGTAGCCTACAATAGAAGAGTTAACATGAGTGAGATTTCAGGTGAGCAAGCATGCAGAGAACGTACCACAGCACCCCAGCCGTAAAAGGGCTTGGCGAATACCATGTTCCATGCCCAGTTGGTTTTGGCGATGTGAGCAATTGTGTGGATCACAGCTTCGATGACAACAATCCGGCCGAACCAGCGGTGCAGAAGATTGTAAGTGTCGAATGAAATGTTCAAGAGAGGAATGAGCGGGTTGTTTCGACCAGCGAAAACAAACAGTGGAATCTGGGTGGGACTCGTGTTAGCAACAGTGTGCTCCCTTGATTGGAAGGACGGATATTACCATGTTGAGGGTGCTCAGCCAACCCGACCGCTTCCTCAATACATCCAATGCCTCGGATGCGGTTTCGTTGAAGGGAACCCCAACCAGACAGAAAGCAATGTTGGTGGCAAAGTAGGCGACGAGGAAAACGAGTTGAAACCGGGTAGGCAGGGTGCCGACGTTAATTGCTGAGCTGAGCTGGATTTCACGGTTATGTCTCTTGCGGAAAAGCGGAGCGTAGAGAATGTGGCGTTTGATCGATGCATTCCAAGGAGAAGCAATAGCAAAGTAGCGTTGGCGGTCGTTATTAAGGCAGACAATGTGACGGGTGTATTTAATGATGCTGTCCATGAGCTTCCAGAGCAGGATGGCACCACCAATAGCTCCGCACATGATGAAGAGGTAGTTGGAGTAGGCGTTGTTGAGGGCCCTGGCGGCAGCCTCAACGGCAGGATCCTTCGCACCAGGGCCAGCTCTGGCGAGAAGTTCTGTGGCCATGGTCTCGGCGGCCATGGCGAGTGATTTTTAGTTGGGCTTCCCTAGTGAAAGATGGTTGTCGATTTGGTCGAGTGACTGGGAAACGCGTGATTGGTGTATGGAGAAGATATCCAGCTTCAGAGCCTGCGAGCAGCTTCGCAGAAGGTAGGGCGAGAATTAAACGAGTGAACTCAGCGAGAAAAAAGTCAAGTGAAGAAATGAAGGCCAAGGAGGGAAAAGCAGATGTGAGACAACAACACCGGCGTCAAATCCCAACCTCCAAAGCAGAAATTGAAATGATGACGAGTTGTGAGGAGCGAGGGAAAGAATGCAAAGAAGTGAGCAGATGCATCACTGATATGGAGATTCCAAGGAGAGGGACCTTGCCGGTGGGTGGTGTGGGTACGGGGGTAGTGACAGCGCCTACGCTGCATCTGGGACGTGGGCTGCCAATTAGCGGACGGCGATCGGTCTGAGCAAGGGGATGTGATACAGTTATGGGGGGCCCTAGCGCACGTTGCCGATGAGCCATGCCCAAGAAAGGAAGCGGTGTCCAAGTTCCGTGTGAGCGCCCTGCTCGCTCCAGCTGCACCTACCTCGTGTGTGCAGGCGCTGACAGGCTGGTCCTATCCGCTGGGACAGGGCCTTGAGGGCTTGCGCGCGGTGGCATCTGTCGGGACTTTTCGCACCTGAGATTGATATCTCCTCAGCTACGTAGTCACAGGGAACATTGGTAGGGAAGACGACGATTCAGCTGGCTCACCGGATCTGATCTATGTTTCACGGACAAACACTATCTATCCATCTATGTAGAGCAGGTGGCTCTGAGAGCAAGCAAAGTCGATCCGAGTTTTCGTTCTGAACAAGGACAGCCAATCAAGCGGCAACTCCACCCAGGAACAACGTGCGTGAGAAGACCAGTCGCTCTCTACAGCGCACATATTGAACATTAAATACCTATACCCATTCAAATAAAATGTGCAAGCGATTCCACTTCAGGCCGGTTAATAGGGACATGCATAGACAGCACGGCACATGGCTGTGGACAGGCACATACAGCTGAACGAACTGTAATAAAATCAAAATTAATTGCCTCTGTCGCTTGAGACTTGGCTTTGTTTCTGGACCCTTACCAAAAGATAAAACTACATGGGCTGTACACAAGACTAACACCTAACAAGGGCCGGAGGGCATGAGCTTGCCTGCCGTGGACAGATTCAATCTCGTTAAGCCGGCCACCGAGATAAACAGATTACACATTGGGTCGTCACTCCCGAGAGTGGGGCGGAGAAGAAACCGGTCTGGTCTTCCAGAACCCCGCATATCTGCCAGGGGCTGTTTCTTGCATCAGCGTCGGTCGGGTGGCTGAAGTAGAGACCAAGCACAGGTGGCCCTCGATCGTCGGCGCGCGGGTACTGCTGCAAGCTAGTAGAGAGTGTGCCCACTGGCTCGTGCCCAATGGCTGGCTGCATTGTCACACACATCTGGTCCCCTATCAGGCACCGGCACTCATCATTGGCAAACACCGACCCGGCTCTTGTCGCACCAGCAGGCCGAACCCCTGCTCTTTGCTGGACCCGTTTCAGTTCTTTTCGGTGGCGCCGCAGCATGTATGTGCATATTCGTCACCCAGGGGCCCAAGCATCGTGTTGCCTGGCTTGATTGGCTCCCCTGGCGATCAGAAGTCGCCCAGTCACCCTCATGCTTTTCGTCCTCGGCTGCCTCTTGCCATGCGTTCCCACTGCCACCACTGCCCCGGCACCTGTATGGCCCGTAGCGCCGGCACAAGCACTAATGTTTCGTGTGCTGCTGCTGTCTTTCTCATTGCTTTTGCTGTTGCTGCCGCCACTGCCGTTGCAGCCAGCTGAGTCTGGGACGAGGTGCGTTCCAAGGCACGCTGCTTTAGCGCCCAGCGGGACGGGCCCCTGTGGTCGCAAACCTGCTGCAAGTTTTGGATCGAGAGTTTTTCTCGCCTTCACCGAATTGCTCTCTTTCCTCTCTTGCAGAACCGTGCCAACCCCAGTCCCGCCAGGTCGGTCCACTCCCCGCCCTCTGGCGTTGTCCCTGAAACGTACCTGTGCGCGCTCAGATACCATCGCCCCTGGTGAGAGTTGTTGGTTCATTGCCCTCACCCAGGTTTGTCTTGTCTCCACCTCCGCTTCGTTGTTGACTGTTTGAAGCACATCTCCGTCTGAAGTGCAGCGTCTGCTGTTCCCCGGCCGCTTCCCCGGCCGCCTCCCAGCTTTGTCAGGACTTGGTAACACCCATTCGCTGATACCCTCCTCCCAGCGCCAGCCAGAGAAGATGCTGCTCACACGCCCCGGCTCGGAACCTGGCTTTGCCAAGACGGCCATGTTCGTAGATTGGAATTGTTGCTCGGCAAAGACGAGGTCACGAAGGTCTTTCGTCTTCTGGGCAAAGAGGAAAGCGCCGTCAGTCCGCAGGCCCTGCCGGAACCAACTTGGTAGTTGCAGTTTATCAAGCCGATTGCATATGGTTGCTAAGCATTCAAAACCTGCAAGCTGTTCTGCCTGCTGGCTTATGCCCTGGGTAATTGAGCAAACCAGGGACATGGCTTGCCGATATTGGCGATGCGCCTGAGACTCATCTGTTGCAATCAAACTCTCCAATTCCCTTGCAGCTTGTTGCTGAAGTTCCCGGCTCACCAGTTCATTCGATGTCACTGCTAAGAAAAGTGCCATCACTGGTATAACTGACAATTCTCTCGCTTGCTGGCTACCGCGGTTCTCTCTGATACTGTTGACGGAGAAGTCTAGAACACGAAGTGCCCTCATACAGTTCCGTCTTGCAGGCATGGAGGTCGCTGTCGCTTGGCCATTGGCCGACCCCATGGCGACTATGGCCAGCCCAGCAGCCACACGTATCAGGGCATGTGACCGGCTATGCTCATGGCTTGCTTCCGAGCGAGAATATTCCTTGACGCACAGCGTTTCAATGATGGTGACCAGCAGTTTCAGCTCCGATGGGCCGCTCTTATCTGAGGCTACAGATTGGATCGCTCCGCTCAGCACTTCGGTAAACGCTTTGGAAGCAACCCATTCGGGGTGCAGGTACCCTTGTTTGATTAATGATGATATATGACAGAGTGCAAAGCCTTTGCCCTGACCAGCAGCGGCCGACGTCACAAGGGCATGAAGCGGCTGGAGCTCGTAGCGCTCGACAAATGTGCTCTGTAGATTCCTCGGCTTCGGCAATGCGCCTCGTACTGCGGTCGCAAGAATCGCAGCCTCTTCAGGACAGTGAAAGTGAAGGCAAAGTTTCACTAGCGATCCCACATAAGCTGGTTCAAACAAGCCTTCCACAGCTGCCTTTTGGAGGAGTCTGGTGGCATGCGCACGAGCGGCAATCTTGAGCGGCCGCCACCCCGTTTCAGATGATCCAAACGCCTCAAGCTGCTCATACAGCTCCAAAGAGACCGCGGAACTACTCGTGATTGAATGGATAGCTTTATCATTGGTCCTGCCCCTTTCCCAATCTTCAATGTTTTCTACACAGGCGGGGATTTGGCGTAAACACATTCCAAGTAGAGATTTCGGGTGTGCCTCTCTAGGTCTTGAAGCAGTTGCCTGAAGCAGATGCGCGAGCCATTCAAAATTGGCCATGTAGACTCGGAAATGCGTCTCAGGGACAGTGTGACGAATATGGCGTATCTCTTCCAGGAGGTTTCGGGGGACCGGCTGTGTGCTATTGGCCGATTTATCAGTGGAATTTTCCATGCTGCTGGTCCGGTCGTCCCAATGTTTGGTCATCTTGGTGTACCGTGTCGCTACCGGCGTCGGGAAATTGAGGGTCCTCGAGTTGGGTGACAAGTTGGCAGTATCCAACCTAGAAAATGCACGGGTAGGTCGCTTTGGTGTCATGGAGGGCGGCTTTGGCCTGCTAGGCAAGCTTCTTCGGTTCCTGGCTGTGTATGTATGCTTGACCCGTTTAGCAGGTTGCGCATCCCAGGTCTCGTGAGCATGGCGCTTGGTTTGTTGTTGTCCTTTCAGAGGGCCAGCGTCCGGCTTGACCAGCTTGCGGAGGGTGGATAATCGAGACTCGAGCTGGCGCAACAGGCGGTGGCATCGGGCCGCCGTCCATGGCTGAACGGATACGGGATCGTGCATCTCGAGGATGTGTGCTGTTCTGGAGAGAGGAGTGGTGTCTAACGTAGCATTCGATGGCTGGAGGGATGCATGGCGAGACGAAAGCGATCAGCCAAAAATATATTTCGTGATTCGTATGGATAATATTGCAAAATGGTCGTAGAAATAAGCAGAGATGGTAGATGCGCCGCCATGTACGTCAGATAAGGTAGGATGGAAATGATTCAAGAACTGCTGGTTGCTGGAATCAATATTTACTTTCTGCCACTCTCGGCCTAGCTCCCTGTTGAAATCGTGGAGTCGGCTGGCTTCGGTAGCCAGCCCAGAGCCGGGGTACCACTGCAGTACCGACCTGGCAGCCGTCTTTGCCCGCTGGCCCAAGTCGCTGCAAAGTCTCGGCTCCCACCCGGCCGGTCGCTCGGGCCCGCCGCTTCCGCCCACTCGTGCTCCTTCCCGCTGGTCATCAATTGAATTTTTTTCTTTTCCTCTGCACTGCAACACTCTCCCACATTGCTCCAATCGCAGACTTATGCTACATTAGCCTGTTTCTCTTCATGACAGGCGAATTTTTTTTTCTCTTGTAATACATTGTGTTCGTCGTGTATAGTCATTCCTCCGCCTGCGAGTAATCATGGCTGCAGAGTCAGAGCAACCACAAAATGCCACCCCAGGTACCTACACCGCACCCTGGTTCTTATCTTATTTTACTTCACGAACGCTCCAAAGTCTAATACATGCATTCGCCCGCAGGCAACGAGTCTCTGACCGAGCCCAATGATGCCGTTGCTCCGCAGGAGGGAGAAAATGCAGCCGAATGTAAATTCCGCCTTCCGATTTTTCGTTGGCTAAACCCTGTTGCTAACCATGTATTTTGGCCAGCCCTAATAAATATTAGCATTGCTCTGCCTGACACCAAGGCGGAGAGCTTGCAACTCACAGTATGCCTCAGAACTCTGGGCTAGCCAACCCTCAATGCTCACTCTATTGCCCCCATAGGTCTCCTCTCAAGAACAGATTCACGAAATCCGGCAATCCCTCATCGATCTCCCCTCAGCCTTCCAGTATACTTGCTTCCACCTCGAGTACAAGGGCCAGAAACTCAACGACTTCATCCCTCTTGCGGAGGTTCCCGAGCTCAGCCCCGAACCCGAATTTGTCTTGGTCCAAGATCCTTACACTGAGAAGGAGGCTCGTATTCATCTGGTGCGAATTCGGGAACTAATTGGTGCCGCCGGTGACCGTACCGATTCTACACAGGGTGTGCTCCCTGGTGCATCCCTCTTTGAGGATGTTTCCAAAGAGGCCCAAGCAGAGGCTTCTGCCGAAAAGGATCAGCAACCAGTCACGGACCATGACTTCCAGGCCATTCCAGCACTCTCCAGCCTCGTCCCAAAGCCCACCGGTCCCGCTCCCAAGACAGTGAAGCAAATCACACTCTCAGCCTGGAACCCCCCGCCCCCTCATCTCCGACAGCGGGGCCACCTCCTCTACCTTGTTGTAACAACCAATGAAGGAGAGCAGTTCCAAATCACATCCCATGTCTCGGGATTCTTCATCAACAAGTCCTCGAATGCCAAGTTTGACCCATTCCCCAAACCTCCCCCCAAGGGTCAATCCTCTCATTCCCTTTTGGATCTCCTGCGTGCTGTCTCCCCCTCTTTCTTGGATACATTTGCCCAACTACAGGAGCACAACAACCAAAGAGACCCTCTAGCTACTTTCCAGATCACCAACACTATCCCCGCCGCTCCATGGGTAGTCCCGCCCCCTACTTCGTCGCTATGTGAACATGTCGCCGACCCAACTCGGCCCCAGGAGACCTATCTTCTCAATGGTGTAGAGAACACAGATACCCTTCGTGACTGGAACGAAGAGTTCCAATCGGCCAAGGAGCTGCCAAAGGAGACGGTGCAGGACAGAGTGTTCCGTGAAAGACTCATCTCAAAGCTTTTTGCTGATTACAACGATGCTGCTACTCGTGGAGCTGTCATGGTTGCCCGTGGAGAAATTGCCCCCCTTAACCCAACTGAAGGCCGAGATGCGCAAATCTTTGTCTACAATAACATCTTCTTCTCCTTTGGAGCCGATGGAGTAGGAACCTTCACTTCAGAGGGCGGAGATGAGGCAGCTAGGGTAGCAACTGGAAAGGATGTGGCTGGTGTCAGGCTGGTCAACCAGCTTGATATCGATGGGCTCTTCACACCAGCAACAGTAGTTGTCGATTACCTTGGAAAGCGTATTGTTGGCCAAAGCATTGTTCCTGGAATCTTCAAGCAGCGTGAGCCTGGTGAGAATCAGATCGACTACGGCGCTGTTGACGGTAAAGACGTTGTGGCCGATGACGAGCGTTTCGCTGCCACCTTCGCTCAGTTGTCCAAGGCACTTAAAGTGAAGAAGCACCCCGTCTGGGACAAGGAGGGCAAGAGGTTTGACCTCGAGGCAAGCGTGGAGACAAAGGGCCTCATGGGGACTGATGGACGCAAATACGTCCTTGACCTCTACCGGATCTCACCGCTTGATATCGCATGGCTAGATGACTGCGAGGCTGAAGAGGATGAGACCGCTTATCCTCACAGAATGACGGTCCTGCGTCCTGAGCTGGTCGATTCTTTCGGTCGCTACCGCATGAAGCAGTGGATCGATAAGGAGATCGCTGCCAAAAAGAAGGAGCAGGCCGAGGCTGGCGAGGCTGGCGAGAATGAAGAAGACAAGGGAGAAGCCAAAGCTGCCATCAGCCAGCCCGACCTCTCCAAATTCCAATTCGCCCTCAATCCTGATACTTTTGGCGGCCAGACTCCCGTCACAGAGGAGGAGAAGCAAGAGTGGGCTGAGGATGAGAAGGAGGTCCGCGCAGCAGGCCAGTACCTCCGTGATCAGGTCATCCCAGACCTACTTAAGGATCTTTCTGAGTCTGACATCAGCTTCCCCATGGACGGCCAATCCCTTGGTCGGCTACTGCACAAGCGTGGTATCAATCTGAGATATCTTGGAATGGTAACATCTCTCTGCACCGACGACCGCCTGCGCTGCATGCGTGCTGTTTGCGTTCAGGATATGTTGGCTCGTTCATTCAAGCATGTATCTGCTCAGTATCTGCGTCACCTTCCTGTCCCTGCCACTGCAGCTTGTATTTCCCATCTTCTTAACTGTCTCGTCGGCCAGGATTTCAACGCAAATCCTGTTTCTGATCTTGAGCCCTCTCTGAAAGCTCTGTACCCAGACGCCGACTGGTCTTTTGAACAAGTCACACCCGAGTCCCTCCGAAACAGCCTTGAGGAGCAGACCTTTAAGCGTTTCCGATATGAGCTCGACTCTGAGTGGCGCAAAGACACGAAGGCCCCCCAGCTGTTGCGTGAAGTCTGCCTTCGTATGGGCATCCAGATCCAGGCGAAAGAATACGCCTTCACTGCACAGCAATCCGATGTTGCTCCCCCTCAAAAGACCAATGGCCAGGCCAACGGAGAGTCTTCCAATAAGAAGAAGAAGAATAAGAAAGCTCGTGAGGGCTCGCCGGCATCTACCGAGGCTGTACCAACTACCACTTTTACCAGCGAAGATATCCTCAACGTGGTTCCCGTGGTGAAGCACTCATGCCCTCGCAGTGCCCTTGCTGAAGAGGCTCTTGAGGCCGGCCGAATCTCTCTGCTGCAGAATCAACGCAAGCTGGGACAGGAGTTGCTCCTTGAGTCGTTGTCGCTACACGAGCAAATCTATGGCATCCTGCACCCGGAGGTGGCACGTGTGTACAACAGTCTTTCAATGCTTTATTATCAACTTGACGATAAGGAGGCGGCCATTGAGCTGGCAAGAAAGGCCATTGTGGTGGCAGAGAGAACAGTCGGTGTGGATTCGGCCGAGACTTTACTGAACTACCTTAATTTGAGTCTTTTCCTCCACCAGGCTGGCGATAGCAAGGGTGCCCTGAGCTACTCGAAGCACGCCTTGAAGCTATGGAAGATCATTTACGGCCCTGACCACCCAGACTCTATCACAACCATCAACAATGCCGCCGTGATGCTTCAGCACCTCAAGGCTTACCACGAGTCAAGGCTGTGGTTTGAAGAGTCCCTTCGCGTATGCGAGACGGTGTTTGGCAGAGAGTCTGTCAACTCAGCAACCCTTCTGTTCCAACTGGCACAAGCCCTTGCACTTGATCAAGACTCTAAGGGAGCCGTGAATCGCATGCGAGAGTCTTACAACGTTTTCCTCAACGAGCTGGGACCGGAGGACAAGAACACCAAAGAAGCAGAGACCTGGCTCGAGCAACTAACCCAAAATGCCGTCTCCATTGCCAAGCATGCCAAGGACGCGCAGGCAAGACGCATCCGGTCCGGGATCCGTTTCCCTGCTGCGTCCACCGGGACTGTGCAACCCGCCGTCGCATCAGGAGGACGCATATCCTCAACCGGGATGGACTCCCGCAGCATTGATGAACTCATCAAGTTCATTGAGGGCGGCGAGGGGCAGTCAAAGCCGTCGAAGAAGCGGCCAGGTCAGGGCAACCCCAAGCGACGCGGCCGGGCTTAAGCAACGAATCACTTGAATTAAGAGTAGCATCATCAAATTAAAAAAAGAAGAAAGGAAAACCCAAAAAACAACTGTGGCAAAGACCCAGATGAGGGAGACGTTGGTGAGACCACCAACTGTGACGTATCATGATGACTCATGAGGAAACAAAAAAAAAACAGTGTTCAGGAACACGCAAAAAATCAATGTACAACAAACATACGGCCAATATAGATGAAATATGGGAGCAACGTGTATCATGGAGTCAGGGCATGCATAAGTCATAACCGGTGGGGAAAACAAAATTACGGGGCAAACATCAAAAGGGGTCGGTATAGAGGGCAAGGCGATTTTGCATAGGATGTTGTCGTTGTTATCCCGGCCTAGGCGCGCATGGCCATCATTTGAAATTGAATATCCTCACTCATCCTTCCTCACTCGGGAGTCAAATCATCTCTATTTACATTCACTTGCCTTGGTGATTGAATTCCATACAGAATTGATGTGAGAACGAGTCAAAGCTCGGCGATCCATTTGGCTCTTAATGGGATTGATATTTAACCCCCTTGGTCCATATCTACCGTCGAAGCCATCATAGAGTACGCCTTGGACGTCAAGTGGGTGGTAGTTGCTGACTCAGCTATCCTGTGCGCGGGTTAGCTGAGTCAGCATTGATCAACGTGTGGTGCCAGCCGTACGGACTTGAATAAGTAGTGAACCAAGGATCGGATGGGAGTAAAGCATCAGAAAAGTTTTTCATCTACAATAAACAATTACATCGAGGCTAGCTCAAGATGCGAGCAGTCTTCTCCTTATACCCGATATCAACATCTAAGAAACTCTCGAAACAACTTCTTTACTCTCATGAAACCCCTATAACACTGAATAGTCAACCAAATAAGATAACTTGGGTAAAGCTGTACATATCGTATCCAAAATTTGGGGTGTACAGCCCTGTTGGTTCAATTTCAACGAATGTTTTATCATAGCCCGTCTCGTAAGTTGTCCACTGTGCAAAACGCGCCGCCCTTTAACATTTCAAGGTGTGGTTGGAGCATTTCAGACAAGGTTAGCTAGCGCCCAAGGGATTTTCATACATAGTCAACAGAATTTGTAGGTCAGTATCATCCATAGGACCTAATCTTTGTCACATTACGGCCTATAGTCGCTCCGGTGTATACTAACAAGTAGCCACCTAGACAGTTCGGCAATGCAGCACACATCTATGGTGTCTTACGATAGGGTGGCCCAAGTTTCGACAAAATATCAGGTAGGGACATGCAAATGAAGTTGATAGTGGCCTAGATTTTGAACCCTAGAGGTCTACTAATTTCGTCCATGCTCAAAATATGGGGAAAGAGGCAACATATAGGGAGTATCAAGGTTCACAATGTTCGTCAGCACGTCAAATCAATGCTCGCTCATCCAGTCATCTCCGTCTGCAGCGGTAGGCATCCAGTGCTATTCGCTACGTGAGGGTTCGGTCATTAAAACGTAGAATTTCTTTCTTTTGCTTCATGTCCTCCCCTTCATCAGTGCATTGGCCACCGACACTCCTCTCCCGACTGGTGCATGATATGCCCCAATACTCTGAAAACCCCTAGGGAAAATACGTTAGTTGCGAGGAAATAAATTGGGTTCGGAACCCAATACTTACTTTGTGAGATCAAACCCTTGTTCTTCCTCATCCTCTTCCTCATCCTCCTCTTCAATGGGCGCAACCTGTTCCGGTTTGCTATCCCCCCTCTGAAAACGTGTCGGGCTGCTCGGGGGAGACTTGTTGGCTTGAGGAGGGCTACTACTTGGCGGGGGTACTCCGAGCACAGTCTTGGAGGGGCTCATCTCGTAACCACCAAGCGGCTTAAGGGGAGTGCTTCCAATATCTGCATATTTCCAGAACGGTGCTGGTGAGCTCGTTGGCATATGTTGACTTGGCCGTTGGGCAGTACTAGGTGGTGCCAGTTTAGGGTGAACGCGAGGTGGAGCAGGTGTGACGAATGAAGCGCCGTCCTCTTGTAGATATGAAGAGGTCAAAGTTGGTGATTGGAGTTGGAAGCTGGACACTGGAGGATCTGCTACTGCGGATTTCTTTGACCTGGGAAGGGGACTACCGTCGGCAGTCAGAGTTCTCCCTTGGGCTCGTTCTGTGGGCCTATCTGGCGTCGACTGTGTCATGGCCAATGATGAACCTGGGGACGGTGAGACTAGGAGAGAGCCACGTCGCTTTCTCACCGACGGAGAGCCTCGTGCCGCCATATCTCGAGGGCCCTGCGTAATATAGTTAAGCTGATTCGGCGAAGAAGGGGCAGAAGAACCCCGATGGCCACCTCGGCCGATGCGCCAAGCATTCTTGACCATCTCTTCCTTGGCTTCAGGGACAATCTGCCATTTCATGCCTTTCCCTGGCTCGGTCGTAGACCTGGCTACTTTGTCAAATGCCTTATTCAAAGATAGATTATGCCGGATTGAGTTCTAAAGTCACATTAGCCAGGATCTACGAATGATCTCTATCCCTGGAAACATTACCTGCCAACCCGCAGCTTGTTGATGCCGGTAATATGAGTACCTTGTCATGATGAACTCGTAAATGCCGCTCAGAGTGAGCTTTCCCCCAGGAGCATTGAGAATAGCCTGAGTAATCATCTGCGCATAGCTGTACTGGGGCTTGATATGCTGATTCTCGTCATTGCCAAGATCGACGCCATTTGCGCCCACCATGACTGGAGCAGGAGTACTGACAGCTGGCGACTTGGTAGCGGAAGTGGCATTCAACAACTGCGTTGATTGCGGAGGGGTGCCTGGACGTTTGATTTCCAACTGCGCAGGAGCCAGTGGTCGTGGCTGGCGTGCCTGCGGAGTGTCTGCAACGTTGAGGCCACATCGTTCCAGATATTTGGGGTGAATATGTAACGGGCTGATCTCTGAGGGTAAGACAAACATCATCTCGACATTCCCGATCTCCAAAACCTCCCCACTCGACAAGAAATGGGGCTTATCCTGTGGTTTGTGTGGCTCGCCGTCGATCTTAACGCCATTTCGACCCTTGACTTCCAGTAGCCATCGCTCTTCCTTCGAGTCGAAAAAAATCACGGCGTGATTTCGGGACACGATCTTCCCAGGACTCAAGTCAATATGTACTTGATCCTTGTCGTAATCTTCCTCAGTTTCATTACCAGCCCTGCTGGACCCCGGATTTCCTCCACCCGCATTCCCGTCCGGAGCACGGCCAATATTCACGGCGAGCTTGGTAATGTAGTATGTCCAGTCATGTGCAGCAACCTTGGCGTATGCCTTAACACCGTCGGGATTCGCCTCGTGAATAGAATTGGCGTGATCTTTGCTTGCTTGTACCGGCGGATCACCCGTTCGAAGTTGCTGGGTTATTTGCGAGACGAGCTGATCATCATCAGGTGCCTCATTCTGCGGAATCTGGAAGAGGGTTTAGCGGTCGATGATGACGGAGGATGCAAAACCATATGCAGCTAAGTGTTACCCACCTTCTTGCGACGTTTAGCAGGACGGCTCGGTGAAGAATCTTCTTCCATCGGTGGCGCTGCTATATCTTTGCGAGAGTCGCGCCTGGTGCGCTGTGACCGAGTGGTAGATGGCGGCATGCTTCGCATAGAGGGACGCAATGCTCTGCGTGTCCTTGGGAGCGCCGGAAGGCGGAAAGTATGATTTGAAGAACGGCAGTGCTACCAACACAATGGCTAGACACGGCGCCGGGGGATACAAAGTCGTATATAAACTACAAATTTCGTTTCGCCGGGAATGAGGGTCGGGTCGTGTGGAGGAGACGGCGATCGATCCAGCGCATCCAAACAAAGTCGACGGACAGATAAAATGGACCTTGGCAACAAGATCAAATGTGTAAAATGGTAATGGAAAAGATCGTAACACGAAGCGAAAGGGAAGCGGGTGCCAAAGGCGGTTGGGAGGGGGCTAAGAAAAGGTCCGGACGAGGTTGGTAGAGAGAATCAAGACGACCCAGTTGCATGCGATCACAATTTGGCTCGAACCTTAACCGCGTTCGCGTTGAGTGTCCACAGCATCAGGGCAGAAAGGAAAAAGCCAGCCTGTACATGGTACATGAGGGGGACATGATCCATCAATATGGCACGCCAGAGAGCCCTGGAATGGGCCCAGCTAGCCTGATTTGTGCTAGCGCCCTAGCATGCAAGCAGAAATTCAATGCCAGTGATTGATTCCATGAACTGTAATTGCAGGGCTGGGCGCTGTAGATGGCATGTACTGTATACACCTCGCTGGGTCCTGAGGTATGCGGTACCTGCGCCCTCGTGCTTGCGGCCTCCTCATGCGTCCATCCCGTCCCGTTCGCTTCACAAATACTCTCCACTGTTCTAGAGTGCTTTTGAAGTGTTCGCAGGCTGCTATAGCATTGCGCACCGAGGCCTGAAGAGTGACGGAGGTGGATAGCCTGTCGAAACGGATGGATGCTGCTAGTACCCAGGAGGCTAGCTCGCCCCCCTAATGCACACAATCGCAGGTACATCCACTGGTACTTCGTACAATGAGCAGAGTTTAAGATCTTTGCGGCAGAGGTCCCTTGGACGTATGTGATTATGTAAGATGATGGAGCTGCTTCATGGCAACAAAACATTCAGCCAGCATTCAGACCAAGGCATAACAACTCCCAGTACCAGTCTTGCCAGCTCCATTTCGGCCGCCTCTTGGAATAGCATTTTATCGTTCACGGGTGCGCTGCCGGCGGGAGCGGTTGGCCTTGCGAACAAATTCCAAAACATTATTCCTGCCTTTGCACACGCTACCATCTCCATCGCGACTGGTAGTGCTTCGTGACGAACTTTAGTTGGCCCACGGTGTTCTCACCATTTCCCTCCCCCCTTTCCTTCCCTCCACTTGATTTGAGTGCTCCCAATTGTGCATGCATCGCTTGGATAGAAGATCCAAACCATGGCCTCCGAACGGATGTATGGCGTCACGCCACCGATGAAGGAAGACTTGCCCACTCAACCTGAACTCGCCGCAACCGAGTCGTTGATCGACGAACTAAAGCGCCAGAATACTTTCGAAAGCCCTTCCGACACCGATAAGAGGTAAGTTCTTTGGTTACGGCACATCGGTTCTCCTACTGCCAATACTGATGATTCTTTAGATACAAGGTTCTTGCCTCCCTCGCCGAGATCTGTAACGAATTCGTCAAACATGTTGCCAGGCTCAGAGAGCCGAAGAACGAGGTTCTCATCCGAAATGCCATCGGAAGGGTATTCACATACGGAAGTTTTCGACTTGGAGTGTACGGCCCGGGTTCCGATATCGACACTCTTGTTGTTGCGCCTAGATACGTAACTCGAGACGACTATTTTGAGCACTTCCCCGGACTCTTGGTTGATATGGCTCCCAAGGGCGCCATTACCGACATGGCCGTGGTCACAGACGCCTTTGTCCCTATCATCAAATTCGAGTACTTCGGCATCAGCATCGATCTCATTTTCTCCAGAATCATGCAGAAACAGCTGTCCACTGACTTGGAGGATTTGCGCGACTCCGGCCTTCTACGCGGCCTTGACGAAGCCGAGCTACGTTCTCTCAACGGCACACGTGTCACAGATGAAATACTCAACCTTGTTCCCGAGAAGGGTACATTCCGCATGGCTCTCCGTGCCATCAAACTCTGGGCTCAACGACGGGCTGTTTACGCAAACATCATGGGCTTTCCAGGTGGTGTGGCTTGGGCTATGTTGGTGGCGCGTGTGTGCCAACTCTACCCAAAGGCCACTGCATCCGTTGTTGTGAACAAGTTTTTCCTCATCATCCTCAAATGGCAATGGCCTCAGCCCGTACTCCTAAAGCCCATAGAAAGTGGCCCACTGCCTGTACGGGTCTGGAATCCCAAAGTGTGTGCCCCCTCCCGACCGTACATGTCAAATAGATCTTGCTAACCGGTGGTTCTTTCTTGGGAAGCTATACAAGGGCGATGCGTTTCACCTGATGCCGGTCATTACGCCAGCATATCCGTCCATGTGCGCCACCTTCAACATCACCAAGTCATCCATGACAGTCATTCAACGAGAGCTAAAGCGTGCCTTTGAGATCTCGGAAAAGATCATGACTGGCAAGGTTCCCTGGGCTGAATTATTTAACAAGCATACCTTTTTCACTGCTGGGTTCAAATATTATATTAGTGTTATCTCAACCAGCACAACAAAGGAAGCACACAAGATATGGTCCGGCTATGTCGAGTCCAAAGTACGAATGCTTGTACAGAGATTGGAGACGCATCCCAGCATAGCACTGGCGCGCGCATTCAATAAAGGTTATGAGCGCAAGCATCTCTGCCGAAACAACGAAGAAATAGCCAAGGTCCAGGAAGGTGTCTTGGATTTCCTTGTCCCCGCCGATGAGGGAAAGACCAATGAGGCAGCACAACAGCCACAAAATGGAGATGCCTCTCCCCCACAGCATATACCTGGCATTAAGGCGGAAGGGGGCGTGCTCGTCAAGAATGAGCCTGGCCTCGACGATACAGCCATGCCTTCTCCGCAACAGGCCCTCAAATCTGAAAACAACGGGGCTGTCAAAGCTGAAGATGGTGTCAAAACCGAGGACGATGTCAAAGACGGAATAACCGAGGTCTATACCACAACCCACTATATCGGCTTGGAATTGAACAAAGGTAGGTTATCCCATTTCTCGACGGCAACGGGAAGATACCTCAGATTGCAGGCCCCTCTATCCGGGTCAGCAAAGTATCAAAGCTTTAATCCCGTTTCTTGGAATGACTAGGTACTGACCAATAAGATGCGAAATCTTTGGATCTCTCATACCAGGTTGACGAGTTCAAGTCGCTTTGTACATCTTGGGTGAAATATAAGGATGAATTACAAGATGTCGCTACTATTGGAGTTCAGCATTGCCGAAAGTGAGTTACTCATGAGGAATCCGCCCAACTCGAGACTGATCAGCTTTCCTTCCCAGCATTAACCTTCCCGACGACGTTTTCGAACCTGGCGAGACGAAGCCCCAAAAGAAGTCTGCCGCTAAAGCCGTTGCGAATGGCAAGAAACGAGGGGCTTCAGAGGTAATTGATCCGCCTTGCCCAGAGCAGGGGCCTTCGCCTCCACCAAAACGAGTCGCCCTACCCGACAAGCGATGAGCGTTTGGAACTGATGTGTGAGCAGGATCATCCGCCACCACCGGCGAAACGGCAGCAGCCTTCAGTAGCTGCAGCAGGCTAAACGTCATGCCCCAGTTGACTTTGTTGCACTGTTGCCCCCAGATTTTTCAACAATGTTTGAAAGTGATCTTGATCCATATTCGGCATGACTGGCACTATCTGCCGTCGTCATCTACTCCAGGATCATAACACCCACCTAATTCAACCGCCATGAGCTCTAGACATTTGGCTAACTAGCAGAACCGTATTTCCCCAACGGCCGAATACACTCCCAAGATGTCCCTGTTCGCTCTGAACACGGCTCCAACCGCCAGCTCTTCCTGGCGGATATTGATGAGAACGACATTCCTCGTCCCCTGTTCCTTGTACTCTACACTACAACACTGATCCTATTTCACAAATTTCCTCGGCATAATCAGACGGAATATTGCAGAATCGCTGAGCGCTTATTCTCACAAAAGGTTTCGTGGGTTGGCTGGACGAGGTTCCAGAAACCCCATCACTTAGATTTTTAATTAAACACCCGTAGTAGCGGCCGGTCATGACAAAGGGGGTACTTATCTGGCCATTTGCAAAGCTTTCATCAAACTGACAGGTTTGACGCTAGATAACACAATCGCTAGAATAATAGAACCAAATTGGAACCTCCCAAAAGCTCATATGTAACCATCAATATGTTTAATCGTAGCCGTGCTCTATCTAAGCCAAGAGATCGATCGCCAAGTGGTGGTTGCAAAGTCCATGTAAATTACTTTTATTCAATCAACTTGTTTATTCAATCGTCGTCCTCGTCGCTCCCACTAGACCAGTCATCCTGATACGCATCCGCGATTTCGGCGAGCTCATTTGAAAGAGTCTCGCGTTCATCTACTGAAACAGACCGAACGGTCTGGGCCTTGAGGGCTTTTACATGAGTGCCAACCGACTTAGTGGTCGAGAGTATGGTTTGGACCGCGATCTCAGGCTGGTCCTTGCTTTCCGAGTAGATGTGCGGGAAGCTATCGAGAATAGGGAACTTCAAAGACGAGTTGAATCTATATCAAGAGTTAGTAACAGGATCCACAAGCGTCAAGGAGGCATTTTCTCACTTCTGCGTCACCGGATCCCCAACAAGGCGGCGTGGTGGTTGCCTTGCATCCTCTTCTGCGACGTTTGCTTGATCTGGTTGAGAACCTCGCAACATATTAACCTCACCAAAGAGACGACCCCTTTTCGTCTGTTTGCCGGTTAAGCTGGGCAGTCTTCCAAAGCTAAAGAGATCAACGCCATCATTATCGTCATCCAAAGTCCCCGCCACAGCACCTACACCCAACCGCAGACCCGCCAAGGTCTGACTACCACCCGTGTTGAGTCCCTCAGCCAAGTCCCACATGGATGGCGCATGAGGCATCGCCTTCTCAGTCATACGAGACCCAAGGTTGGCGGTCTCGATTGCGGTTGCGAATGCAGCGGAGACGTGCCAAGGCGACGTCGGGTCGACATGTGTGTTGGAAGGGACGCCGCGCTCGGGCATCATCAGCGGCACCACCATCGAAGCCGATGAACGAACCTCGGCGATGGCCTGCGCCGTGTTTGTGAGGCGGAGCTGGCGCTTCTCCCTGGTCACGTCGACCAGAGGGCTCTGGAGACCCCACAGCCAGATGCATGATTTGGGATACTCGTCCCGCAACTCGTCGAGATACTTGGCAGCGAAACCTCCCCAGGCGTCATCCAGGGTTGCGAGGGCCTGTATCCCCTGCATCCTGTCGCATTCCTCTACAAAAGGTCTGAAGTCACGATCAACAATATCAAACTCCTTGTCCAGGGTCTGGAATAGCTCAACACCCATGGGGTATCGCTCGAAGGGGCGGATAGAGGAGTTGAGCTCGAAGTCATAGAGCTGAACCAGCGATTTTGGGTGGTAGTAGACACGGGAGAAGTCCGACCAGTACCGGACAGACGACTTGGAAAGCCGTTCGGGCTGGCGGCCGTCGTCGAGACTGAGCTGGTAGGCACTCACTTCAAGAGGCTGCTGCTTGTGGAGAACGGATTTGCCTGGCCTAAGGAACAAGGTCAGAACTGAAAGAGGAAGAGTGTTTCCAGCAAGGTTGGGTGAATGAGTGTGCTCACCACACGGATGAAGAAGAGGGCACGTCTGGTTGAACCGCAGCCGACTCATCCTCATACAAGGCATTAATCTTGCGAAGTGAACCAAAACCACCTTTAAGATCGTATATCACCGTTCTCGGGAGAAAAGTGTCCGACCCGTCGGCGGCAATACCAGGACGCCAGTGGACATCATGATCTACAGGGGACTCTTGGTCTTGGGAATAGGTGAAATAGGCCTCCTAGAACATAGTGTCATTGTAAGAATTCATCCGCAGATTTGCGAGTAACTTGTCGGAATAACTCACCTGAGCATTCCACAAATGGGTAGCAGTGTAGTTGCTCAGATGGCCCAGCTGCAATGTGACTATCTCGCGCATGGTGAGGGGAGTGCGGCATGAGAAGACATGAGAGAAAGGCTATTTACAACACCAAGTCTATACCTAGGCAAAGAGTGGATGATGCTTCATGTGGGCTAGGGCAGGCAAACGGATAGAGAGGGTTTGATTGAACAGGATTTTCTACCCTTAGATTAAATCCTCGAAGGGCTGTATATAAAAGGGCATTCTAATAATTCCCATTTGATTCAAAAAATCCAGCATCTGGATATATAGCTAGCTGTGTATTAAACGAAGCAGCTGGCCGTCTCAGTACCTCTGGTGGCCATTCGCACGCTTCACCACTACCAACACCAGTATTCAGCATGGGCAGCCAGTGATGGCGCTGTTAAGGGTGCAGTCACGGCGCGTGTGACGTAAGAGTCCGATATGCATCTAAAGGGGCTTTGTTATCATCCCTGCTTCTGTGGAAGTACCTCTCCCCACTGAGGTACCTAGCAAGAGCTCGAGCGCTGTGGGCATCCACTGGGAGGTACCTGGCCAGTCTCACCATACCCAATCCCAGCTCAATGGTGCCATGAGGCGAGAGCAACGTCCATCGCCAGATGACCATGACCACCTCAAACAGTACTTACCCTACATGTGCGCATGGAATCACCTCACCTCCAGAGATCGTCTGGCTCTCTGGCGTGAACTAGTAAATGGACGTGCTGTATTTGCATCTTCATATTCGGACTCTCAGTTTAATCACATTATTCACCGCTGATCCACGGTTCCCAAATTATGGCGTCGGCATCTCAGGACAGCAATCCCCAGAGCCAACCTGTTGGTGGCGAGCTGGCTTCCTTCAAATCAATACCAGCGAAGGAAATTAGTCCCGTACCGACCGTCGGGGACATAGCGCCCTCGTCACCCAAGCTTCGACTACCGGATGGGAAACTAACAATTATTGCGTTCCTTCGTCATTGCGGATGTCCCTGTAAGTAACTCCCTGCCCACGACGCATCTCTCTGTCATCCTACCTGGCTCACACGCGCGGCTGGCCTCCCCTAGTCGCGGAGAAAACCCTCAGGACTCTCGCAGATGTCTCGGAAGAGCATCACGATATCCACTGTATTGCCGTCTCACACTCATCGCAAGAGGCCACAGACCGTTGGCTTCCAGAGGTTGGTGGAACATGGAGCACCGACGTCATCGTCGACGAGGAGCGTGATCTCTACGCCAAATGGGGTCTCGGGCTATCCTCCACATGGCATGCCTTGAGTCCTTCTGTCCTCTGGTCCGCGTACAAGCTCGGTACCGGAGAGGGCATCTGGAATCGAACGACGGAGAGTGGAAGCAGGTGGCAGATGAGCGGCGCATTTGCCGTCAATCGGTTCGGCACGGTTGTCTGGGCTCACGTAGCCAGGTCTGCCGATGACATCCCTGATTTCGAGCAAGCACTGAAGGCTCTTTCTGGGAAATAAGCAGCGGCTAGCAAGAAAGGCTTCGTAATTTATATCCCATGTCAATTACTGGCGGCTTTGGATTTCTCAGTATCGGCAAAGTGGCGATGGAACGTGTACTAAATTGTGAGACAGATCGAATTCATTGCACAGGAAGGAACTTAAAGATATGATTTTTTATTCCGGAGCTGAGTGAACAAGAACAAAATCGACCAACCATGTCCCTCTGGGTATCGTCAAAAGGAACACTGCAACGAGATGTTGGCCTAAACGCCACGCTTGAATAAATGTAGTCCTCATAGAGGCACATACAACCGTAGAGCGCCCATGGGTACTCTAGGCAATCCTACATGTCCCGGCTCCTCAAAAGTCGCAAGCCATGCTGCTACGCATCCTACAACACCAAAACTGCTCAGAAGCTCAACCGCGAAGCCGCCGTTGCGCCTTAATCGGCTCACCACCTGCAAGAGGCCCAACGGATCTTGGTGGACCAAGGGTGATTCAGGCTTCGCTCTTCTCCTTCGTCTCGAGGATTTCCGCCTGGAGCTATGCTGAACTAGATCACATTGCTGGGCGCGTAGGGTCGATTCCAGGCTCATTCTTTGTGCTGCGACGTGAAGGTACTGTTCTGCTTCCAAGCTACGCCTTAAGCTCTGGGCCCAGTTCGAAAATTCCAATCGGTCCCAGTACTGCGTCCTAACAAATGGATTGAGAGTTAGGACAGGGCTGAGAGCGGAGTCCATTGGGCGGCGAACAGTTAACGCCCAATCCGGAGTGGGATAGAGTTGTCGCTCTTGGGCTTGTCGCCACTGGACACATTTAGACGCTGCAGCATGTCGGAGCCATGCACAACCATCCGTGGAGAACAGTTTGTCCACAAGCTGTTCCAGGTCGGTAGGCACGAGAGGCTGTGCATATCCAGAGTTCATTAGAATGCTTGCATCCATCGTGTCGTAATCTGGCCGTGTCACACTCGATACGGCGAACACATCCATGTCACTGGCTTCTGCTGAACCGGATGTTGAGGGATCGAAAGAAAAGCATTCAAGCTCGTTGTCGATGAAATCTTGTCTAATATGATCCTTGATTCTCAGAATCTCTCCTGCATCAAGCTCGTCGCAACGTGCCAAAACAGGGATTACATTGGTCTTCTTTTGAAGCACCTGTATGCTTCGGATATCGGCGGGCGCAAGTCCTATGTCGCCGAATGTTAGCTTATTATGCTATAAAACCCAACAGTGTGCGAATTTACCAGTTCTAGGTATCATATACAATACGACGTCGACGATACCTTCTCCCCCACTACTCAGAAGGTACTCAAGGTCCGTATCTCCCATGGGCTTTTCCAAGAGCGGCGATAATTGGGAGTCAACATAGCTGACCTCGCCAGTTTCCTGAGCGGTTTAGGTTAGTCCAGAAGACAGGGAGGGATTGAAATTGCATGGTTGCTTACCGGATAATGAGGCTGATAACCCGAACGAACAACGAAGCAAACATTTCTATCTAATATTTCGCTTGTCGAATATCTCCTCTGGCCAGCGGTTGACGCAGAATCCATGCTCGTTCTCCACCACGGCAATGACCGTGTGCTGGCATATAGTTCGTTCATCGAATCCGGCCTTGGAGAGATAGCGTTATCGACATGAACAATATGTTGGCAGCACTGGGCGATGGATTGGACCAAGGATGTCTTGCCCACTCCTGGTTGATAGTCAGTGATTTTACTCTTTATTAATAGGCTGAGGTGCTCGCACAACCACTGACCTTGTTGACCTGCTATAAGTATCTTGAGCTTCCCCAACGACTTGCCAGCCTCTGAGAAGGGGCGCCGCTGGGGAACAACAACACTTGGCATGATAAGTTGCGGCGCTCCTTCGGCTCGTAAACGACTGTCACAGCTCGGCGCATCTGAACGGCGCAGACGTCGAGGCGACGATGCAGCAGACGAATCTCTTCTGGATGACGGGGAACTGCTCATTCCAGACATCGGGGGTGAAAGATCCGTCGTCACATGTTGAGAGTGAGTATGAGACGACACGGTCTCTAAATCTAGATCGAGGGCGGAAGATGAGAACGATGCGAGGCTCTCTATCGTTGGGGAGGGCGAAGCTTGTCGGTCGCGTGGGGAACGAGCGAATGCCCCGGGGCTGCGCTTCCTCCGAAGGGAGTTGTAGAATCTTGGCGGCTCTACAGCAATATTATCCTGGGCAGAGTCCAACGCAGCCTCTGTCGTGAAGCAGAAGCTCATGGGGAACGCTGGCTCGCTGGATGGTAACACGTCGTCGCTGCCAGTCCGGGCATCCGCGACGTGGGTCAGGGGCCTCATGACGCAAGATAAGATGCAGGATATATGGGGAGAATGTCGCAACTGGCTTGCTGAATAGCCTGGTGGGCGGTTCCAAGCAGTCAGAGCAAGGACATGAAGCAGAGTGATTGATATATCAAGGTGTCTACAGTAATAAGTCCGAGGGTAGAGATCAGAGCTGGGACAGTGACGCCTGATGGTGGTAAATGATAGTTTCATTCATACACCACCTGAAGCTTTATCGAGCGATACTTACGCCATCACCAGCTGATGGCTGGCGCATCAGGTACTTCATAGGATAGGCCCCGAGATAGGGGAGGGGTAATGCCCCACCAGCAGCGGGGACGAGTCCCAGAGCCGAACGTGTTAGCGACAGCCATGGTCCTGGCAGTGGAGCCTGCGTAGAGGTACAACGCTTGTGGGTAGACCGAGTCCACTCAGCAAGCCGTTCAGGGGACCTGGCCAAGTACCGGGAGGCACCCCAAGCTCGTGCGGCACACACGATACCTGGTAGGGACAACGGGCCAGTTACTTCCCCTGTGGGCCCCTTCTGGGCTCGGGCAGGCGCTTCGCGCTTAACTGTGACTAACTTGGGGTGTCAGACCCAAAGCCTCAAGGAAACGGAATCCCCAGAATAGTCCAGCCAGCCCGACCAACGCTGACCTTTCGCCCGCCACGACGTATATAACCTGATTTCGTCTCGCTGCGACCGCTGCCCTCCTTCGACTACTACAATATACTCTCCCTCTCTCCTCCTTCCTACCGTCACCACTCCGCATATACCCAACATGGACGGCAAACGACACCCCAGCTCGTTCCAGCAGCTTGAGAAGCTTGGAGAGGGAACATATGCAACTGTGAGTAGCAGCAGTGCCCTCCGCGTAGTAAGCATCATCGTGTGCTAACACGCTCTTCTCAGGTGTTCAAAGGCCGAAATCGCCAGACGGGCGAGCTAGTTGCGCTCAAGGAGATTCACCTCGACTCTGAGGAGGGAACCCCCTCAACAGCTATCCGCGAGATTTCTCTCATGAAAGAGCTCAAGCACGAGAATATCGTCGGCCTCCACGATGTCATCCACACCGAAAACAAGCTGATGCTCGTCTTCGAATATATGGATGGTGACCTCAAGCGGTACATGGATACCCATGGTGAACGCGGAGCCCTGCCACCCACCACCATCAAGTCCTTCATGTACCAGCTCCTGAAGGGTATTGATTTCTGCCATCAGAACCGTGTTCTTCACAGAGATCTGAAGCCTCAGAATCTTCTCATCAATAACAAGGGTATACTGAAGCTGGGGGATTTCGGTCTGGCGCGAGCCTTTGGAATTCCGGTCAACACCTTCTCCAACGAAGTTGTCACCCTGTGGTACCGCGCCCCTGATGTTCTGCTCGGTAGTAGGACTTATAACACGAGCATTGATATCTGGTCAGCTGGCTGCATCATGGCGGAGATGTATACTGGCCGCCCGCTTTTCCCTGGAACAACCAATGAGGACCAGATCGTGAAAATCTTCAGAATTATGGGTACGCCCACTGAGCGGACATGGCCGGGTATCACACAGCTTCCCGAGTATAAACCAAATTTCCAGATGTATGCCACTCAGGATCTGAGGAACATCCTTCAGGCAATCGATCCCACCGGCATTGATCTGCTTCAACGTATGCTGCAGTTGCGACCAGAACTGCGAATCAGCGCCCAGGACGCTCTTCAGCACCCGTGGTTCAATGATCTCGTCATGCAGCAGCAACAACACCATCACCACCACCAACAGCAGGCTATGCAGGCTCAGGCCAGACACTACCAACAGGGCGTCCAAACGCCTGGTTATGACGGATACAATTAGACTTTTCTCTGTGTGTCTTTTTTTTTTCTTCTTTTTTTTCCTTTTGGAGTATCTGGGAGACGAAACTACTTTAATTGCGGTATGAAAACATTCGGGTTTCTATATTTCCCACTTTTTCTTTTTCAACAAATTTTCTTCTTCATCGGGATTAGGGTGGTATAGGAGTTGATCGCGGCTTGCATATGGGTCAAAGCATGTTTAATGATAGAGGGTTCTGTCGAATTCTTGTGTGCGAGCAAATCCCGAAGACTCTGGATGATAGGTCGACAATATCTTTATTTGAAAAAAATTGCCATTAGTGAAAATGCTTTGCTATGATATACCTCTTTCCCAAACTTTTGCCCACCGCTCTCCGCATGCGAGTTCTTTCTTAATGTCTATTCACAAGACTGCCGTCTACTGGGCTCCTAAACTTGCGTTTATTTGGTTCTTTTAGCCAAGTTTCCGCTAATGCAGCTGCTTCATCATCATCTGGCGCGAACCCCATTTTCTCTCGCAGTTTCCCGATCTCATCTCGAACTCTCTTCGCGACGTCAATCCTCAACTGAACAGCTTCGGGCTGATCCCTGAGCAGGTCTGGGTCCCCAGCCTTCTCGACGAGGCTCTTCCACTGAGACCGCTCGCGCTCAAACAAGCGGCCGGCGTTCGTTGGCTCTCCGATGATCATACGGAACCGTTGTCCAATGCGTGGCGCAAACCGAGGGAAGCCCCTCTCCTCGGACATGATGTTTTGCGTGCCATGTACGTACATGGGGATGAAATCAGGGGCCGGTTCGCTCTCAAGAATAAGTCGAGACACTCCCCATTTGAAATATCTCAAAGTCCCTTCTTGATTCTGATGGCAGCATGCTTCAGGGAAGACGTGGACCCAAGCGTGGTGGTTGGCTACAAACTGCGCTGGAGACACGAAGGAATCCTTGCTGTCCGTAGAGAAGGTAAGAGGGCTTTTCTGGTTGATAACTGATGAAGGGGAGGACAGTAGCTTCAAGGCCTCAGTCATGGTTGGCTGAAACAGGCCCCCATGCGGCGAATGCCATGAGCGATGGGTGGGAAGAACTTGCCCTAGGCTGAAGAATGTAGAGAGCGCCCTGTAGCACAGGTTGTTAGGACCAATACTTGGGAAGCTATTGGGGGTTTGGAAGTAAAGCGTACTTGTTCTTGAAACAAATGTCATGGGCGCCCAGACCCCAGCGAAGGTTCTCGGGATCAAACGCATAACGCATGGGAAGGATACCCCAGATCAAAGGATCATCGAGACTTTTTGAATTGTCAGATTATGTAGAATGAATACATGGCCTGTTTCGGAGGAAGAAAGACATACACTGCAGCGTGGTTGCAAACCGTCAACAGCCCACAATTCCGTTGATGCGCCTTTCGCTTGTCGAGAACTCCAAGGAGATTATCTAGCCCATCAACTTCAACGCTGTTAAGGCCGTACAGAAACCCGCGCGATAACATCCCAACGGATCCCATAACAGCCATGGAGCCTAGTCTCCATGGCAAACTCGGTCGCTGAGGTGGCGCTGTCCCGGACATGATTGTTTGTTTCATAGCTCAGCCATCCTCCTGCGCTCTAGGAAATTTTAGATTAGCCCAAGTCCCTTAGCTAAACACAAAGGAACAAGGCCAATTGGCTGGAGAAAGCTAGATATGCGTTTCCTGGTAGCAGATCAGAGAAACAAAAGCTCCAGGTTAACTCGGCTATAGCCAGACAAAAAGTTATTGCGCGTCGGGATTCGAAATCGATGTAGGTGGGTACTTCAGGTTGTCGCTCCTTACCCGGTAGCCGACCCTGGAAGAGTACCTGCATCGGAGGTACATCCAGCGAGGGCAGAGGTACTCAACCTGTATCCGAATATCATCTGAATTTAAACCTCCAAGACGCGCACATCGTCAATCTCCAAGTATACAAGGCAATTGACCTGAGGACCCGATCTTGAGTTCCTGGGCTCTTGTTCTTATTCTCCGGCAATGTCACACAGTAAGACCATCCCATCGCCCCAGCCATTGCGCGCGCGCCGCTAGCTTTGGAGCAATGGATTAATCAGTCAGGCAAAAGAAACACCTCCCGACCCGTCTTCACCTCGCACGAGCGCCAGCTGGCCAAGGCAAGCTGGAAGTCATCCTCCGCACGCCTGAACAGAGACTCCTATCTGCCGTTCGGCTCCTGCAGCCTATGTCTCGAACTCGCCCGAGACCCAGTCACATGCTCACGGGGCGACATCTTTTGTCGCGAGTGCGCGCTCGCCAACATCCTGTCACAGAAGAAGGAGCTTAAGAGGGCGAACAAGGCGCGCCGAGATGCGGAACTGGAAGCGACCCGAAACGATGCGCTACAAGACGAGGAGGACCAAGCGCAGGTGGTGAAGGACTTCGAGCTGATCCAGGCTGGTCTGCAGGCCGGTTCAGGCTCGGCCGGTAAAAAGAAGAGTTATTTTGTTGAGGAAGCTCCTACGAGTTCAAACAATGGAGGGCAAGAGCTCGTAGTCGCCGGCAGCCATGGAACAAAGCGGAAGCTGGCTTTAGATGAAGAAGAGCTCAACCGTGCAGCAAAAGAAGACAGGGCAAAAGCAAGGAGAGCAACTGAACAAGAGAAGGTAAGCGGATATTCCCACATGAAAGAGAATTCGACATGGCTATCCTATCCTCTAATCGACTGGGGAAGCTGTCTATGGCATTGCCCGAGAGCTAACAAGATGTGCTGTTGTAGGCCTCTGGTGATTCTCTCCCGTCCTTCTGGACGCCATCACTCACCCCAGACATTCGAGATAGCAAACTTGCATCGGCATCGAAGAAGGCGAAAGATACACCGCTCTGCCCAGCCTCCAACGACGGCAATTCCCATCCTTTTTCCATGAACAAGCTCATCACCGTTCGCTTCCACGAACAATTCGATACAGCCTCCCAGCAGGACAAAAGGTCGTGCCCCTCATGCTTAAAGCTGTTAACTAATGCCTCGGCCCCTATTCTTGCAAAACACTGCGGCCATGTATTATGCTCCAAGTGCGTCAAGCAGTTCATTCTGCCCTCTGCTAGAGATGCGAGCCAGGACACGGACTCAATCATCACATGCTATGTCTGCGACGAGACCGTCGCGCTGGCGTCCGACGCACCTGGGTCATCCCAAGGCCTCCCTGTAGGACTGGTTGCTCTCAAATCTGAGGGAACAGGATTCTCAGCCCGGGGAGCCAGCACAGTCGAGAAATCCGGAGTTGGTTTCCAGTGTTAGCTCCACCGTCATAGAAGTATCAACAATTAGCCTTCCAAAGTATTAAGAACCCTCAGCAATTATCCATTGACCCATAGATGCGGACATAATGGTAGATGTATACAATTTAATTTCGAGCTAAGGCGCAGTCAGTTGTTCTTAACTACAACAACAGACAAGCATACGCTAGGAGAATATTGCAGGCAAAGTAGCTAACACGGAATATCTCGTGGTTGAGAGAGCCGATGAGCCAGCTCCCACTAAATAATATTGTATTGCATAGTGTGTACTTAGTTTCATGTCAGAATCCCGTATCATTTGATTTGGGCTACTACCAGCCCATCAAAGAAGAGATTGGCATATTCAGCCTACCCAGGACGAAGATAGCCTCTCAAGGATCATAACTTCCTTTTTTGCAATAGCTGCCTTATCAGGATGAGTGTAGACCCATGTTCAGTGTTACGAGAGCTATTACGAAAGCTTGGTGATATCTGTCTGCTGTAGTAAAATGTGCAAGTAGCTAGGCTCTGAATTTCTCCGCCTGTATGTACCCAGCCTCTTGAGATATAGCCAATGTATTGTTGCCCGGCGCCCCGACCTGTAAGTTATTTGATATTGCAAACACCAATCCCCAGCGCCACGCAATGCAGAACCATCAATCCATAAAACATTCTGAGACGACATCTCATTCTCAAATACTCAAAAAAGACAAAGCCACACAATTCCAGATAGAGCGATGAGAGGGGTGAAGCAGAGGAGGTTTGGCCCGCCTCAAGAAGCTCCACAATCGTTGATCATAATCATTATATGTAGCACGTTAACACGTGGCCGTGATCTCTACCCTCTGCTGGCCACAGAGGGCCTTCGGTGTGTCCCGGTGGACCCTGAAATGCTCGGCACGCGGCTGGCGGTACCAAAGCCTGCCATATTGATCTCTGGCTCGCCTGGAGCGTCTTCGCCCTCGGGAAACGCTGAGTTCGCATCACCAAACCTCGTGCTGTCGAGTCCTTTCACTGCAAAAATATTGTTGCGCCCCCCATTCGTAGCCATTTGTAGCTGTTCATGGAGCCTCGCTAGTTGATATTGGCGCTTTATCGGTACGAAAATCGGCTGTGGTATGACGGGCTGGGGCTTCCAGTTGGCAAGTGCGCTCATCACTGCTCCAGCCTCCTCGTCTGAGTCAACTGGTCCATTATTCATCTCGTCCTCGTCTTCAAGAGGAGCGTTTGCGTCTAAAGCGGCCTCTGATAACGGGGAAAAAAGAAAGGCATGTCAGTCTTGTACAATAAGGCAAGCTCGGTCGAGACCAAAATAGGAGGGGCTCACTCTGTTGCTTCGCCTGATTCTTTTTCTGGTAGGCAGCCAGAAGCATGTCATAGGGGAGCGATCTACCCGCGACAGCTCGTTTAGCACCCATACTATGACTCTTGCAAGTAAGAGACCTGGCACAGGGCTGTCCGTTTGGAAGTATAACACCACATTGTCGTTCGACATCAACAGGACCTATACAATCTTGTCAGTGCAAACTTCTTGAAAGTCTCTTGAGCCCGGGCCCTTACCTTTAGTCTTGGGGGCTTTCGCCTTGGGTTCATCCTTCTTCTTTTTAGCCTTGGGGCCTTTCTCGAAATCTGCGTCTGCCTTTCGCTTCTTCCCAGAACCGTCGGGCTTCTTCCCAGGCTTCTTAGACGCCTTGCCTTTCTTGCCAGGGGAGCCATCAGCATCATCGCTGTCATCGTCCTTGCCATCCCCGTTCTCTTCGTCGGCCTTTCGTTGCTCTTCCTCCCTGGCAGCTTCCTTGGCCCTTTCTCTCGCCTCACGCGCCTCCTTTTTACGCTGCGCCTTCTCCCTCTTGACCTTTAGACATTGGTTGATATGAGCGGTCGCAGCGGTTTTCAGGACGTTCTTCTTGCAATGCTTGCATTGTTGTAATTCGGGGTTGTCCTCCAACGGCCGGCCAGTCGCAAAGGCATCTCGTGCATCGTCTTCCAGCTGGTTAACGACTGGATTAGGCGATACAGCTACCGATGAACCTTTGTCGTTTTTGCCGTCTCCGTCTGTAAAGACCAACGCATTAGCATGTACAAAACGGCACAAGTAATCGGGCACATATGGAATGCGCCGGCCTCCAGCCGCAATGCGAACCTACCCTCTGCAGTGCTGCCATCCCTCCAGTTCCCAGGCTTGCTGTGCTTAGGAGGCACTTTTCTCAATTTTATAGCGCCATTCTTGATCTCCTTCTTCGATGCCACTTTGATGGTTTGCTCGTCACCTGCCAGGTTGAACTTTTGTTAGTGGTGGTTCTCCAACATGAGGTGGGCTGTGGGATGGCGCGAACCAGCCATGTCGACCAGCGCGTAGGTCCGGCTGGGGGATGAGTCTCCAGAAAAACAGTCAAGGTATCATCTGCAGGTAGTCCGACTATGGCCTTGGTGGCCGTCAACAGAATAAAAACGAAGGGTATTGATATCGAGCTTGGTATTAAAAAGGAGATAGTCTGGGATGCTGAATATCGTAACACGGGCTGGAGGTTGTCGCGAGCCAAAGGACCCCATACAGTAATAATAGCAGTACGTAGCCGATTGCGGTGTGTGGAGAAACAAAGTAAGTCCAGTCAGTACGTAGAAGGCATGGTGTGGTAAGGTAGGAAGTGGTTTCAGGCTGCCCATAAGCGCAACAATAATCTTCCGACCGCACCTAGCTGCAGCCTAATCCACTAACACACTGCCAGTAGTTGGTGCCTGATGGCATCCCGAGGTAGCATCGCCAGTGCATCGTACCACAGACCAGCAGAAGTCGATGCCTAAGAGTTCTTTCGTCGTTACCCAATAAAGCAGGTATACATCATTATGAAAGGAAATCCACTTGGAAGGGACATACAGAATATGCAGAACGCTGAATTATACTCCAATGTACAATGTAGGCAGTGACAAGCTAGTACTCGTCCGCTAGGTGCTTCATAGATCCATGTGGTTTCCTCCGTTCATCCCAACCGTACGCCCTTTTCCGAACTCATGCTAACCATGCAGATACAATTCCCACAACTCCTTTTTCGCTAGCTTGCTCCGAAAACTCACTGATAAATGCGCCCAGCTCCGCCATTGTGCTAGGAAAGAAACGCCCGTGAACTCCCAAATATACCCGTCGACCCCATCGGCCAGAAGCCTGGTCATTTTCGCGCCACTATTCTCTCCTCCATATATATATGAGCTCTTTACCTTCTCTCCATTGCCGAAAGACCCTCAACAGAATTCCCGGCAGGCAAAAGGTAGTGAATAAGATACAGGAGGGGATGATGCACAAAAGGCAAGGAAAATAACAAAAGGAGAGAACAACTAGATGTGTAAGAAAATGAGAGATCATTAAATAAACATGTTACTTGAGAGTGGGATGGAGTAGACCAGGTTTGATTCAACCGGTTGATGATGATGCTGATGACGCAGGGTTCAAATTCTGCAATCGATCACGATGCATCATCAAATCATTCATCGTCCCCTTGGCATTCAGCATGCCCATATCTCCCCAGATACACTCCATGATTGCGTAAGTCCAATCGAGATCCTCTATTGAAACCCCCGGAGCGCAAGCTGCACCCTTTAGGTGAAAAAGAAGAATTGGTATCGCAGCTGAGCCAGCCCCACCACCTGGTTGTATTTGTCGCACAGAGAGATTGCCCTTTTCCCCAAGAAGCGGGTGGCGCCAATGCGAAGGGGTGCTCGCAAACAAGTCTTTGCTGAGCCGTTGGATGATTTGAAGAGGTGAGGGTGCCCCGGGGGCCTTTGAGGGGGTTGCTATCGAAGGAGAGCCTTTAATAATTTCGAATATTGCCTGGTTGACGAGAATCCTCGCCCAACGATAGTAATTCCACATGGCTGCAATCCACATGTCGGAATAACGGTGATACTCTCCCCGGAAGATAGCAGCGGGATGGAAATGGTTTCCATTTTCTGTTGAAAAGAGCCACTGGCCGTCAAGAGACTCCTCCCATGTCGCAAGACGACTATCCAAGCGCTCTAATTTTTGGAGAGCATCTTTCCGGGCGGCACCTTGAAGGCTAGGGGAACGAAACCGTATACAAGAGGAAAGCTCGACAAATTGAGCAACCAGCAGTCCTAGTTCAGCCGCTGGCTCATCCTCCGGCGTCATAGCCTGGCGAGCGAAAGTCACCCAATCAAGGAACATTGGGGGGAGGTCCATGCCGGTTTCATAAGCGGTTATGAACTATTTTTGATCAGCGTCAGGAATCCCAATAAAAAAAGGTCCGCTCAACTAACCGTAGAGTAACATAGTTGCAATAGAGGTCGAACACCACCACACTGGGCTTGCTGCATGGGAAACCAACTCCGAATTAGAGCAGCGCCACCAGCTACGTGAGCATAGACTGTCCCCGCACTCAACTCCGTGCCTTTAACTAGCTGTTTGTTTTGTGAGTACCAATGCTGGGAAATAATGGGCGACAAACATACCTCAAAAAGAGCCAACAAAACAACTAAACGACTTGTGACATCGACAGAGGGCTGTTGCTTGGACTGTATCAATTGACCTGCGGTACGAAGCGCGCTGCCGTATTGCCTGCGAGCTGTTGACATAAGTTCGAGGTCGCCTTTAAGATTTGATAGCCCAGCCAGTCCAACAGCGGTGAAGATATCTCGCAGAGCAGGATCCCAGTGCCATCCGCCCATGCTTAGTTCTGCGGCGGTTCTAGGCTCGTCCGGGTGCCCAATCAGATAGCGGTTGATGTAAAAGCGAAATCCTTGATCTTCGTAACTTTCCCCAATGGACGGATGCACACCTCCTTGGAGATAGGGAGCGAGGTCGGTCGAGAACCCCGCATTTGAAGATGGAGGCGAAGGCAGGGTCGAAGCGGCCGACATTTGGTCATGAGGAAGAGTTGAAGCGGAAGGTTTCGACAAAGTCGGTTCAATAGGGGTAGATCCCGAAGCCTCTGGGACATCATCTACACCCCACTGCGCATGAGCTTTCTGAATAACCTTGCTGCTCTCATCTCGAAACATGAGAGAAAGTTGGTCGCGATATCCCGGGCATTTCTTGCCAACTCGAACGCATTGGGAGCAATCGGGCCGGAGCTTGTCGCACTACATAACAAATGATCAACGTTAGTTGACCCATTCTTAGTACATTTAGTGGCCGATTAGAGAAATATACATCGCAGCCACGTTCATCATGTTCATATAAAATAAGAGGGAGAAGTACCTTGATTCGACGGGTGCGACAACTCTGGCAGCCCTGTGAGGCCTTGCCGCAATAAACCATGGCGTTTTTCTTAGGGCAATGCGAGGAAGGGTAACAGGCGACAGATTTCTCACCCCGTCACCCTTGGTTCAGGCCGAACTTAGAGGACCAGTGATAGATAGAAGAGAAAACGGCGATCTGAACCCATATCAACGAGTGAATAATGACGAATCTGTTAGCATGTGGGAGATGCCGCTCCTATCCCATCAACCAATGCAGCGTGAAGCTGACGATGCCTGAGTATATGTTGACAGATTTCTGACTTTCTCTCCCAAAACCAGACTATCTACCCTTGAAGTCACAAACGTTAGCATTATGTACTTATTTAATAGATGATATCTCAAGAACGAGGAGACGAAGGAAACCTTCCATGGCGGATGCAATAGAATGTATAAGTGATCTGGATTTGGTAGAAAGGACGACAACGCGATGTGCTCCAGTTGATCTTTAGCCTCTGCAACTCCGACGCGGCAAAATCTCCGTTTATAGACTGGTATGACGCAAATCTCTAGTCAAGATGGTGTTTGGCACCTCAAATGCTTCATTCAGCTAGAGCTGATGACTCCCAGGGCTTCCCAGCCAAGAACAAGAAAAATCGCAAGAAACGTGCTGGGGCCGACAGAAAGGGAAGTGTAGTCAAGTTGAATGTGTTCCTTGGTGAACAAGAAGAATTTTGCGAAGAGGGACTTTACCTTGCCCGACAACAAATGGCGAGATCAACAGCTCAGTTCCGTCTAATTACATGTAGTCCAAGTCGTGCACATGAGAACCGAATCCTTTGGCGCTATGCAAAACGGCGAAAGTGATATCTAGACAAATACCAGCTAGAGAAAAATGAGGGGAGATCGCATCGTTCGTTGGCTTGTTCGTTTGCTCGTAGGTTCGTTCGTATCGTGGATTCGTGGGATGGAGCGCAACGGCTGTGTTGTATGTACCCAGACGAGCGCGGTGATGGTACCAGCCAACAAAGGACCTCCTAGACGGATGCTGATTGGAAAGACGGTCGGGGTTCCTAATCAACTAATCGGCCAAGGCCACGTCAAGAAGAGCAACAGGATTGTCACCTTCCCAGATTGACAGCCGTATGGGACTGGAAACTGTCGCCAATGTCGTCGTCGAAGCCCCCCAGAGGGAGAGTTGCATAATTAGAGGAGAGTCGCACAAAGTTGGGGTGGAGAACGAGCGGAAGCACGCCAAATATTAATCACTAATACACCCTCCTCCACCCTGCTGCGACCTACGTAGGTGCCTTGCTCCAGCGGCACTGGAGGGCAGGGGATGCCTACATTGGCGGGAACCTTGGCGGACTGCCTGCCTGGAATTAGCGGGCTGCCAGCCGTTGGGCACCTCCACTGAGGTGCCCGTGTGTGTCTGGATTCCCTGCAATTTCCACACCGTCGTGGGGCATCGCTAGCAGATCCATCTACTAGTCATCCAGCCCCGAAACAAAACGAGCCTCACCAGGAAAGACAAGGATGAGAACGAGGTTTGGGAATGGGTTCCAGGTCGATGACATGTAGCTACGTGTATCGTTTCTTGACAAGCCAACCTCAAATCGCCTCGTACACACCGTGGCTCTCAACAGCGCCAGCTGCACGATGAGCAGCAGGTGCAGACCTGCAAGATCCAGGCATGTGATTATCTAGCTTGAGGAGAGGGTCGCCTGGGAAGAGGCGCTACTGGGCCTCGATCTAAGCCTACCGCCTCGAATCTGCCACTCAAGTCCCTAGAACCTGACCGGCTCAACGATGAAGAGATGCTTGCTGCGAACCCTCTCCGAACATGGAGGGATGACATGCCAGCTTTCGACTCGGGATTGTCCTGAGAGTCGATCGATGAGGCGGGGAAACAGGGGCAAGCCGAGGTTTTCGGGGATGCAACGGAATGACCTCAACTGGTACAGGCATTAGCATTTAGTGCCATACCTGCCCAGCATCATGATAGACCCAAGTTTCCAAGATACCTCATGTAGCACAAGCATAGGTGTATTATCTTGCGTAAACTGCATTCATTGCCCGCCTTCGAGTGTTAGTTGAGCCTCAGGAATTGCACCCTCCTCTCCTTCCTCAACCAGGAGCCGGAAATTGTGACCTGGTGGGTCATTGGATCATTGTAAGCTCCTGTGGAGCAGGGCGCCTTCCAACACAATGGATACTTTAATAATGGAAAGCACAGTCCTCCGTGCCAAGGGTATATTGCCTTCTGCTATTGACCGGCCTGAGCAACGGGGCGCCTTGCCCGCCAATGATATCGAACCGTTTCACTACGCAGTAGGTAGATCTACCAATCGACATGGGAACGGATGCTCATATTCCTCACCATCCTGTCAAGTGGTGACAAGAGAAATAAGATACCTAATACGGGAGTAGTCATAGACGAGTACTTTCTGCAATGAAAGAAGAAATTCAGTTATAAAGAATAGAACAAAGAGACAATATTTACCGTTTCATCTCTCAAGTATGTATTATTAGCACTCAATAATGTTATAATACTGATCGCAGACTTGAGAATAAGCAGCGTATTATTTGAGTGTCTCAATCCCAATGTCACCCACTTGCCTGTGTACGACCACTTACTCCGTACATACATAGCATGCCGTACACGGTCGGATGCGCTCTGGCCATTCTGATTCCCACGCTAGGCAGCCTTACGCCATGAAACAAAGCTATCGGGACGGCAATTTTCAGCTGACTGGATTCAGCTGGCGGCTTTCCAATCCCAGGCAGGACATTATTGGATACAGGCTGGTGCATCAGTCAAAACAGCTTGCATGGCAAAGCGGCGTTGTCCAAGACACGTGCCCACTCTACCTATACCAAAATGCTTCCACATCCTGCAGGTTGCAAGCTTTTGCCTCGCCAGAGAGCACAATCAGTTCACCTCGGGCGAAATGACAGCCATATGGTCGGCCAGTGTACCCTCGTGTTGTCTATATCCTGTATTACCCATTCCAGTCCAACCATATATACCCAATTCCAGACGCAAAAGTGAGGTGCCAAACGAAGGCACGGTAAGACTCCTGTATTATGCATGCCCACCGATAGTAATGGCTCCCCTGCAATCAGAATGCAGGGAAGACGTGCATTTCGCCGAAAGAATATCAAATACCGGCAAGAAATATAGATCTTGACGGCGCATACGACGCTGCACCACGAGGGCGAGAGCGATTGCCGGTATATCCATACAGCACCGGGGCTCGTCCCACGGAGTTTATGGGCTGGCACACCCAGGTGAAGATTGCCAAGAACAATTTTGTTCTTCAATGCTCTCAATTGCCATGTCTTATGGCTGGTTGCCAAACCAGCCTCGCCATTCCTGATATATTTGATCCCTGACTGCCATGTGACCCTGGGTGCGCTATTACTTGAGATTAGGATGGCTATATCTCCAAGGGTGATATAGGCAATGAACTCACCGGGTGGAACGTCTTTCCGTAGTATGTAGGCACATACCACATGTCTTGCTCTCTGGCTCCATCTCTGCTCGCCATCTGCAACGTAGGGTCTTTGTCGACCGCTGTCGCCATCATGCAGAGGGCTAGCTCGCCCCAGTCCTTGGATTGATGCGCAGATTCCATGCAGGTTTTCGTGTCAATGAGCGGGGACCAAGGAGGCAGAAGAGCCCCATCTTGCATGGTCGAAGTACTATTTGAATCCGAATGCCCATCGTTATCAGGACCACCAACAAGAAAGAACCACGTCTCATTTCGGGTGTAATCAGGTTCGATGACGCCAGGCTCGCAAAACCGGTGACCTTCAAACAAGTGATCGTAATCCACGAAGAGAACCTTGGGTTCCGCAAAAGCATCATTCACAGTGGCAACGGACCGTCGTATCTTCTCGTTGACTGAGAGCACCATCTGATTCATCTTGTGCCGCAACTCACGTTTGAGTTTAGGGCCTCGCCACCAAACTCCGAAGGAGCTCTCGTCACATTCCTCGGTATCTGCATTGAAGAATTGGGCATAGCCCGTCACGGTGATGGAGAACCAAGGACGCTTTTCCCATTGGACGCGATCCAGTATCTCCATGATAGCAAGCCGTAGGTAGTTTTCAAAATCGGGGCTGGCAAGCTGCTTCTCGGATTTTTGCAAAGCCTCTTCACACGTGCCAGAATAGAGGCTATAGAATCTGAATATACAGCTGTTCATAATATCGAAGAAGCCAAGATCATTACCACCAACAGATAGGAGGGCAAAATCAGCAGTCTGTGATGTATTGAACCCACCAATTTGGCTCGGGTCGCTATTCACCAGAAGGTCGGTGATTGTCGAACCAGTGCAGGAGAGGAGCTGGAACGAGGTAGAGGCCGGCTCTTCAAGTCTTTCAAGGTCATTGTATATGAGTAAAGGATGTGCGTGGATGCCATATCGGCAGGGATCCTCTGTCCCATTGACACCGGTCCCTATGCCAGCCGAGTATGAATCTCCCAAGGCAATGAAGCCCGTCGGACGATGTCCAGGGCGGTGGGGGAAGACCGGATGAGGCTGGCTATCCTGAACTGCAGGCCACCACGCTGCAGCTCCATCGTCCTTGTCCACGGTTTGCACTTGAAGACCAGGCTGCGTAGGCCATGCTTCCACGAGTGCCGGCAGCGGAGGGAGCAGGAGCGTCGCGAAGAAAGAGGTAGAGTATCTCATCTCGTCTCGTCTCCCAAATCGCCAGGTTCTCGTTGATCGCGTTGGGACTACAGTAACATGGCACGATGTGTAGAAGATAGGCACGCTACATCGCGACGATAAGAAGGCGGATGGTGGTCAAAATTGAGGCGCGGTGATGGCTGATGTTTGACAGCGAGTGCCGCGTGATGTACCCGGCCACATGTTCCCGTTGCCTGATACGAGTGGCCCTCAGCGGTGGACCTGACCAGGAGGTTCCCCGTTATCAAGATAAGCCTAGAGCTTTATACAGAAGTACTAAGCAGCTACTAAGCTGTGCACATTTTTTGACAGCTAGCATAAGTCGTTTTATGTACCTCATTATCAGATTACTGTAGAAAGGGACTTTGAGCCACAGTACCTCCTCTGCTTCGTTCAGATAATTCGCGATCGCGGCATCGGGCATTGGTATCTCGATATTTCATCCAACAAATATCTGGCTATCAAGGCAAAATTACCAGAATGTGTAGCCTCAAGATCGTGGAAGGCGCAACGAGGCGTTCATTGAGGACTCACCCCTTCCCTCTGAACAAGTCGATTGTATCTCAGCGTAAAGTGCGGCCAGAGCGTTGCAGGCAACCTTCCTCTGAATGGAAGAATAACGAAAAAGCCATCTGCCCGATAAAAAGGTATCTACGCGGGAAGAATAGAAGATATTCTCAGAAAATCAAACATCGTTGTCGCTACGCCAGCATTATCGTAGCATTCTAAACATCTCATTCGTGAAAATGCTCCGACTACACCCAACAACCCTCACAATCACTACGGCGGAACTCAGAGAGCTTGATCGACGTTATTCACGAAAAAATCGGCTCAGGAATGGCCCCAAGCCGGATGCACATACGCGCCGTACAGATGCTTCACCACCTAGGGCAGATGATGATGAGTCGACAGATGTCAACGACGTCCCTACTCCAACATCCTCGACTCCAAGCCAAGTAGCTGACGAGGATGCTGCCCCCATGGTGGCGCCTGTCCAGTCCGACTCTACAACACCATCCCATACCCCGTCGGGAACAACTACAGGTATCAACCGCTCGGGTATTCCCAATTCTCATTCAGTGGTCTAATATTATGTGCCCACGTAGAAGAGGAGGAAGATGATCACCAAGACGAGGACAATGCCGCTTTTTCAGACATGGAGGATCCGGAATCAGCACTTGACTTGACCCCTCGAGCAGAATCATCTTCAGGCAAGACACGACATCTCGCCACAAACCATAGTGCCCCAGGACCGCCAGACCTGCCTCCACCATTCTCGCAGACACCACGATCAAGAACCATCAGTGTATGTATGCAGGCTGTTGCCGAAGAAGTCGGGATCAAATTAACTGTGGCCCTTTGGTCTAGTCAACAAGGATCGCCAACGAGGGAGATCACTTGGTAAGCAAAATCCATCAACGAGAGATCCTTTAAGATGTTTTTAGAAGTCTCTAATGGATAATAAAGCAAGGGTCTCCACCTCTTCCATCTCGAGACTTTGGGGGTGCCCAAGAGGACGAGGACGATTGATGGAGATTACCTGACTACGTGCTGGGCAAAGGGGGTCAGAAGAAACCGGTGCAGGCAGATACGAAAGGCAGCATTGATAGATGGGGCATGTCCCAGGTGACTGAAACCTATCGTGTATCGGACACCATTCTGAAAGCTACCGTGTAGGTAGTCACGTATGCAGCATATTATCTTAGGTTAGACTCTAGCTGGCATAAAGAGGCTGGTTACATTGTTGGCTTGTTGGCGCCATGTAGGTCAGGTCACCCGATGCTGACCAAAAGGACTAATGCACCAACGAGAGGCAGACGGACAACTCCGTGAGGTAAGCTGGTAAGCCATGGGGTCCCCGACTCCTCCCACCAGCATCTACCCACACCAATTACTCATCGGCGAGTCGAGATGCGCGATTGGCTCTGAGCAAAAATCTACCCTTCCAGCCAATTGAAGCCTGTATGTGGTATATCAGTGGGGCCTAGGGAATGAGACATAAATGAGTCTGAGCCATTCCTCGCTGGATTGTTGCTCCGGACCGGGCGGCATCCACTGGGACCCTGCTCCCTCTAGGCAAGTGCGTGGCTGATAGGCTGAATGCAGCGGTGACCTGCAGCCGTAGAGTCTGTTTATTGGCACTGTATTTGCGCGAGTCGCCAAAGTTCTCAGGTACCTGGCTTGGATTAGTTCCGTGCACATATTGGCAGTGTTTCTTAGCTCCGACAGGTTCCCAGCCCCCTGTGAAGACCTGGCCACCCTTAGATCGCGCCATGGCGGCACAGTGCTGTGAGTGCTCGCTCGGCTCTCTTTCCCCAGGTCAACCAACTGTGGGAACGAACAAACTCGGCCGGCCTCAGATGTGATCAGCCAGCTGCAGGCGACAGAGAGCCCTTCGCTCGCCCTACTTCCTGTGCCTCCGTTCTCACATCTGCGCTCCTCTGCCTTCCTGCCTACCATTCATACTTCTTCCTTCCCTCCTCCCATCCTCTTTCACTTTCTTCCTCTTCCCATCTCTTCCACACTTCCCACACTCTTCCACCATCAAGGAGGACCTACCCTCACCAACCTACTTACATCTGACCTTCCAGTCCACCTCAGTCCTACTCGACCCTCACCCTCCATTTACGCGTCAATCGGTCGCACTTAACTCGTCGCCGTCCAAGTCATTGCGCGTTCTCCTTCGCCTCCTCAGACACTTTAGATCTTTGAACTCCCTCTCGTGCCGTCAATTGGCCCCATCGTCACACTTCTACCCACGTTGCCCTCGTGTCCTGGGCCTACCTCACTACTACCTCTCCTGCCATCACTCTTACTTCCACTCCAGCGCCTCAAAAAGCCCTCGTCTGTTTCGGGCCACCTCTCACCATTGCGGTTTGTGCATGCAATTTGTTACTAACTCTACAGATTTGAACCTACGCAGTCGTCTTGTGCCACCACACGAGATCCAATCATGGCATTCTTTAGTCGACAGTTCTCTCCTTCTCCGGTCCTGACCGTACCAGCCCAATCTCCCCACCAGGGACCGTTTGGCATGGCAGGCTTCCCACGCCCTCCAGCCCCAGCCTCTGCATCATTTGGCGGCTTTCCCAGCTCCCTTGCGCCATTCCAGACCAGCACTCCAACCAGCAGAAAACGCTCGCGCGATGAGGCTGCCAGCAACCTTGAGCCTGACATTGTTCCCCCCAAGCCCGAAGAACCTGAAGAGGTATGGGAGTATGGCCCAGGGATGACCCTCATCAAATCCACCAAGACCTACGTTGCCGAAGCTGGTAGTCAGTCTGGCACTTGGTTGGAGGAGAAGAAGGCATCCGAGGACCAGGCGCGCATTCAAGCCGAATTGGACAGAAAGCAGCTTGCCCCACGAAGCAGCAAGCTCCAACGCGTCGTTGGGTCCAATAACCACGACTCCCCTTCCCTGTCAGCAGCTGGCTCTACCAGTGTTAGACGTGACGCTGCGCAGGCTACCGTCGGTGACAACAAAACTCCCATCATTGACGACTTCACATTACATCTCGGCATTGGCTGGAGACAGCTGAGCAAAGATGAGCACATCCAGGCTGCTGCCAGAGGTTGGGCGCGCTACATCGAAAACCACTACCCCATCACCAATGCACACATCCGTCTTGAGAGCCGGGGCCTCCAGTCCTACCTCGTTGAAGCTTCTGAGGGCTTTTTCCTCTTTTCCGAGGATCTTCGTCGAGGTCAACTTGTCAGCACCACTGTAGATGGGGCGCTCAAAAATCTTGCAACCTCGCCTCCTACGTTCGATGGCTGCATCACTCTAAGTGCTGCCGACTCGCCGTCTCCCACCTCAACAGAGGCTCGCCATCTCCCTTCTGCAATGGATGCTGAAATGGTCATGAACTAAAAAAAATTCACCATTCCCCTTACCTACCTCAACATCTGGTTTTGTCTATTTGGGATTTTGGAGTCTGCTCTTATTGCGTTTCGGTGTTTCGGTTATGGCTGGGCGACCCGCTCCACCTTACGGTTAACTGGTGGAAGGGAACGGGATTGGTATCGGTCGGGATCATGGAGTTCCAGAGAGAGCTTCGACAGGGAGTGGACAGCTAGATATTTAATCGCCGTATTTACGTGCCAAAATGAAAAAGCATAAGTTTATTTTATTCTCCATCTGCCTAGACTCATTTGACTTTGGTACTTGAAGGTAATTAAGGATTCTATGCTGGGAATCAAAGGGTTTTCGGATTGTACCACGCGGGATTGACTTCCACAAGGAATGTGAAGCAAACGGCTGTCCAAAGAAAGGAATCCTTTGGAAATTACAGCAGCTTCCTTTCCAGCGCTTACCGAGCTGGCTCACACGGAATGCTGCATTTATTTTATCTTACGCCATCAATTAAATTCCCAACATTGTACATGAGTGTAGGGTAGGTAGGCATGGTTTTCAATCGTGTAGTGTGTGTTGCATAAGACCGTCCGCAGATGGGTGGATGCGTACGTAAGTGCTGGGTACTGGATGCGTACGAATTTGGCCTAAAGCCACACAAAGAAGAGACAGGGATAGGTCGCCAATACTATGGAGCACCTACTTATTTCGGGGTACACCATTGAGGCGGGCATGCATAAGCTCCATTGATGCTGCCGGGTAGGGTGGTTGGCAGGATACAGCGCAGAGCGACCAGCACCCAATTACCTTACACACATCCACTTTCCATGGCGGCGATAGCATCGACGTAATATCTTTCGCCAATAATGTCAAACCCAAACCAATTGTTCCTCCTCGCAGACCACATCAAGCTGTCGCTGCTCGAGAGGAAACGGGCACAGCAGCTGAACCTCGATGGCGACGACGGCGCTGGCTATCCCCAAGATGGCCACATCTCTCGCTCGCTCGACCAGTTCCGCGACGGCCTGGCCTCGCTGCAGCAGGAACAAGCACGGCTAGAGTCCTCGGGCGATGCTTCGTACGTCTTCTGCACAACCCCATCGGCCGGATCAAAGGAGAGGGATGGAATAATGGCAACGCTCCTGCCAGGCAGCCTTTCCCTCCCCCAAACTTTCGGCCACCTGCATTATGACCCAGCTTCACTAACATAACCATCCCAGCGGCGCCTCTGCAATCAGCGACTCCATCGCACCCCTCCAGAAGCAGCTCGACGACCTCACCTCCCAATTCCACGGCTTCTCCAACCCGTCCACCTCGGCCACGCTCACCAGCCCCAACTCCCCGGCCCTCGCCAGCGACTTCGCCCACGCCGCCTCCACCACCGCCCAGAAGCACACCAAGTCCGTCCGCTTCAGCGACACGCCCCAGGAGCAGCAGCAACAGCCCGCCGACGACCTCTTCGGCGCCTACCGCGACGACCCGGACGACTCGGCCGGCTACCGCGACCAAGCCGAGCAGCTCGACAACCAGCAGCTGCACGCCTACCACTCCCAGATCCTCGAGCAGCAGGACGAGCAGCTCGACCGTCTCGGCGAGTCCATCGGCCGCCAGCGGGAGCTCAGCATGCAGATCGGCGACGAGCTCGACAGCCACGTCGCCATGCTCGATGAGGTCGACGAGGTCGTTGACCGCCACCAAACCCGCCTGGATCGTGCCGGTAGGGTGCTGGGTAAGGTCGCTAGGGGTGCTGGTGAGAACAAGCAGATGACGGCGATTGTCGTCCTAATTATTATCCTTGTCCTGTTGATTGCAATTTTGAAATGAGCTAGGTTAATTCCTGCGTTTCTTTCCTGGGTGGTTGGCTTAGCGTTCACGAATTGGCGTTTTGTTCACGGTCTGGCGTTCCCGAGGAATCTGATTATTTTTTACTACGTTCCTTTTTGCCTCTCAAGTTCTGGATAGTGAGTTCTGCATAAACGACTCTCTATATATTATCCCGCCAAGCATGTATATCTTGGCCAATAGAACAACTTTCTTGCTTTTTGGACACGATTCGGTGATGGGAAGCTCAGGTATAATGCTGATTCTCAGTCTCTATCTGTACTAGCTGTTCTCTTCTTCTCTCAGGGTAAGCGGGGAAAAGCAAATATTTCATTCTCTGGTTTTATGAACCTTACATTCTAGTATAGTCATGTTGGTTCTGATTGGGTGGTATGTCACGATGATGGGCTTCCGTCTCTTGAGTGTCAGCGGATAATGTCACCTTCCTTGTCAATGCCTTCCAAGCTTTCCAAGATATCGCTGCTACCCAGCGTACCGGCGCCGCCCACTGTGGACTTTCCTTCGTTGGACCATACCTCGTGGAACTTGACCGTCTTATCGCTCGAGGCCACCACAAGGCACCCCCCTTGGCTAAGCCGGTTGTTGGCCGAAGAACCCCGCCCCCCTGAAGTATTAGGATATGGAATGGCATACAGCGCCCTCATCCCACGGTCCCAGGACACAGCAGCTACTTGCTTGCAGCCAGGCCAGCTGAAGACGGCAATCCGAAAAGGGTGTTCCGGCTGCGTGTAGCCAAAAGTTGCAGCGATTTCCCGTTTCGATGTTGACCATGTCAAGGACGTCACCTGAGCAGATACTGTGATGGTAGCCAGTGCAGCACCGGAGCTGGTATGGAAAAAATTGATACATTGGTCGTTAGAACCACCTCCAGTTGCCACCAACCCTTCTCTCCAAGGACAAAATGCAATGGCTTTGACCGCAGCGCCATGTGGCCAACAGTGCCTTTCAACGCCGGGGCCAAAGTTTCGAATAGTTGCCGGCGAGGTTCTCCGTGTTTGGATTTCTGTGCTGGGGTCAGTGGCCAAACTGCTTTCGCTACTCTCTGCCTCATGTGTAGTTTCCTCCTCGCCATTGCCGCCGGATGTTTGTGATCTTGGTTCCAGGTTTGTACTAGGAAGTGCCTGGGTGCCATCTCGGGAGAGCTCTCTATTCCTACTGACAGGCTCCCCAAGTATTGTATCAACATCAAAGAGACAACAGAGATCGTCGTTCCCTCCAGATGCAAAAAGCTTTCCGTTAGGTGACCAGGCAAGACCACATATCTGTTGGTTGTGAATGGAAATCTTTGCGATCAGTACCATATTGCCTGGCCAAGTATCTCGGGTCACTTCCCATCCTAGAGGCCATTCAACCATGTAATAGAACAGTGTACCGGCTTGGTCTCCAACAATAAGATCCTTAGTACTAGTCGGACGGCCCGGATTAATTGGGTTACTGGACGGGCGCAAGGTAGACGATGGACGCCAGCTTACGCAGGCGACTCCGCATGGATGTTGCACTTCGAAGCGCGGAAGGCTGTCACATATTGATTTCAGGATCAGAGACCCGTTCGATCGTCCGATGGCCAAGATGTTCTTCCGCCCTTCAGTTGATGAAAAACCCACCGAGGTTATCCAGCTACCATCCTGCCGGGCGCTCTGGGAGGGAACGCCTCCTAGTTTCTCAGTCCAAGTGTAAAGGGTGTTTCTTAAACCAATAGCCAAGGTTTGACAACTAGGAGAGTAGGCAAGAATAGAGCAGTAAAAGTCGTCTCGAAGCATCGGTGCGTCCAAGACCCTGTAGCATAATTTAGCCTGTGTCAATTCGTAGGCGGATTCTGCATCGCTTGCTCGAACGAGGTACGTACTTGATCGGAGCGTCTGGAAGTTTACGGCATCCAGCTGGGCGCGAGCCTTCAAATAGGATATTAGCGAAGACTTGTTATTATTCGGAATGGGCAGAAGAAAAATACCAATGGTGACGTGGTGTTCCCTTTCGTTCGACCACCTCGACCCATTCTATGTCGTCCTGGTAGCTATCTGTCCGTTGACTGTCTTTTGTTGCAAAGGGGCTATCAACGTCTGCTTCGGGCTGAAATCGAGGACCCGCCTCACGCGATCAATTTCCAGAGCAGAGGCGATGCAGCCTTGATATTTGTCTGAAGCTTCTCCGCGGGTGATATTTGCTGAAGCAAATGAAGCATTGAAGAGCTGGGCATGCGTACCGCTACGTAGAACGCGGCCATGCCCGTTGTCAACAGCAATTCCTGTCCTGATCACGGGGCTCAGGGTGGACAGAACGCCTTCAGGTGTCTGCCTTGGTTCTTCGTCGTCATCAAACACTAGCGTTCGTACTGCGATAACTGCTCGACTTAAGTTAGACACTGGCTCAGTGAGGGAGGAAGCAATGGTCTACCTGTTGGTTGGCTTTGCCGTGGAACACTCGGACTTGTTATTCTGGGCACATGAGAAGACTGGCTATTAGACTCTCTCCTGCTGAAGAAAGGGTCATGAGAGGCCTCCTGACCCCGCAGAAGTTTTTCAGATGCTGAGAGACAGTCAGATTGTTTCGTGGTTTGATACTTTTCTGATAAGGGAGAGTGGGCGTCTCTGATTGGGACGAATCGATCAGCTCTGTTGGTAAGAGAACTGTGAGATCGCCGGGACTGGTTCAACAGAGGGGTCTGCTTTTTCCTTGACTTTGGAGTGCAAGATAGTCCTTTCTTGATGCTAGATTGTGCACCTGATCGGGACGTGGAAATAGGCGAGCCGTCTGCTTTTAAGCCAGGGCTGAGGCGATTGTTATCCTCTAATGCTGGAGGTTCGGTGGATGCCAGTACTGGCGTGTTGTCAAATGAGACTGGGCCATCAAGTGCAAAGAGAGGTCTGGCTTTTCGAGGAGGATTGGACCGGTTAGGCGAGCACTCGTTTGAACTGTATCCGGAGTCACCAGGGCTTTGAAGATACTGATTCTCTTTGGACGATTTGCGGAATTTGAAGTGGTGTGGATCGTTTGGGATTCTTCGTCTTGGCGTTTCGTGCACGTAACTAAGAAACGAGGACATGATGTATGCACTTCTGTCCTGTATAAATGCCGGGGCTTCTCAATGCGCCTAGGAGAGAAGGAGAGGTAAGGCGTAGTCTCCGAACAAACTTCGAATCGTCACAGGAGAAGGAGGGAAATAAGCCAAATAGAAACAATGGTAAAATACGGCTGGAAAGCGAGAAAGAGGACCCGCTCATCTCCAGAGCAGCTCCAAATATAAAAAATAAGATGTTGTAAGGTGTTGGCTGGTTAGTTAGCGGTGAGCATCCATTCACCCCTGGGATATACGTGGGCGCAACAGAAATATCCGACGGGGTAAACATACTAGAGAAGAACTCTTAGGGCAGTGGTGAGCGGAAGAAGGATCTGGAGGTAGATGGGCTGGAGAATAGTAGGAGAAAGAATGGATGGCTAAAGGAAGGGAAGGACCGCATTGAAGAATGAGTTCCATCTTTACTTGTCGGTCCGTCTACACGCCTTCCGAGATAAGAATAAAAAGGGGATAAGAAAACTGATCAATGAGAGGCAGAGTTGTACCTGCCTCGTCGTTCTTTCCAATGACGTAGATTGAGCTACATGACGGAGCATCGACGGGCTGCACCTTCCTTACAATGGAAGTCAGGAGCTTCGCTCAGCTGGTAACTCAATGCTAGGAACTGCCCTAGAAAACTTCACTGATCAGTATGTACTAAGATGATCGACACAGACAGGCAGAACGCAGCAGAAGGTGGCTAAATACAGCTTTATTTGTTGCATATATACAGATGTACTGACGGCAATGAAGGGAGGCATGACATAGCCACGAAAGAGTGTCAAATATATACAGTGAAGACAATCCGTGGCCCCCGAACTCTGTCGTTGTGCGCGTATCGAACCCGCCGACACTTACCAGAGTGGCCGTCCAGGCAACACTCAGTTCCCAGGGTATCTCAAGCACAAGCAACCCACAAGTCCCTGCCCCAGCCAGTCGTGCTCTCCAAGGTATGTATGTATATATGTGGACATATATATATACGAGAAGAAGGGAAGAAAGAAATAGAAGAAAACCAAATCTCTTGAAGCTTCTACCCGCAACAGGCGGAGTCCTCCGCGTGAGAACAGCTCCCGAAACTAACCCAAGCTCACCGGATCTAGGTCCACTCAAGCGAGGTTGTTCTTGATGTTGTCGAACTTGGAGTTGGGGTAGCTGAGACAATTCTGGGTGCTGTCAAGGCTGCCCATGCTGCTGAGAGCAGTGCCGATAAGCGAGTCAGAGCCGGTCTTATCGGCCGATGCCTCCCAGAACATGCTGCCTCCGAGTCCGAGACCCTTGGCATATGAGACCTTTGTGCGGACCATATCGGGGGTATCATAGGAGATCATGGTCCTGCTGCTGGAGTCGTAACTGTAGGTAGCACCGGCCGCCGAGTCGGTGATCACGGTTGCGCCGGCCTTGGGGAGGACCTTGTAGTCCCAGATTCCACTCTCCCAGCTGCCTTCGCCGATAGTGGAGTAGGGCTTGCCTGGTCCGTCGGTTCCAACAAAAGCTCTGCCGTAGATGGGCATACCCAGGATGATCTTGCTTGCAGGGACGCCAGCTGCGATGTATGCGTCGACCGCAGCCTTGGTGCTGAATGGAGTTGAGCTGGGGTTCGATGTGCTAGGGTACAGGTTGGCTTGATGACCGCTGACACTGTCCCAGGAACCTGCATAGTCGTAGGCCATGAGGTTGATGTTGTCGAGGACGGAACCGAGCTGGGCCAGCTTAAGAACCTTGTAATGGTCGGGTCCTGCGGGAGCAGCAATGGAAAGTTGGAAGTGGTAGCCATTGGCATATGTTGCGGAGTACGAGTCGAGCTCCTGGCGAACTCGCTGAAGAAGGAGGACCATGTTGTTGGCTTCTGTCTCACTGGCGGGGTACTCCCAGTCGACGTCAATGCCGTCGAAGCCCCAGTCCTTCATGAATTCAACAGCGGTCTTGGCAAATGTAGCACGAGTAGCTTCGGTGGAGGCAGCAGCGGGAAAGTTGGTCGACCAAGTCCAGCCACCAATGGACAGCATGATCTTGAGGGAGCGGTTTGCCTTCTTGAGCTTGTAGAGCTGCTTGACACAGCCATAGGCATTTGTTCCGATATCATTCCATGCTATCCCGTCACCGTTAGCAAAGTACCTAGAGAGCTTGAATGTTTAGAAAGGGGAGCTGATACTTACAGTCGTCAGCGTAATGCTTCTCCAAGTCGGCGTAGGTGTCACCCGAGTAACTTGTTCAAGATTAGCCTGGCTGAGCCACAAACAGTGTGAAGAATATAAGATTACTTACACGGTTCCATCTGCGCGGAGGTTCATGAAAGAATAGAGGACATGCGAAATGCTTGAAGCTGGAAGATCCGCAGGCTGGAAGTTGCGTCCGTAGATGCCCCTGGAAAGTGGATTATTTAGAAGCTGTACAATGAGCTCATGAATGGTCAGGATGGACTAACCAGTTGGTGAAGTAGACAGCATTGATGGATCCAGTTGCACGCGTGGAAAGGTCAGTGGAAGCTAAGTCCTCCATACGAGGAGTGGCACGTCCAAATGCAGACTGGGCAAGGGCCAGAAGAGCCAGCGACCGGGTGAAAAAAGACTTCATGATAACGGCTCTCAGTGATATACTCAGGAAGAGAGACTTGAATGCAAGTTACCAGCACCAGGCTAGGTTAGACAAATGTCCAAGGAGTGGAAGTTGCTGGGGACTGGTTGGAAGGAGAGAGCTCTGCTCGGTGCTGATGAAGGAAGAGAAACCGGGACATGAGAGGGGAGACTTGATATGGTTATATAGATGATGAGAAAACCGCCACAGGCAACATTATCGAAGGGAGCGCCCAGTCTCTTAGGTTTCATCTCCAATGCTGCCCCTCTGCAACCTTTCCACAAACCGTCAGAGTCAGGATCGAGCATGTGTGTCATGTTGCCCTGAACTCAGCCCACCCACGACATTCCCGCAAGTGATGTTACTTGTGGGAGGCAATGTGGCTGCATGACCCAGACATCAGATGAAGAAGCATGGAGTGAGCACGCATGGACCCAGATCGGATTTGGATGAATGACACCGCCATGGCATGAAACTATGGGGACCGAGGTCACCTTACAATGCCCCCTCTCCCTCTTGGTGAATGCAATGGATTAGAGCCAAGTCGTACTGGCTGTTGGGCAACGTTGCTCACCCGAGTACCGGTATCAGTAGGAGGTGAATTTGAAGGTAGAAAAGGCTGACTGCCTTCTGTGCTGAACCCAGGCTGTGGATCCCGCAAATCACACGGCTGTGGCCCAGTGTCGATAGGGACAGGGACTCCCCCTTGTTCCTGATTTCTCATGTCACTCACTTAGAGCGTGGGCAAGGGGAGCGGCGGGCAGAACCGAGAAGGATTGCCTATTTGGATGGCGTTGGGCGATTCTTCGAGGGACAAGCGTCGGAAGTGACATGGACTTGCCGCTTTGAGATGGTGACAGATCTTGTAGCCACCCAAGGCTACCAAGGGCCCTGAGGGGCGGTAAACTCTATCATCTGATTCGTGACAGTACGCCGCATGAAGAAGACGTCGACTTGAACTTGGAATGAGGGTCATGAGAGGCCAGCCGGAGGCTCCCAAGTTACATCGCGTTCTCCACACTGTAGCCCTGATAGCCTCTTGGATAAGGACAGAGGTGGTAGACAATGTCAAGAGGACAGTCCACTGGGCAGTTCTTTGATGACAAGGCGTGGCAAAGGGTGGGCCAGGTGAGCCGTTGTGGAAAGAAGATGAGGTCCAGAAGGGGCAAGGGCAGGGCAATTAAGGATCACCCCAGATAGCTATGTCAAGCGTTTCGGCTCGACTTTGGGAAAACCATGCTGCAAGAAAGAATTTGGGTTTCAAGTGGAAGGCATCGTATGTTTGCCGAGCGCTGTGAGGAGGTCACCCCATAATCTGTCTCAGCCCCCGTTCCCGTCTGTTGGATACAACAGAGGTGTGAGGACCGGTCTTGGAGTAGGTACTTTCATGTTCCCAAGGATGGTTGGCTTAGCAGCTCAGCTATCATGAAGCCACGTCCTCTGCTTAAAGGAGATATGGCAGATGGCCGCATGGTTGAAGGGCTAGATAGGCATGTGGCTTTGGCAATGCTACCCAATCAGCATCGTGGGGGACGATCGTCCCAAGCGTAGCTGTCATGTGCATGCGGGGACCGGATAGGTGGATGTGTGCACACGGCGTCACATTCTCCGCTCAGCAGCACGCGATGAGGTGTCTTGCGAAACCGCCGCCTTTTCGGAGGCTCAAGAGCTCCCAGGGGCCCTATCGCAAGGTAGCATGCGTGCGTGTCTGGCGTACCCAGGAAGAGAGGCAGCCGCTTGAGGCAAGAGTAGGGGAGCGTGGTGCCCGAGCTGGGGCGGCCGCAAGGCCGGGGGACTCATTACAGCTGCTGGATTGAGCTGTGGTGTGCATGCCCTCTGGTTGTAGGACCGCGACTTCGGTGTTGCGGGGAGCAGAGCAGGCGTAATTAAAATCGCTTTGCAACGTTACGCGGGGCCGTGATTGGAATCATAGCCGGGTGTGAGTGAGCAAGATAAGTCGTCGCTTTGGGGTGAAGGTATCGTCGAGGCAAGAAGGAGGGGGGAGGAAGTCTGCCAGAATATGTGAACGAATAGCTGTGATATTTAAAAAGGCGGTGCCTGTATCGAATCGTCTGCATATGTGCCGAAAAGGCGATCGATAGACATAGGATAAATTCAATTTCTCGTATTCGAGGGCCTACATGCCATCCCCTCCCTGCTTGCCAGCCATCGCAGCAGAACAACCGCTGGGAGATCTCAGGACAAGCAGGGTATGATTATCAGCCGACCGGATTGGATCTCCATCACGGAACTGGGCCAATGGAGATCAGACGCCAGCCTGTCCATCCACCTGCCTGACTGGGACTGCTCCAGGTTGATAGGCATTCCGCCTTGGGCCGAACCAAAAGGGACCAAGTCTCCAGTTTAGTTGCTGGAGGTGTTGGAGTAGCTTCATCTGTTGAACCTGGAAGATGGCTTGTTGATCCTAAAATGGCAAGCCATGGCATCAATATTGCAGTCTGTCCTGAGGGATGAAACCTGTGGCGTTGATATGCTTACATACCTACCTAAGTACCTACATGTGGCACGAGTGAGCATGTTTATTAAAGAAACATCCAGCCATAATTTAACGGACGTAACAACACGGCACGATTGGGCCATAATACGAGTGGCCACCTCAAGCGAAGGGGCTTGCGACTTTTGGTTCATCTAGGCGATGATAGTAAGCAAGGCGAGATGCCACCCTACGTATATATTCTTTCTAGTACCTCCAACGGGAAAGAATAAGCGGGAAGGTAATAGAAAGGAATAATAACCCGCGCGACGAAATGGATTGTACAAGTGTCGCATGGAAGAACCTGTTGCTTGAGTTCCCTTTTGAGGGTCTTTCTGAAATCAACAGCTGAAGTTCTCCTTATATGGTAGGGATAACAGAAAGAGTGGTGAGATTGATGACTGCACTGCTTGTTGGAGGGTAGAGCAGAGAAGAAAGAAAGCCCAGCCATTTCTCCCACTTTGCTCAGCAAGAGTTGCATTCTTTCTCATTGGTGCCCCTTTGAGAAGGGCCCTCGAAAGAGGAGAGCATTTAGCGCCAATGATAGAGCGTTTAGTCATGAAAATCTTAGACTTATCCGATGCTTGGAGACAAAACGAAGGCCAACATGAGCTTCCGAGATGCTCATGAGCCTCGGTCTATTCCAAAATCCAGACTCTCGCGCGTCTATGGGTGGCGACGAAGAACTAGTATGTCCAACCGAAACCAATGAAATGCAGGGGAGCCTGAAAGCAGTATCAGGGTTCAGAGCATCATTAGTGAAGTATGCTGGCCTAAGGAAGGTGAATCTTCCATATCTAGCCCATCTATAAGAGATGGGCATGATTGATGACCGCCTGGTGGGATGACTTCTGTTTCGAATTTCTGTGTCTGCTGCTAGCGGAACTACCTCGAAGGGGTATAAAAAGTGAGAACATGGTATTGTACTTGAAATTTGCGTTATGCATCAGAATCTTGTTCCTAGGGATCATCAATAGTATTGTAGCAACTTTGACACCGAGTTGGAGAATCTTGTCGTAGATGGATTTGACAGCAAACACATCACACACCTCTGAGACCAATTTTACGTCACTTCACCACGGGGTGGCCTTGTCTCGGTTTCCTTTCCGACCACGGCCCTGGGAGCTGGTAGCCACCGACCTGATACAGGCACATAAATCGGCAGATTTTCATGCTGAGTCTTGGCTTTCCGTCTGATGTCGAGGAGGGATGTCACACAGCTGGGACCCCTGACTCTTGAGCTACTCCATCACCACACCACCCAGTGACATACCCGGTAGGCAACCTTTAGCTCCCGGGTACCCTTAAACCCTCGCTGCTGGCCTAACACACAGCGACCGACAGCCCACATGGACGTCAGACACAGCGGATGCACTCCCCACATTGTGCGCTGGAGGTGCTTTAGCAGGTCCACGGCATCAAGCAGCAGCGAACATCGTCACATTAGCTCTTGGGTTGACTGAAGGTTCGCCCAACTACCCACCTCCTACACAGAGCACACACCATGGCGAGCGTAAGTCCAACAACTCTACCTCTCTCCCAGAACAGACCATCTCTCGGCACTGGCATGTCCAGTATGGGTGCAGGGGCCGCACTGTCTATTTAAACTGCTGGTGGGGTTGGGCAGTCTGGCTGACGTCTTCACGTAGCACGGTGTAGCTCGAGCCTCTGGTCCGCGAACTGAGGAACAGCGCAAGCTCGATCTGGACAAAATTGATCGATACCGAAGTCTTGAAGACCAGGTCCGCCAGAAGGTGAGTTTCCACCGCACGATATGCGCCCTGTCCATGCACCCTGCATCGCCGGGCCTCTCCCGGCGAGCGCACCAGTTGGACGGACCGGGTAGAGCTAATGAATCAACACCCCAGGCAGCGAATCAATCGTTTGGCGACGAGACCTTTCAGTTAACATCCAAGCTCCTCCGCATCAATCCCGAGTACTATACCGTATGGAACGTCCGCAGGCGCTGCCTAATCTCTGGCTTATTATCCGGACCATTGCCTGGGTCGTCGCCCTCGAAGGCGTTGCCGAGTTCTTCGGCGACCGACACTCCCACAACCTCTTCCGACGCTTCGTTGGCCTCATCCTCGAAAAAGACCCAGCAACTCCCCGACTCCCAGACGACTGGGAACAATGGTACAACACCTGAGTCGTGGGCCGGCGACCTGGATACCATCAAATCCGAGCTGGCCTTTACCATCCCCCTCTTGATGGAATTTCCAAAATGCTACTGGATCTGGGAATACCGCCTCTGGATATTGGATCAGGCCATTGAGCGCCTTCCCGTGTCCACTTCGAGGCGAATTTGGGAGGAGGAGCTAGGCCTTGTCAGCAAGATGCTGCACCGAGATACGAGGAACTTTCATGCTTGGGGCTACAGGAGACATGTTGTTACCAAGTTGGAGAGCTCGACGCTCAACGGCTCTAGCATGACCGAGCCTGAGTTTGCGTACACGACCAGCAAGATCAACGCTGATCTGTCCAATTTCTCAGCCTGGCACAGCCGCAGCCAGCTGATTCCTCGCCTGCTGAACGAACGCAAGTCAGACCAAGCAGCACGGAAGGATTTCCTTGAGAAAGGTACGCCGCGCCCTATTGTCGATGAACTAGACATGCCCACTAGCTTGCTAACATCCATTTCTAGAGCTCAATCTCGTCCGTGAGGGACTCAATGTGGGACCTGAAGATCAATCACTCTGGTTCTACCATCAATATCTCATCACCAATATCTTGGAAACGCCTGGTGATCAGACGATAGCTCCGGAGCTGACTGACGAGGAGCGAAAAGCGTACATCGAGAGCGAAATAATTGAAATCAAAGATCTGCTAGAGGACTACGAAGATATCAAATGGATTTACGAGGCTCTGCTGGAGTACACCCTTGCCATTCACAAATTAACAAAGACAGCACCGAGTAGCCAGCAAGATCTATCGAGTTGGCTAGGTAAGCTGAGGACACTTGACCCGATGAGATCTGGGCGCTGGTCAGACCTGGAGAAGCAATGGAGTCAAGCATAATGAATATATAGCCCGGCCGGCATCTACACAATAATCACAAAAGGTCTAGTTGGGTATCTTTGATGGATGCATCGGGTTTCAATTACTGCGGAGTTATCATTTGTCTTCCTAGTCTCGTCTTCACAGCGGCGTGGAGCCGTCGCACTTGCTTTTGACAGCGCTTCCATCTTTTCCGACCACCGTGTCGATGTATTCCAGTAGTGTCTCAACAGGAATCATATCCATCACTCCCAGCGTAGGGTTTGATGACTTGAAAACCTTGCCACCGAACAGAACTCGCAAGTAGTACCCGCTCTCACTCTGAGAGGGGGTGGCCGAAGGTGCTGCCGTAGCTGTGGCGGTGGGGGTCACTGAGCTCGCGTACACGCAGGAGCAGGCTGAAGACACTTGATCCGCGTCCCGGCAGTTCGAAGGCCATGTAGGGCGCTCCGTCACCGAGCTGGCTGTGAAGGTTGCGCAGAAGGGCTTGGCCGACTCGGACTCGCGGATCACCTGCCTGAGGCAGTTGTTGTGGCTACAGTCGGGAGCGATGACGGTCGAGGTGGGCTTTGGAGAATCGTCCTGTTTCTTGTACAGCTCGAAGACCACCTCGGAACCCATGCCGGGCCAGACCATGGCGTCGAGCTGCAGGATGGACAGAAGTCGCGAGACCGACCCGTCGTGCGCTATGTTGTGAAAGTAGATGGGGCTGTCTTTGCCTTCGATGACGGCTCTGAGGTGTGCGGCGAGCTCTCTGACCCAGACGCCCCAGGTGGCGGAGGTGGCCCGCAGCGAGTCGGAGCTGTCGCGGTACATCTGGCTGTACTCCCAGTTTCCAAGTCGGTAGACTGTGTTGGCGAGCTCTTGGGTCACGCATGTTGTGCTGTTGGCGCCATTGACAAGTTTACAAGGCAGCGGCTTATCATGGCACTGACGAGCCGAGAGGTTGTCGAAGTAATGGTCAAAGGAAGCGTGGAAACCGTCATCGTTGGACGGGACGCCGGAGATGTCATCGAGAGTGGCGTAGAGTTCCTTGGCTTCGTCGAGGTGAAGTTTCCACTGGGGGTTGGAGTTGGACTTGATGCTGTTGAACAGGCTGGATCCCTTGCTGCAGCTATACTGCGGCTCGAGGCTGTCGATACCGGCCGCCTAGGGGAAAAATGATGTTAACGCTGGTTTTCCACGAAAGAAAGGTTTGGCAGATAGTCCTTACTTGGATGCGCAATGGGAAGGGCTCGGTGGAACCCCACATGCCGTTGATGACCATGCCTGCAACCTGGCTGGTGATAACGTTGTTGGTCACACGGAAGGCAACCTTGGACTTGTAGTCCTGGTCCTTGGAGGGCAGAAACCCCAGCACATCATGATACACCCCGAAGAGGTCGGCTCCATGCTGCCATGAGTCGTCGAGACCGGCAGTGGTGATCTGGGGGAACTGGCAGGTTCCGATCCAGCCAGACGGCACGAAAGGGTTGATTGGGGAGATGAAGACCTGCCAATAACCCCTGGTGGCATCGTGGCCTTCATGGGGCGCACCGTAGTAGTAGAGACCTTGCTCGTCACAGTTCCACTGGTAAGACTCCACGGGAAACGCATTTGATGCGTAGGGTGTTCTTTTGTGGTGGCGATGGATCTAGCCGATGTCAGTCTGGTATTCTTCACGTCCCGTCTTGATGTAGACGAGCTCGCGACACATTGATACTCACCACTTCGACATACTGAAGCTTATATTCATCACTAGGCTTGATGTACTCCTGCTTCCGCACATGGGGCATATTGCACCAGTTGTACACGCCATACTGGTCATCCGGCGTATGCGAGGAGTTAAAGATGAAGCCATAGGTCCCCTTGCCGTGGAGAGCCTCCGTGAGGTTGTTGACCTTGGACCCGGTCGGCGCATACCATCCTCCATCGACAGCAGCTGTAGCAGGCTTGGTGAGCAGGCCGAGGCCCACAGCCACAGTTGAGTACGCCCGAAGGGCCATTGTGCCGGTAAGTGAGAGGAAAAGGCCCAGCGCCAGAGTAGATATGAGGATGATGGTCCAGATGGGTGCGGCCCTAGGTCTGGGAGGGAGAGGAGTGTGTGCGACGGAGACACGGAGGGGAGCCATCCATCATGACCTTCAAGTACATATAGATATACGAAAATACAGATGTTCCCTTGAGTTTGAATCACCTTCCTATACTTTCTTACCTTGGCGGGCACTTCCCGAACTGTTGGGTACCTGACAGGGGCGTAATGTACGTCGTGCACTAGACAGCCAAGTTAATTTGCGCCTCGTTCTCCTGCGAACCCCGCTGGTATGATGCCCGGGCAAAGGTAATCGGTAGCTGAAGCGCAGACTGTCCAAAGATCAAGCGGCGGATCCAACCCGGAACAACGTCTTGGGATTGACAATGGGGCAGCATCGCAGGGGTGTGAAGTCTCGGGTAAACTGCTGAGCCAGTTGAAGGGCACGTGGACGGACCAGCAAGATTTACTGGACATGATTAGAGAGTCACATCAAGCTCTGCGTTTACAAGGAAAAATCCGAAGGTCTAAGTAATTATTGCACCAGGGTGCCTTGCATTTGGGTATTGAGTTGGATCTAGTATATGTATTCATAAAATAGGCAAACAAGAAACATTGGCTCGCAAACATGAAGCTGCCTGATGGCCGGTCTGATGGACTCGGCGGTATATAAAGGACATGTAGAGAAATGATGAGTGTCATTCACTCATTGCCAAGTAGTAGGTAGTATTCAATACGCCCTCCCTCTTCCACGCCCGCCTCTGTATCCTCGCTTCCCGCGTCCTCTTCCACGTGTTGCAACACGTCGAGTCGCAGGTATGTCCTCATCATCATCACTGGAAGAAGGGTTGCTAGACGCCGAAACGGCTGAGCCGCTCACGGATGCATCGTCGTGATCTCCAAGCCTGACGACTGTGGGACCATGGGAGACCAATGCTGAAGGGGCCTTGGCAGGCTCTGGCGGCCCTGTGCTGCTCTTGGCTGGCGTATCTTCTTGTGCCGACTTTTCTGCAGGAGATGCGGTCTCATCTGCCGTGCCCTGAGCCAGATCGGTCGTGCCTTTGGACTTCCGGCCCTTCATCTTAAAAGATTTGCCTTGTAGCTTCCGGCGCTCAGCCATGGACAGGAACTCTTTGCCAATTGCACTGGTATCGGCTGGCGGGCTGCTATTTCGGGGCTCCTGTCGTCTTGACCTGGTTCGACGCCCTATTTCTTCATCGCTATCGGTAAGGTTACCAGCCATAATCGTAGTAACACCTGATCGTCTGGGACGACCACGCCTCTTGCGTTGACTGGGTAATTCTGGTTGCTCTTGAGGCTCCTGTTCGATTCCATTTTCGTTCACTTGGGAATTGTCGTCATTTGGTTCTGTGACATGGCTGTCGTTCCCCTCTAGCTCTTCGGGGGAGGTTTGCTTGGGCTCGTCGATGAGCTTCTTCCTAGGCGGCCGGCCGCGTCTCTTGGGAGTCGACCCATCCTTATTGAGATTGGGTTTGGGGTTGAAGAGCTTGTGCACGGCAGCGGCAGCAAGATCAACTTCACTAGCAGGGGGGTCTTGCTTCTTGGTCGAAGCAGCAGGTTCATCATGCTCTTCTTCGATTTCGTCCACCTCGCCCTCCTCAGGCTCGAAGTACGATTGTCGAGGCTTAGCGTGTCGCAGCTTTGGTTCGTTTGCATCAAAACGGGGGGCAGGGCGACCTTTCTGACATGCTAAGGTTGCTGGGTCATCTGGCATTGTCATTGTTGTTGGCATTGTCTCCTCAGCATCCTTTTCTGGAGGATTAACGGTTTCTTCCACACTCATGACAGCCTCTGGAACTGAAGTATTGGCTTGGAAAAGGGCTGGGTCCATGTTATCTAGAATATCAATTTGCGGCTCTTGCCACGTTGTGGCCCGTGGTTTCTTGTGATGGTTTTTCCCTGCAACATAATCTGGGTCCTCGTTGTCGCGCTTAGCTCTTCTTTTTGCAGCGCGTATCGACTTTTTGACGAATTCTGGAATCTCGCGATTCTCTTTCTCGAGAATTTCGGCATCTGGTGCCTGATAGGGGTCAAACAAAATCTTATCGGGTGTATCGTCTTGTTCGTAGTAGCCCATGCCAATTCTTTGATGCGCGATCGCCGATGGATCAGGATAAAGGGAAGCGTCCATATCCTCCATCTCAGGAGGAGGTAAGGTGTCCAACATTTCAACATCGGCAGATTGATCATGAAGTTGTTCAACCCCTTGATGACTGAGGTCGGCTGCTGCTCTCTGTGGTGTATCGAGTATGTGACTTTGGTCTCCATAGCCGTTGATAACTGGATGATCTGGCTGAGGAAAGCCAGCCTGTTCCGCCTCTTCTTGCCTGGGCTCTTCCTGTTCTACCAGATCTTGAGCCTTGGCATTATTGGCTTGCGCACGCAATCTTTGCATTCGCTTAGTATCATTGCTACGGCCCTCATCTCCCGCTGCTTTTAACCAGGATAGGTTGTGAATGCGGAAGTCGACTAGAGCCTCAATGCTGCGATCGTCTGCGATCGGTCGTGTGTCGTGACCAAGTGACGTGTTCTTTGGTGTATATGCATCGGTGTTCCCTGAACGACGACAAGCTCCGCAGTTGCAGATGCCTTGGCATTTGGGACATTGCCACTGTTCGTCCTCTAGAACTCGCTGAGGCATCATATCGAACGCTCGGTAAAGAACGCCGTAACAATATCCCTCGCCGCATTGCGGATTCGTGCACTGATGGACTCGATAGCTGTAGTCTTTGTGACAGCAGACGTGGCATTTCCGCAATTCGCCCTTCTTTTGTTTTCTCTTGTACTTCTTCTTTACCGGTGCCTCTTGCGCAGCATCTGGCTCAGAATCGCTCGGAGGCTTTTCCTCCTCTAGCTTTGTGATGTCCTTGAAAGGCCGTCTGCGAAGAGCCTCCTGGCAGATTTGCGCCACCGACTTCCGGCCTGACCGTTGCCTTGCTACCTCCAATGGTTGTGGCGAACTATGAATATCCACGAAGCCATCATTCTTGATCACCATGGCACTCCAAATTTCGTGGTTGTGTACTAATTCGGCCCAGCTCCATTGTTCACACCACTTCAGTCCCGACAGGCAAGCGCAAGAACGTCCCATGGCGTAGCATTCCATGCATACGTCGTAGGCATCTTCGTCACCATTCAATAAAGGCCGGACGCAGTGTTTGCAAGTGAGAAAGCGGTTGAAGATATTGGATCGGCAATAGGAGCAGGTGACACAAGAGTCGAACTCTATGAATTCTACATCCTTCTCCTTACTAGCGAACATCTCATCGACTAGTATCTCCGTAAATAGCTCCAATAACTTTTTGAAATCGCTTGCCAGTTGCTTGGCTCGTGGAGAGTTTTTGACGATGTCCTGCCCAAAGCCTTTGAAGCTCATCTGCGTAAGCTCGGCATTCTCTTCGAGCTGCTGAAGCTGTTTGTAGTACTGGGACAAGGTATAATATATCATGGCCTTGTTCTTGTACTGCTCATCTCTGCATACTAATCGTGTTTTGGGAAGAGCTTCATGGAGTGCAAGATCAAGTGTTTCGACCGTGGTGCGATTCCATGCTACTTTCATGGTCCTTGTTCCTCGATTCCATACTTGATGTGCAGCCAAAGGAGGAACCAAAATAAAGTCGCCGACTTTTTGCTCGACAACATAAACGTCAAAAGGAGCCTTTTTCCAGGCATTGATCTGGGCAAAATGTTTTTCGATTTCAATATCATGGCCAAGCATGGAAAGAAAGTACTCGCGCACTACATCGCGATCCTTCATCTCAGTCATGAACCAGATAGAGCTACCCTCCTGGTCGGTCCCGTTGGATTCCGAAGCTTCCACCATGATATTTTGACCTAGGGATGCACACATTTCTCTGTGGGCGGGTGTATATGTGCCTTCATGACCGATGTAACACATTAGGTTTTCGGCGCGCATTTCAGCCGGCAGGTTCGACATAAGGTCACCGGATGGAGCAGCAGTGGATTCGACGCCGAAAATATCATCATCTTCAGCGCGAGGCTTGGTGTTGCTGCACACATTTTGGTTGAGATACCAGAGATGTGGGTTGATGACCTTTTCTAGAGCATCTCGCCATTCGATGGGGCAATCGATGTCTTTCAAGTAAAGTCGCTGACGTCGCTCATCTCGGAAGTTTGTCGGTGACCATTGCTCGGTAAGTTGTCGCATCGATCGGATGTAGTGGCCGGTCGTCATGGGCATATCGCTTCCATTTCCTAGGTCTCGGACATTTTCCTCTACGCAAGTGTCAGGCGGGGTGGAATTCAATGAATGAGTTGAAAGGGTGCACCTACGTTTCTTATCATAAGTTTTCTCAAACCAGTCTATGCTGAAAATTTGTTTCGGTAGGACTGCATCCCAGCCATCAATGACCAAAGGCTTCCCTCCAAGAATAACGTGCATCAAAATCAGCTTCTCGAATTCTTGCTGACCAAGCGCACGAATCTGATTCCTGGAGACCCGTTGCACCCATTTTAAGTTCGCGGTATGGTCGACGAGCTCATGGAGATCCAAATCTGGGGGGATAGGGTCGAATTTCGCCTGAGGGTGTAGTGAGGTAGGCATTGCGACGTCTTGAATGTGGCGCTTGTTGTGACTGCAAAGTGTCCGGAGCTGTTCCTGTGGGCAGTCGAGTTGCTAAAAAGCTCAGCGCATGACGGACGCGAGGGCGGCTGTCATGGGCCGGGTGAGATCCAGAAGTAATTGTTCCTCACTTTCGAGCAATAGTGAATGCGACACGGACGGAAGTCGTGATGATGGTTCAAACATCGCGCCTTTAGTCAGCGACACGCGCTGAGGCACTAGAATAAGGTGGGTCACGTGTGGTTCAATCAATATCTTTGCCTTCACCTAGGCCAGCGGTTTTTTTCTTCGGTTGGCAGCAACTGTATTCTTACCTAATTTAGATTTATTTCTATATACACATAAAGAGAAGCCTTTGGTATAGTCAATTGAAACTTTTCTATAGGTAGGATTGGTGTAAGTTGCGGAATGTAGCACAATAGATCACTAATCAGTTGTGCAGATTTCCTTACCTCATGAGATTCAACGCAATCCCCAAGACAACCTGTCGGGCTGTCTCTTGGCGAAATGGCCGCCCCCAGAGTTTAACGCTGAGGTTGAGGGCTGATAACTCTGCAAGGGGTGTTCCTGGGCGTGTTACAACTTTCCATTCGACGGCAGCTCAGACATCTGCTGTGTCCCCAAATGCGTCAACTCTAAGTGACGGAGGGTTGCCACTTTATCAACCGCCGCAGACTGGTATCTTGTCGGCAATCCCAAAATCTTGGGTCCCATATGCCGAGTTGACACGAATTGATAAACCTGCTGGAACATACTACCTTATGTTTCCGTGTATCTTTTCAACTCTCTTAGCAGCACCAATGGCAATGCCTATGGCAACACCCGGAACAGTCCTGGGAACCTCGGCTTTGTTTTTTACAGGAGCTTTAATCATGAGAGGTGCCGGTTGCTCGATAAACGACCTGTGGGATAGGAATTTGGACCCTCAGGTGACCAGGACTCGTCTTCGTCCCATCGCTCGTGGCGCCATCACTCCATTTAAAGGTCTTGTCTTCACAGGATTCCAGCTTCTTGCAGGTCTCGGAGTACTGGTCCAGTTTCCATTCGAGTGTCTCTATTACGGGATACCCAGCTTGCTATTTGTAGCAAGTTATCCTTTGGCCAAGAGGGTGACCTACTATCCCCAATTTGTCCTGGGATTGACATTCTCTTGGGGTGCAATGATGGGATTTCCAGCCCTCGGTGTCAACCTGTTCTCTAACGCTGACGCGCTGGCAGCAGCTGCGTGTCTCTATGCGTCAAACGTGGCATGGACTGTCTTATACGATATGATTTATGCTCATATGGACATCAAAGACGATGCCAAGGCTGGAATCAAGAGCATAGCCCTCAAGCATGACAAGGAAACAAAACAGGTGTTGACTGGGCTGGCAGTTACCCAGATTGGCCTGCTCGCGGCCGCTGGATATGCGGCTGGTGCTGGCCCTGTTTTCTTCCTGGGAAGCTGTGGCGGAGCTCTCGCCACCCTGGGTATCATGATCAAGCGTGTGAATCTGAAGAGCGTGAAAGACTGTTGGTGGTGGTTTGTGAATGGCTGTTGGATCACAGGAGGTGTGGTAAGCTTAGGACTGGCCGGGGATTACGCTGTTCGCTACTATCAGCAACCTGCCGAACTTGATGAGATAGATATCGAGACCGAGAAGGAATCTTGACTGTAGTATATTGCACGAAGAACCCCTTGTACTGTGTAAGAACATTCATTTAGCGGCATGTACAATATTTGAGACGAATCAAACTTGAGCTCGCGCCAAACTTGAGATTTTGAGATTTGAGATTTTGAGAGACTTTTTTATTTTCGTAGGTTCATCATTAGATACCTGTCTCCCCAATCGAAAAACCGAACCCGAAATGCCGATGCAAGCAAGCCGTTATGACTCCTCGTGCCCAAACATGACTTCTCCCCAATTCTTTTTGAATTCTTCGCTTAAGAGCGGGGCTTCTCCTTCTTCTCCTTCCACAGAGCGAGCAGACCGACACCAGAGACCTTGACAACCTTGAATCGCACACCGGGAATATCACCCTTGGCCTTGCCCTTGCGACCGAAACCGGCCAGGAGGACCTCGTCGTTCTCGTCCACGAAGTTCAGGCAACCGTCGTTGGGGACTACAGAACAAGAAATTGTTAGTCCATTCTCGGGCCTGCGGTGCTGGCCAATTGATGGGGAATCGTACCGAAAGCAGTGACCTTCTTGCCGTTCTTGATCAACTGAACACGAACGCACTTTCGGATAGCGGAGTTGGGCTGCTTGGCCTCAACACCGACCTTCTCCAGGACAATGCCCTTGGCGTGAGAGGAACCACCGAAGGGAGAGGACTTGAAGGCAGTACCGAGAGCACGGCGCTTCCAGTGAAGATCGGCCCATTTCTGGTCCTTGCGGTTGGTTCGCAACTTTCGTGCGGCGTTAAGACCACGGGGTTTGCCTCCAGCCATGATTGCTTCGTCGAATTAGTATTCGGATGCTCGGTACGATGGAAGACGTCGTGGTACGAGGCGGAAGGGTCCTACTCACCGATTTAATGTGTGTTGATCGCGGCGATTGGTGATAGTAAATCTTTTGGCGGAGTGCTGCAAATTGATGGGCTAAGCTAGGTCTTCGGAATTTCATAGGGTTTTTGGACCCTAGCAGGGAAAAAATGCGTGGGCAGATCCGCTCTGGCACGTGACAAGTCGTATGAGAATTCTGGTGGTTCGTCATCGGTGCGCATCAACACTATTCCGGAAGCACCCACGCTAAATAACAGGGACCCTGGGGTCTTGCAAGATGCCGTTCCACATTCAGATAACGATAACAGCAATTAGCTTTGATAGTTCCGCTGTAAGAAATCCGAAAGAAGAGCATCATCAAAACCTCTTGAAGCCTACCTAATGCTCAGTCATATGTTAATCGGTACGGTTAATTTAATACATCAGTAGTCCGATGACCTGAGCCTGGAGCATTTCTCCAGCATTCGGCATGAGCAGTGATTGCGAGAGGCGTCAATATCCTGCTTACCTCAGCATCTCATTCCACTGTTGAAACTCCATCATCAACAGACTGTCACGCCGTTCACTCCTACGACATATGGTTCTGGGCAAGCAGTGAAATGGCGCATCATAGGCGGAACCAGAGCAGACAGCAACGCGATCCTCCTCCTTCTCTTTTCCTGCATCCGTCTCCCGCAGGATCTCATGTGGAACTTCCAGGCATTTTGGCCCCAGGGGCTCCTGTTCCAGGACCTTCGGGCGGTCTAAGCAATGAGCGACCTTTAAATCCAAGCAGCTCGTCTCTGTCCATTCACAGCGCAAATGGTCCACGAGGCCCTAGATCCATTGAGAGTTCAAGAACTGCTGACAGGACAGATGCTTTGTGGGCTGAGATGCAAGCCACATTGCAGGAGGTGGAATTATCAGCATCTGGAGGAACTCATGTATTTGGGCCAGAACACGACCGTAAGCTTAATGAATTGCGGGCTGCACAAATCGCTCTTGCCCAAGCTTGGGCCCGAAGCGAAGCAGACGAGGTCATTGAAACAGCTATGCAGGAGAATATGACGGCAACAGCAGGGACTGCCGACCACCACAACCTCAAAACAGCTTTTGGGGATGCCTCAAAATCCGCGGGCGAGGGCACGGATGCTGCAAAAAGTACAGTGCAGTCCAATAGTGCAAGGCCGATGAGCAGGGGGGAAGAGGTTGAACGACTTGGTGCCAAGCTGGAAGAAGAGACCGAGGCCGATATCCTTTTGGCCAGGAAGCGTCGAGAAGCCAATGACCAATACTTCCAGCAGGTTAATGCTGGTGTCCTGGACGTCGTTGCTAAGCTGGAGGAGGTTGCTGTGGCCATGCGGGCCGTTGAGCAAGAGAGCAAAGATATATGGAATGATGTTGAACTTCCATCAGAAGCTATCAAAAACTAATATTGCTGGCCGACCACTGTACAAGTCCCCGTCGGAACATTTGTCAATCAAGCGAGCGTTCATTTTCAGAATCACTATTTTGTTGCATTCCTGCACCTCCACTTACATACCCGAGTTTGATACCAGAGAATATTAAACAATGAATACTCCTAATGATAAGGCATTTCGGATCAATGAATCGATATATTACGGACTTGATATACTTGTTTTTCTATAAATCAAGAGGCGCCCGGACCTGATCTGGTATACGTATGCATTAGGTGCTTATTACTGGGTTGTGGAGGGGAAAGTTCGAGATATAGGCGTGTAATGTCATATTATTACCCACTTGCTATTGTACCACATAATAAACTCACCGTAGTGATTAATATGATTGGCCAGCAAGGCGCAGCGTCCCAGACGAGTCAAGTAATTAAGGTCAGGACCCGTCAATTTCTTTGGCACAGGCCTAAATAATCATTGGAGTTGAAGCACAAGGCAGAAAGCTTGATCGCCTTCCTGCCGGTCACACAGGTTTTACTCAGAAAGACATCATTGACCCTCCACTTCAGCGGGCACAGTGTCCAAGGAATCGGGCTGAACAAGTTTTTGTTGCAACACGTGAATCTCCCATCGAAAATCGTATCTAATGTATGTCACTCACGTAACGGTGTCGGGTCGTTTAAATGGCTGCCTGTGATGCATTCCCAATCAAGCTTCCAAGGACCAATCACAGCGTCGGACATGTCTGCATTGTACAAAACGACACGTCAGTCCTGTGCATCTCGCCGGTGGTCATTCTTGCTTGCTCGCCCTCAAAGAGGAATGTCGCTCGTTTACTGCCTGCGTTGACTGGCCCAGTCGCAGTCTTCAGCACACGAGTCGTTTGCAGATTCCGATAGCATGAACGAGGCTCCTGCCAAACCTGGCAGTTCAAGACTGATGCAACCATCAGCCATCGGCTAACCTTCGGAGGGGAGGGGCCTTAATTGGGCGTAGCACTCTTATGGCACTTCTGTAAGTACCTCGGCCGACAAGGTACACGGAGCAAGCCACATTTAGTATGTGAGTGTTTGTACTGTATCTAAATTTACCCCATGTGTACATACCACTGCTACGCCACCATTGAAGTCATCTGTTCAATATAAACGCCATTGCTCCCAGCGTCTTGACTCGGTCATCGAACGACCACATCACCCTACAGAGTTCAACCGCTTCAGCGCATTCAACGCACTACAACCCAAAACAGACATCTTCACTTCCGAAGCCGCTATTGAATAACGACGTTCGTCTTCTCAGAGGCCATCAGCACTACACCCCGACCCATCCCATCGCATCTCCGGCCCAACGAAACATATCGCGCCCGAATCAACCAGCCCTCAGACATCATGCGCCCCGTCCAGTTCCTCGCAGCAGCCCTCGCCCTTGCCCCGGGATTGGTAGCTGCCAGCAAATCCGCTATTGTTTGGTTTGACAACCCCAACACTCCCGACGATGTCATCAACAGAGCCAAGGACGACATTGTGAAGGCTGGAGGAAAGATAACCCACGTTTACACAATCATCAAGTATGTATCTATGTTGCGTCCGGCATTCCGTTTCACGTCCTGACCATCTCTTCTCCGATAGGGGCTTCTCTGTGGTCGCTCCCGAGACCGCACTCCAAGGTGTCCAAGCATGGGGCACCGAACACTCCGTACGAATCGAGGAGGACAACACCGTCTCCGTCAACGTCTAATTGAGGAGAACTTTGCGATGATTGATGATGGATTGTTGGCGAAAATAGGCTCTCAGCATTCTTTTTTGAACTTTTGGCGACATGGCGAAATTCCGGGAAACCGCTCGAACGAGCAATGATACCTACCTTACCTGCTGATAGGGCCACACACTCTTTCGATAGCTTTGTAAGAAGTATGAAGAAGGGCGTTCGGGCTTTGATAGTTGCTTTATTATTTTTTTTAGACAAGAACACCTGATTCGTTTCACAGTACTTTGTAGACAAATACAAACACGACGAAGACATCTGTAGCCATGCGGAAGTGATGCGGCGATCTATTCTCTGAAAAACATCTCCTGAAAATGACTTGTCTATACATTTCGAAGATACTGTAATTAAATTAGTTTTGTCACAGATAAAGTGTTGCTGTCTGTTAGTTGATGGAGGGGGATGCGTCCCGCATAATCGTTGCATAAACCTACCATGTTTAGGCTCCATTATGCATACCTGTAATGCTTAGGTAGGCGGTCGGTTTGAGTGGACTTGACCACCTCTACTCCAGAGGAGAGTCAACGCGACTCAGTAGCTGTCGTTGTTCAGACGCCCAACAGATCCCGAGATCAGAACAATAATGAGCTTCATGATCATTCCATCGGTCGCAAACTCGAGTTTTTTGACATTTCCTAGGAAGTAGCGGTCTTTGGATATGCTCCTTTGCGCCGCTTTCCACAACCTTATCGCTGAGCTCCCTATGCCTGTGCCAGCACCGACAGCTGGAATTCGACGCCTATACTCTCGCTCCTCGTAGGCCGAACAACAATAGAACGTTTCCGCCATGGTACCACCGGCCGGGAAGACGGCCGTTTCATACAGCCATGGCGCGCAGACCGCTCTACTCAATGCCGTGGGTTCCCCTCCTTTCTCCTTGCTGGGCCTTATCCCCACCGCATCCAACGTAGCTACCCGTACTGACTGCCTGGTGTATAGGTGAATCGAATGTTTGAACTCGGAAGAACGGTTCATTCTCTGGACGAGCTTAACAATGGCGTCATCCTCGGCCAAATTCTCCACGAGCTGGACCAGGACTTCGACCCTTCCAACCTTGAAACTAGCCAGGGCACATCTAAATATCTCACGAACAAGCGGAATATTCAGACGATATACAAGGGTCTATTTCGATTCATACGGCGGCAGATCCCAGAACTCGGCTGTCAAGCCAAGAAGGTCGATTATCATGCTATCGCCGAGAATCCAGATGCACATGGCATCAGCCAGGTACTTCATAACCCCTTCTGGTAATGATATGTATTCAACTAACAGACCATGCAAGTTGCTTGCTGTCATGGTATCTGCAGCTGCGATGGGGCCCGATAACAAGAGATATATTCCCAAGATCCAGAGGAGCCTGGATCGTGATACTCAGGCTGAAATAATGCAGATTCTTCAGATCGTTCAGCAAGATATCGCCGCCTCTGAAGGGGATCAAGACTTGGATGAGGCTATAGATGCCGTCATGGAGGCCCGGGACATGGATCTCCTCGTTGAAGAACAAAATGCCGCTCTACGACAGCAACTGGAAGCGACGAAGAAGAATTTATCAGACTATATCACTAGGCTCGAGTACCTCCAGCTAAGCCACGAGGAGCTTCGATACGAAAAGGAGAAAAACGACAGGGAGCTAGAGATTCTGCGCATGGCGACGCAAAATGACGCTAATAGCGCGGAATCAGTGAAGGTTCTTGAAGCTCAAGTACATGAGCAGATGGAAATCATTGCACGGAACGAGGAAACGATTCGGGCACACGAGAGAACCAAAGCTCAACTAGAAAGTGAGGTTCAGAGACTCACGCAAAAAAGCATACAAGCGGACGACCTTCGCGACCAGGTTATTGAATGGAAACACAAAGCCGAAGAGTTGGAGAAGAAGGCCAATACTGCTGATAGATATAAGCAAAAACTGGAATCTCAGCAGCATTTGGTCAAGGAGGTCCAGAATCTTCAATATGAGAAGGCAGACTTGCAGGAACAGCTTCGGTCCCTGGTGGACGACAGAGAGCGGAATTCCCGCACAAGACAGGCGGAGGATGAGCTGACAAAGATGATAACACAATCAGAGCAGCATCTCTGGGACGAGCGCAGCCAGAAAAATCAACTTATTAGGGACGTGGCTGCCTTGGAAGAAGAGCTTATGCGACTCAAGGCTCAACGCACACATGATGAAAGCTACATTCAAGACCTCCAGGAGCAAATTCAGCATGGGGGAGCTACCGAAACACCGACACAAGGCGAGGAGGCCCTCGGTGGTGAAGGATTAAGTCTAAATCTTGCAGCTGAGCTGGACAATGCTAGTAATGACGGCCAGCCGTTGATTCCTTTGGAGTTATCACGCTTAAAAGCAGAGAATGATTTGCTCCGAAGAACTATGGGCTCATCTGGTGACGCAGCTTTGTTGCGGAGAGAACTTGAAGATGAAAGAAATCAGAGGGAGCATCTCCAGAACAATTTCAACGAGATTTTCGAAAAACACACACTAGCTCAGGGTCAAATTGACGCTCTCATGGAGGACAAGATCGGCGAAGAGTTCGTATCCTCCAGAATCAAACCCACCCTCTGCTATAACATTGTTACTAATTCGACCATGAAACAGAGCTCAAGCTTTCAGAGATCTGAGGACGCGCAGCGACCAACTTGAAGAAAATCTTCAGAAAGCTCAACGGCGTTTGGAGCAGTTGGAAAATGTGAATGCTGATCAAACCAGGGAACTTGTGACAGTGAAGACTCAACTTTCTGCCGTCGAAAAGGACCAAACCGAAGCTATTGAGGACCTGAAGAAGACCGACGTGCTAGTCTCAGAATCACTACAGGGAGAGCTAGTAAGACTTCGCGAGAAATACAATTTTGCCATTAGCGAACGAGACGCCCACAAGTCTCAGCTTGTAGAAGCCTTGCTGGAAAAGGACAGGCTTCGCAAAGGCTCGGAGGAAAACAAAGACTTGGACGCAAGTGCCAAGGACTCGGATGGCCCAGAACTCTCATCCAAGGGGGCCGAAAAGATCGAGAAGTTGCGCGAGCGCCTCAAAGAGCGAAACGAAGTAAGTGGACATCGCCAGAAAAAGGGAAGGCCCCGGATTTCGTGGGTTTATGAAATACAACATTATTTCGTCAACTTGAAATCTCAGCCTCAAGAAAGCCCAAAGGAGTGTCTTGGGCAGAGGGGGAAACATTACAGTCACCAAGGCCCAGCGGTTCTCGGCTTCCCTCCCCACGCAAAGACAAGCCTTCTGTTACACGTACACGGTTTTATGTGCTGACAAAATGCCTACTCTCAGCAACTCGAAAAGTCCGAACGAGATCGCCTCGATTTACAGCGAAAGCTCAAGGCAGCGCTGGGTGGAGAGACCGCAGCTGCAGAGAAGGTATTTTATTTCACTCCCCAGGCGTACATCTCACACTGCTAACCAATAATTTTAAAAACGATCAAGGCGGAAACCGACCAACTTATCAGCAACCTCCGCAGAGAGAACTCACTTATGGCCACCGCGTGGTTTGGCCTTACCACACGCCTCCAAAGCAATCATGTTGTGTTGCAACGCCGGCATGATTCTCCAAAAAGTTGGGTCAACAAGCAGAGGCAGATGGTTAATGGTCAGTTGCGCCGCCGCGACTCCCTCTATCTCTACTGACGTGTATCTCTATTGGGCAGCTACCCCGAGAAGATAGGAGCTCATGGGTTAAGCCCTCCAGCCCCATGTCCTCGGTCCATACGACCCTGGCAGCGCTCTGAGACGGCCACCGCTCTCCCATCGCTGCGCCCTAAGAGTAAACCGTGTAGATTTCAGACCTAAAACCAACTTTCTTATATATATACTACCTCAGCTATAAGTTTTATCACACACCCGTTGTCAAGCTCCCCCTACGCGACCGTCTCCCCCCTCTTGTTAAGTTTGATGACGCGACCTAGGCACTTCTACCCCCTGCCGTGTGGCCGGCCATACCCTGGGGACCTTCTCGATGGTTACTGGATGACGATGTTTAGCACTAGCATATTGTGTGGAGAGCTTTTTTTACAAGGCTTGGGTGTGGGAATATGACAACGATTCATTAGTCCTCTAAAGAGCCGACAAACCAATCACTGATGACTAGGGGCTTCTGGCAGGTGGGTTTATCTACAATAGTTCACGTATTGGTTCTGCTCAAATGGGGACTGGTCGTGCAAAGCATATATTATTTGTTCCATTCATTCATTCACTATGCGTGTTCGAGTAAATGTTTCCTCAGATTACTCTATCTGGATTTGACGAGGATTTGTACAGGTGCCGTTGGAAAAACTTTTTAGCCCACAGTTATACAAGAGGACACTTTTCAGGGACTGGAGGCAAGACTTGATCTTTAGCCCCTTCAAGTACCCTAAATTTTTCAACAAAGTTGAATTTAGTTCTTGGGAAGAATTCGGCTCAGAATGGTTGAGCCCTGGCCCTTGGAGCCAGAGTCAACAATTGCCAGCATGCTCTTCCAGACTTGGCCGGGCTCCTGGCTGGCGTCGAGGCCTTTCCAGATGCCGGTCTTCTGGTAGTAGTTGACCACGGGGGAAGTCTGGGCGTGGTAGGTCTTCAGGCGCTTCTGTAGTGCCTCAGCGTTGTCATCAGATCTTTGGACGAGGGGTTCGCCAGTGATGTCGTCAGTCATGGCCTGCTTGGGGGGGTTGAAGGTTCTGTGGTAGCTGCGACCGGATGCGGGGTGGACAAGTCGGCCAGTGATGCGCTCGACGAGGAGAGAGTCGTCGATTTGAAGCTCAACAGCATGCTGGAGGCTCTGGCTACGCTCCTGGAGCATGGCATCGAGACCCTCGGCCTGGGGAACTGTGCGAGGGAAACCGTCGAGAATGAAGCTATAGTATGTGTTAAAATCCACTTGTAAATGACGATCATTTTTTTTAACCTACCCTCCTTGGCATTCCTTGTTGTTGCTGAGCTCCTCCTTGATCATACCAATCATAATATCGTCGCGAACGAGACCGCCCTGATCCATGATCTTCTTGGCTTCCCGTCCGAGGGGAGTCTTCTTTGCGACCTGGGAGCGGAGCATATCACCGGTAGCCTATGGTATCGGAAACAAGCAAGGTTAGCGACGCTGTGCGAGCTGCTAGAGAAACAAGAACATGGGCATACCAGATGGCAGCAGGAAAATCGCTCCTTCAACTTGGGTGCCTGTGTGCCCTTGCCTGCAAATATGGTGAGCCGAAGTCCGACAGCGGAAGAATTTTGTAAAGGCGGTCTTGGACGACGTACCAGCTCCGGGGGGTCCAATGAGGACCATGCGAACCTCCTCAGCCGTTGGCGAGCCAGTGCCGAGCTGCTCAATCTTGCTAATGCGAGACTCGAGCTTTGCGACGACCTGCGTCAATTGCTTCAGTTCCTCTTCGATTCGAGACATGGTGGCGGCTGTGAAAGATCAATTGAGAGCGGGGCTGACAGCTCCAGTGATCAAATGGGAGAAAAGAGGTGAGAAGGGGACAGAGAGATGGGGAGGAGGGCGTCGTCGAGGGGCGTTGATGGAGGCTTTTGGATGGATGAAAGGGAAGAATCCAAACGGCGGCATTCAGAACTCTTTAGCGGTACCTGTACAATTGTTGGGTGCGGTTGCCCGAACAGGCTGGGCCATGGGGAACAAGCTTGCCGAATGCGCTGTTTTAATTGGCCAACACCTTACTTCCCTTTCTGGACAAATGGAATTCCGACGCCGAATCGCGGATCATCAAGTGCTTCCAAGGTTCGCTCTGGTGAACACGAGCTCCCTGGCCGAGTCGACTGTTACCCTGACTATTGAAGGTGCCTGCCGAGCTCCTTTGCCCATTCCGAGGCGCATCCAGCATTCATGTCGGATTTCTGAATCTTGCTGGCGTGCCGCACATCAGTTCCTGGTAAATGAGTGTCTTGCTCAGTTGGCTTAAGTGAGCAGCTGGTAAGCCTCCCTGGCCAGCTTGACCCATTCAAAGTACCTCGTGCACCACTGCCAGCCGCACTTTTTACATGTGAAGCGACGTGACATCAGCTCCCGTGCCAGTGCAGGTAGGGACAGTTCGTTGCTTTGCCGAGAGCATCAATGGAACAGGACAGTTACCTAGGCATTGCGCAGGCAACGCTTTTCCGCCTGTCCGCAGCTCTGGCCAACCAGCGTCTCATTCAGGATTAGCCCTGAGCAGGAAGCCGACGTCTGCGCGTCGCGATCATTCTAGGCTAGTAAGAAAGGTACCCGCGCTGCTGCACTTATCCGCCAGCATCTCGCACTGTCGAGACCACGCAAACCGAGGTGGTAATATGCGCGGCCTTACCCATTCATTTCTGTACCATGCAGCCTAGCATATTATTCACTAAAAATGTCACTGAATTACTTAAATCTGGGCAACTCGGCTACACAAGTTGGCTTTTCTGGCCCAAGCGATGTCGGATCGTCGTGTCAGCAGCATCAAACAATAGCCTTACATAGATGTGGCGTTAGCTGAAGCACGTGACCCGGGTGTGGCTCAAGGTCCCCTCTAGTTGGAGCTTGACGAGGTGGGCTTCAAGGCAGCACCTCAAGTACGTGATCACCACTGCCTTACCAACCACGAGCATCTAAACAAACGACACTCTCTCTTCGTTCTCTTCTAGGAGCGTAATATACACGGCCCACTAGGCATACCCGCCTTCTTTCTTTTTAATTCTACAACGATTGCCTACCAAGCGCCGACAGCCCCAGAATTGGTGCGAAACCACAAAGATGCCTACTACGACGGCGGAAACGCTCTCTCTCGTCACTCGGAACGTGTCTGTCGCTCCTCTCGTCCTTTTGTCTGCCGTCGACCACTACAATCGTACGATACAGCAGAACAACAGTGCAAAGTCGAAACGTGTGGTTGGTGTACTTCTTGGGCAGAACGATGGCAAGAATGTGAGAGTATCAAACAGCTTCGCAGGTACGTCATCAACCACTCATTTCACAGCATGGGAGCCTGAGCTAACTGTGCTCTAGTTCCTTTCGAGGAGGATGAGAAGGACCCTTCGGTGTGGTTCTTGGATCACAACTACGTCGAGTCTATGAACGATATGTTTAAGAAGGTCAACGCCAGAGAGAAGTTAATAGGCTGGTACCATTCCGGCCCAAAGCTTCGAGCATCCGACTTGGAGATCAATGAGCTTTTCAAGCGCTATAACCCCAACCCTCTCTTGGTCATTATTGATGTCCAACCAAAGGAGTCTGGCGTGCCCACAGACGCTTACTTCGCGGTAGAGGAGATCAAAGACGTTCGTTGTTCCCCTAAAAGAGAACCCCAGATGGATTGACAGAGCTAACTATTCTACAGGATGGCACCACGACCTCAAGGACTTTTGTCCATACCCCCTCCATCATTGAGGCCGAAGAAGCAGAGGAGATCGGTGTCGAGCATCTGTTAAGAGATATCCGAGATGTCGCAGTCGGAACCCTATCTACCAGAGTCACCAACCAACTTCAGTCTCTTCAAGGCCTCCACCTCCGCCTACGTGATATTGGCGCCTACCTCCAGAAGGTCCTTGATGGCGATCTCCCCGTCAACCACGCCATTCTTGGAAATCTCCAGGACGTTTTCAACCTCCTACCCAACCTTTCGACACCCGAGAGCAGTGACAAGTCTGGCAGTGGTGACCTTGCAAATGCTCTGAGCATCAAGACCAACGACCAGCTCATGACCATCTACCTGAGCAGTCTGATACGCGCCATCACCGCGTTCCACGATCTCATTGAGAACAAGATTCAGAACAGACAACAACAGGAAGAGAAGGAAGCGAAGAAGGAAGTGAATGGAAAGGAAGAGAAGAAGGAAGGCGCCACCGGCGACAGCAAGGAGACGGCCGACAAGGACAAGGAGAGCAAGGAAAAGACAAAATAAAGATGAATCATCTAGCCAAATAGATCATTAAAGCAGCCACCCCAGAGGTCCGGGGGGCATCCACTACACCACAGTAATTGCCATCGAGGGACCGCATTTGTACATGTACCAGGATGGGTTTGCAGGGTTAGGACGAGGGTAATGAATACAGGCCCGACTAAGGCTGTCGACAGCCATCAAGAACTGTGTGAAATATATTGCAGCCTTGCCATCAGATCCTAGCCAGAAGACCCGCCAGCTCTTCTTTCGTAACCGATCTTCTCTCCATGTAACCACCGAGCAGATGGCTCCATTGGCTTGCCAACACGGCCGCGAGTAGATGTTTGCAGCATGGAACATGGCCAGGAACTGCACTACCATCCGAGCTCAGGCCTCCAAAGAGTCCCCCACTATGGTCATTTACCTCATCACCCGCGAAAGTAGATTGGTCTCCCCATCCAGGTAGAAATGCGTCTACAGAAAAGCTGGCGCAGTTGCAGCTCCATGCACTGAGGCGCACGACGTAGTTCCTCGGTGGCTCAGGAGGGCGACCTCGCCGGATCGGTTTGGCCACGGCCGATTTGACCAGGATGACGGAGCATGGTGGCCCCTCCTCCGCCGCGCCATGTAAAGTCACCAGGGTGACAAGTTTGCGATCTATAAGGTCCAAGGCTGGGAGGAGAAGGTTCGGGAATAATACATGGAGGGTGAGGAAAAGACGGCGCCTGTCTGTTGGCTGTGTGGCAGCGTCGCTCTCTTGCTCATTCACGGTGCAGGCTGCGGATATGGCATCAATGAGGGCCGTGAGAACCTGGCGGTGGCTGGGTAGGCTTTGCATCGTTCGCCAGATAGCTCATACTTCGACGCCTTGGTTTCAAAAGTTATATATTCTTGAGTGGATAGAAAAATGTGGTGAGTTTTTAGCATTGGGTTGGTGAGTCCTATCGGGTGGGTGCATAGTCGAGAAATTGGTGTTATGCATCGTCTTGGGTGGTAGTTCCAACTATAGGTAGAGTCAAAATACGTACTAGAGCTTAGGTAGCAAGGATGATCGCAACAACGATATGGTTACCAATAGAAGCCTGCTTTTTTATTATTATATGCTACAAGAGGTGTCTCTCTGTATGTGAAAGAATCTACAAGATGGGACTAATTGGCGCATGCTTCCAATATTGTACAATATCCTGTGCCCAGAACGTGGCACATCCTTCATACCCATTCTTTGGGATTTCTCAAGATCTCAGTGAGGAGCGACTCGCGAGTGTTCGGCTCGGGCTCGTGCATGTACTTCCACTCAGCCGTGCGTGGCAGACTCATGAGAATACTCTCAACTCGCGATCCAGGCGTGTTGAGGCCGAAGGCAGTGCCACGATCGTGGACAAGGTTGAACTCGACGTACTTGCCACGTCGGATCTGCTGCCATTCCTTCTCCTTCTCGTTGAAGTTCATGTTCTTGCGTCGCTCGATGATGGGGACGTAGGAAGGCAGGAAAGACTTGAGGCAGTCCTGAATGAATGCGAATGTATTCTCGCGGTCGTGGCCCGAATCATCGAGATCGTCAAAGAAGATGCCGCCAATTCCACGTCCTTCACCTCGGTGCTTGTTGAAGAAGTACTCGTCGCACCACTTCTTGAAGCGGGGGTAGTATGTCTTGTCGTGGTTATCACAGACGTCCTTGAGGGTCTGGTGGAAATGAACAGCGTCCTCCTCGAACAGGTAAGAGGGTGTCAGGTCACTGCCGCCACCAAACCACCAGGCCTGCGAAGTTCCATCAGGGTTCGCAGTCTCGAAGTAGCGGTAGTTGAGATGGACGGTGGGTGCCATGGGGTTTCGAGGGTGTAGAACCATGCTGAGACCAGCAGCAAAGAACTCGAGGGACTCGACATTAGGATCCATGGACTTGTGATTGGCCCTCATCTTGGCAATGGCAGGCTTGGGGAGGGAGCCGTAGACGACGCTGACACCAACACCGGCCTTCTCGAAGACGTTTCCGTCTTGGAGAACGCAGCTGATGCCGCCGCCGCCGTTGGGGCGTGTCCACTCATCCTGACGGAACTTGTGGCCATCGACCCTCTCCAGTTCCCGAACAATAATCTGTTGTTGTTCCTTGATGAACTTCTCCATCCTGAGGCGCATGGAGGAGCTCTCGGTCACGCCGGCTTCGGCCTTCTTTAATGCATCCTTCTCGGCGAGGGTCGTAGCTTCGAGCTTCGCAGCGTTCTCGGTAGCCTGTTTTCCTACTTGTCAGAAAGACTCCAGCAACACGGTATAGCGACAGGCTCACAGCAGCACGAACATTGTAGTAAGCCAGAGGGGCGGCGAAGCCAACAGCTCCTGCAGCATAAATCAAGCTCCAGGAGGTCTTGGAAGACTGGCCAGGTCCAGATTTGGACCAGAACTGCCTCGTGGCGTTCAATTGGCGAGTGAACCGCGGTGCAGAGGCCTGACCAAGCTTGGTCGTGAGACGCTGGGCTTGTCGGCGGGCTGCCATGATGCTTGTAGGTTGAGACGGGTTGCAGTGCTTAATGACGGTGTAGCATGAACAATTTTCTCCCCACCACCTGCAACTTAGAGGTAGCCGGGAGTGATGAGCAACGCAAAGCGGAAAAGAACCAGACAAGGCGACCGCAATGGGTAGATATACTAGAATCCCAATCAATTGGAACGGGATGTGATGTGAAAAAAAGTTTACAAGAGCTTACAAAATCTTACGATTTACAGCGGATAGAATCGGGGAAACTGCTATTGGATAGCCAGGGTCTGCCTCCAGACAGTTGACAGTTCGCTAGCTTTGGTGGAGGAAACTGACCAACAATGGACGTAGACCTGGAAATGCGCCGGAAAAGCCCAAGACAAATATCCCGACCAGGAACAAATATCAGGTGATAGAGAACATCAGGCAACCCCATTTCCCGCTAATGGTTGGAAGGCTGCTGATCTCGCAGATTTTCGATACTTTGTACAAAGCTGGTAGAGAGACTGTGACCGCCATCGGAATGACGAGGAGGGGAGCAGAGACAAGGTGAGTAGGTGAGACGCAACGAGGCCTCTTTCTGCAGCTTCTATGTAGCAACCTTGAAACACCACCACCACCACCTCCTCCTCCTCCTCCACCACGATTCTAAGAGTCATCAAGTACGCATAGGTGCATCGTAATCGTATGCGACTTATTGGCCAGGGAAGATAGAGTGCTGCTCGCCTAAAAAAAAACATGTGGAAGATTTCAAGCTGCAGGAATGTTTCCACTATGAGCTACCTGCATCGACCCTCACCGAGGCGGTTGAGTCACATCGGAGGGCCTCCCTCCCCATCTGGCGAGGACTGGAACAGCGTGCGCTCATCGCCACCACCGGATGGATCGCATCAGAGCCCCTTCTGCCTCGTTTCCCCCCGTGATCACTTGGCGAGGCGGCTGATGCGCACAGTGCGGCCCATTAGCGGCTAAGTGCACTGTAGGCTCGACTGCATCCGGGCGTGAGCGCTGTACTGTGATCAATCAGCCTTAGAAGGGGCTGGGTCTAGCGTGAACGTGAGAACCCCGCGTCTGTCCCTCTGCCTGTGTGAGAGGCGCAAAGTACCTGCACAGCACTGGCGTTACTAATCTGGCGCCCGGCAGGCTGCTTGCGATATGCCACCACCCGCCTTATTAATGAAGGTACTTGCCTAAGTCCTCCCACCGACCTTTCGTTGCCCTTCTCTGCCGCATCAGCTGCTGCCTGCTGCCTTCGTGCCTCGTAGTATTTCATCCATCCCCGAACCTTGTTCCATTAAACATCTCCATCTGCACCCTCGCATTTTCGATTTTACAACCTCCTTGCTCCAGACAGACGCAAGTATCCCACCGCCTTTTTTCGACGTCACCGCCAGCTTCACACGATCGCCACCATGCGTAGCAAGTTTAAGGACGAGCACCCCTTCGAGAAGCGCAAGGCTGAGGCCGAGCGCATCTGCCAGAAGTACTCCGATCGCATTCCTGTAAGCCTACCTTTTCATTTGAAAAATCCCATCGCGTGCCTGATACGATATGCGATGTGCCCGCCCTTCTCGTCGCCTAGAGCGGCGAGGCTGGCACCCCGCTTATTTGGTGATCGAGCACTTCGCGGGCCTTTTGATCCCACATCGGACTCGTTTTGCTAACAAGTATCAAATAGGTCATTTGTGAGAAGGTCGAGAAGAGCGATATCGCCACCATCGACAAGAAGAAGTATCTCGTCCCCTCCGACCTTACCGTAGGCCAGTTTGTCTACGTCATCCGCAAGCGAATCAAGCTCTCCCCCGAGAAGGCCATCTTCATCTTCGTCGATGAGGTCTTGCCCCCAACTGCTGCTCTCATGAGCAGCATCTACGAAGAGCACAAAGATGAGGATGGGTATGTATTGATTCCATGCTTCCTTTCTCATGCTCCGCTGCTAACTTTCTTTCACAGCTTCCTTTACATTACCTACTCTGGGGAGAACACATTTGGGTCTTCTTGAGTCGCCCGCGACTTTTCGATCGACAAGACTGATGCCGGCGTTATTGGACGATTGTGTTTTCTTTGATGGGATGGTTGTAAGGATTTATCTTATACGAGTCCGTGAGCAAGCTCCTCACCGACGGCGGAACGCGCGCCACCTTTTCCGCTCCGAGAGGCGCGAAGCGAAGACAAATCCTTTTGCTCGTTTGACGCACCGGGTTTCTATCGGGATGGAGTACCTCCATAATCTAGATGCGGGCAACGTTCGTTCGAAGAGTTCGTTGTTGGCATAACCGAGCCCTTTGCACTCGTCATTGTTTCCTCGCTTTCTTTTCGCGGGTTTCTTAAGTCGGCTTTACAATGTTGGACTGTTCAAGATGTTTATGGGTATGAAGAATGATAGAAATGCTAAGCAGGCAATAAATCCACCAAACCAGCCAAAGCTAACCATCTCCATCACTAAACGAGTGAAAGTCCGATGAGCGGATGTATTCTTGTAGCTAGATCATAGAAGATGGCCCATTGCACTTCTCGATTTTGATGCGGCAGTAGTTCCTTGTCAATATGCTTATGCATTTGACCACCAATAAGTCCCATGGCAAACACCAGGTGCTCAGTTACCGGACCTCAAGATTGCTGTCGACAGTCTTCCATCATTGCGAAGGGACGACAGACGGCGTCATGACAGCCTTCTCTGGTATGAGCACAAGCTTCTGCACCACGTCTAGAGAAGATTCTTTCAGACTAGTGTAGCCTGGCTATGCTTTGGTGAGAAGAAATCTTTACCCATTTGAAATCTGTTATTATAGGTACCAAGGTAGGTAGGTAGATAAAAAGTGTAAAAATGGTATTGTCAAGGGTCCTGATGATCTATCTAAGCTCGGGACGTATTTTAGACTCTTGGAGCACATTAGGCGCTTCGCCAAACACGACCCACCATCTTCAATCCCCATTGTAGCGCTGGGAATAAAAATAGCCCTTTGTCTTTAGGGGAAGGGCTAGAATAGCGGTTCCAGCAAGAGCTTTTGTTCTCATAACGCCATTCCTTTCTATCAGGTCAATAGGCTTCTCGAGATGCTCTTGTGCAGTATTCCGATATTCTCGAGGGTGTCGTGACGTGGGGAAGCAGGTGACGTCAGCGCATCAGATGCACCACCTCCAGTGGTACATCACGAGGGTCGGTAAAGCAGCACATACGAGTCCCGTGAGAAAACATACGTCTTGGGGATACGCGCAGGAGGGTTGCAACACCGATGTGCGCTGTGAGCAAATAGTCCGCTTGGGTCAGTATGGACCTGCATCACGATACGTAAGGCAGAGAGTCGCTAGCAAGCTATGATCGTGTTTGCAGGTGGGCTCACGGCTTCAGGGCGCTATTGGTGGGGAAGGAAGGCGGCCCAAGGGTCCACCTGCCGTCCTGATGTGCGTAGCCGCCTTTGGTGCCCCACGTCCCTTGATTGGATCTGAAGCTTCAAAACTTGATCGAGTCCAAGGTGCTTGGGGCCGGCTTGAGTCTCGGTGGCCCGTGTTTCTCAACAAGGTCCTCTATGCTCCTATCAATTCTGCCAAGCCTGCGCTTCTTGGTGCTGACCCTCCACCGACATATTCTGAGACCAGCTTCACGCAAGCGCCTGCACCGACGCACGACGAGCCTGGGGCTGAATGATCAGCTCAGAATGATGAGTATCAGAGCAGGCTCGGGTCCTCTCTATTTCAGAGTGACGGCTATTCAAGGCCAACCAGCCGGCTTGTAGGTGCCGGCTCTATTGTGCGATTGTGGGTGAATGAACAATGGAACAAAGCCGCCTCTTCGGTCCAGGTGAGCCAAATGTCAACAGCCGGCAAACCCCAGCGTTTGTGTCCAATTTTGGAACCGCCGCAAAAATACCAAAATACAGACGTAAATCTTTAAGCGCTGAATGTCGAACCGCAATGGCTTGCTTGTGGGCCAGTTTTATCGCCGACGTTTTGACCACCCCTGGTTGCCATCATACACACTGATTTGACTGGCTACAGAAGGCTTGGCGGAGCGCTTAACCAGTCGAACACTGGACGCACGACGAACAGGTAGCCGGCCTGTGGCTGGGAGACCTGGAGCAATTGTAAAGGCATACGCAGTGATTGGGCCTTCTGCCCTGCTTGCATTGAATGCCGTTTCAGTCCAGCTGGCGTGGTATTGCGCATCCAAAATTCTTTGGGGTTTGCTTATAGTTCGCCTTTGTTGCCTCCCATTCCTATTGTCTTCTTTTGTGATTGACCTCAACACACCCAACCTCTCACCTGGACCATGGATTGCTAGAGCTTCCATTTGTTTATTTCCTTTCACGTCTCTTTCTTTATTTCTTAAATTTAGGAGCCTTCGCTCGGTCGAACTCCTTCTTCTTCTTCTCATTATTTCAGCATTGTCGTCAAGTCCTCTACGCCTGCTGGTCACGGCCCAATAATACTCGACATTTTCCCCAAGTTGTCGTCCCTCTGGTAGCGACGTTTCAACTCCCTTTTACCCTTTACACTTTTCAAACGCATCTCTTTGAAATTTTACATTAAACAACAAGCGCAAGCACCCAAGATGGATAGATTCCACAAATTTACCTCGCGGGGCCATACCAACAACTCAGTCCCCGAGGTTCCAAACTCTCTACGATCAGAGTCTTTCGAGTTATCTGATATTCGAAAGGTCCAAAAAACCAAGGCTAACAACTCACCCTACATCACCCCTTATCTCGGCCTACGATCTCGACTTTCCCAAATATGGATCAATCGCTGGACGATCTTGTTGCTCCTTGTCCTGGTTCGAGTGGTCATCCTCATCGGCCAGCTCAACTCCAACGTCGACGATGCGAAGGATAAAGCTCTGTCGGCTTGTACCAAGGTCGAGGACTTGGGAAGTGCCATGGCATCGATGCCACACTACCTGTCTCTTGGAGTGAATAATATGGCAGCCACCGGAATAGAAAAAGCCGTTGATGCAATGCTTGTCATGCTGGACCTCCTTATGACAGGTGTTGAGGCCATGATCTATTTCTTCATCAGCTTCATGGTAGGCACGTATACCTGTCTCCTTACTGCTCTCGTTCACGGCGCGTTGGATGTAGTGGCTTCTGTCACAGAGGATGCTACCAAGGCCTTCAATACCATCATCGACAGTGCCACGGGCGAGATTCAGACGATTTCAGGCGGTCTCGAAAAGACCCTCAATGATATCACAAAGGGAATCGAGGACTCTATATTTGGAAGCATTCTTCCAGAGATTCCTACAATAAACTTCACCGAACCCATCAACAAACTCAAGAACTTTGATATCAAAGCTGATGACTTTGTCAAAGATGTCAGAAAGCTGAATGACGATATCCCGACATTTGATGAGGTTCAGAATATGACTAAGGAGGCGATTGCAATCCCCTTTAACTTTGTCCGAAAGGCCCTCAATGACAGCTATGGGAATTACAAATTCAACCGCGACGTCTTTCCACTAGCTCAAAAAGAGAAGTTGACTTTTTGCTCGAACAACGACTCCCTGAATGGGTTTTTTGATGGGCTATTTGGTCTCATTGCCAAGGCCAAAATCATCTTCATCGTGGTTTTGTCTCTTCTTGCCATCGCTGCAATCGCGCCAATGGCATGGCTAGAGATCAAACGATGGAGAATGCAGCAACGTCATGCAAAGCTCATTGACGAGAATCGCTACGATTCAATGGATGTGGTCTACATATCCTCACGCTCTCTTACCTCGACATTGGGAATCAAATTTGGTTCGCGATTCACTGGCAAGCGACAGATTCTTGCACGGTGGTGCTTTGCCTACGCCACATCCACCCCAGCTCTCTTCGTTCTCTCTTTGGCTATCGCAGGGTTTTTCTCATGTCTCTGCCAAGTCATTATGCTTCAAGCCGTCAAGAACGAGGTTCCTGCATTGTCCCAAGAGGTCGGCCTGTTTGCGGATAACGTAGTCTCAAGCATCAACTCTGTATCGGAAAATTGGGCAACAGCCGCCAACGGGGTCATCAAGGGTTTGAACAGCGACATCAATGACGATGTTCTTTCCTATGTGACCAATGCTACAAGTGCCGTCAACAAGACCATCAATGTATTCATGGACACCATGGATGACGGGCTTCAAACAGTCTTTAACGGCACGGTTCTGCTTGATCCCATCAAGACCGTCATTCATTGTGTCATCGGCCTCAAGATTGAGAGCCTCCAGAAAGGCCTCACGTGGGTGCATGACAATTCCAAGATTACTCTGCCGCTTTTTGCAAACGATACATTCAGCCTCGGCGCCAAGGAATCTCTCAACGGTGACTCAGATCTTAACAGCTTCCTTGCATCCCCTTCTTCCGTTACAACCGATGAGGTATCTGGGGCAGTTCAAAAGGTCACAGATTGGATGCATCGCAACATTGTTCAGGAAGCGCTTATTTCTCTGGGAATTCTTCTCGCTTACATCATTGTCGTCTTGATTGGAGTGACACGAGCCCTCGCAGGCATGGCCATGCGTGGAGAGGCCCGACCAGGTGTTGAATCACACTACAATGAGGACGGTGAAGCGCAAAACACCCAGGCTCGTTCACACGATCATCAACAGGGACAAAATAATCAGTATCAGCATCGCTGGCAAGACGATGGAATCACCTCCGACACGTCAGACAGCCCCGTGCATTACGGTTCCGATGTCAAAGGGGGTGCCCAGTACAGCTCCAGAGAGAAGAATGCCTTCTGAGCAGGAAGCAACAACAGTGGTGTGACAGCGGATGGTTTTTTAGGATCTATATTAGCATAATTTCCATTTTTTCTGGTCTCTTTTTTTTTGGATTTTCCTTGACAGGAATCCCTTTCATTCATTTTCAATAGAGTTATATGTACGCATTTTGTTTTTCTCGAGAGTGTATGCAGGGAGTTTCATATGCTCATGCAGCCCGAGGGCGAATCTTCAGGGCGGCAGACATGATACCAAGGTAGCCATAAATGAATCACAATCTAAACTTCATTCATTCCGCAAGCCGTTCCGTAAATTCCTATTCCTAGCTTACCAGATGACTGTCAGGAACGCGGACCGCACTCTGCAGGCGGCAGACAGATGCAGGCCACGGAGCTGTATTGACTAATTACCGTTTTTGGCTACTCCGGATCGGAGTGCAGATGCTCCACTTTCGTGCATGCTGCAACGTGCTGCCGCTGTTCGGCAGAGCTTAAGGTGGAAGCAGCGCAGGTCCCTCCGTGCCTACCTATCGGAAGTGTATGATTCAATAGAGTTCCAGACCCTTCTCACCGTTTTTATAAATCTTCCAGCCGCCCACAATCCACAGAGATCGTTCCCTTGCTACCAGCGTTCACCCAGCCCACACGTCAATCGAACCGGGAACTCTTTACACTGCAATGGAGGCCATCAAGCAGACGTTTGCCGCCTGTAAGGCGCAAAATCGAGTGAGTCCGTTCTCGGCAACCAGAAATCTGCCTCCAATGCCCCTCCTACTTAGCGCGGGGCAACATATCACCACTCGTCCTCGACGACGGTGCAGGCGTGGACAATTCAAGGAGAACTAACAAATTGGAACAGTCTGCCCTTGTCACATATGTTACCGCCGGTTATCCTCGCCCAGAAGACACGCCAGAGATTCTCCTGGCTTTGGAGAGGGGAGGTGCTGGTATGTTGGAACACTCGCAATGGGCAATTCTTTCGCCATTTCGCATGAAGGATTTTCAGCTAACAGCAAACCTCAGATGTGCTTGAGCTCGGTGTGCCTTTCACCGACCCAATTGCCGATGGCCCAACAATTCAGACCGCCAACACTGTACGTCTCGCCAGAGTAATTCATTGGCATGCCACGAAATCCCCTCGACTAATTGAATACTCGGGAAACAGGTAGCGCTACAGCATGGTGTCACAATCGAGTCCTCGCTTGAGATAGTCAAGACTGCCAGGAGCCGAGGTCTCAAGGCCCCCGTGATCTTCATGGGCTACTACAACCCACTCCTTAACTACGGCGAGGAGCGTCTGCTAAAGGACTGCCACGCCGCAGGTGTCAACGGATTCATTGTTGTCGACTTGCCGCCCGAGGAGGCTGTGTCCTTCCGCAAGCTCTGCTCCAAGGGAGGGTGAGTTTGCATTCAGTCGTTCAAGCAAGGAAAGTCATCTAACACTCGCCACAGCCTCTCATATGTACCGCTTATCGCACCCGCGACCTCAGACGCCCGAATGAAGATTCTTTGCCAGCTTGCCGATTCTTTCATCTACGTCGTCTCCAGACAGGGCGTCACTGGCGCCACAGGAACTCTCAACGCCAATCTGCCTGAACTCCTCGAGCGCGTCAAGAAATACAGTGGAAACAAGCCCGCCGCCGTCGGATTCGGCGTCAGCACTCGCGAGCACTTCCTCAGCGTAGCCTCCCTAGCCGACGGAGTAGTTGTCGGTAGCCAGATTATCACCACCCTGCAAAAGGCAAAGGATGGAGAAGGATTCAGCGATATCGAGAAGTACTGCGCCTATCTTTGCGGTCGCGACTCTCCCGATGGCAAGACCCGTGAGGTCGGTATTGTAGAAGCCATCGCCGCTGCTAAAGAACCCTCAGGAGACAACGTTACTGTCAACGAAACCGTAACCGACGAGGACCTAGCGGCCGCCGATAAAGATCTTGTTGCTCAGCTCGCAGCCCTGCATGGCAAGATCCCCGACCGCTTCGGTGAATTCGGTGGCCAATTCGTGCCTGAGAGTTTGATGGACTGTCTCTCCGAGCTGGAGGATGGCTTCAACAAGATCAAGGACGACCCCAAGTTCTGGGAGGAATACCGCTCGTACTACGACTACATGGGCCGACCCGGCAGACTCCATCTTGCTGAGCGCTTGACCGAGTATGCTGGTGGTGCCAACATCTGGCTCAAGCGTGAGGATCTGAACCACACTGGAAGCCACAAGATCAACAACGCTCTTGGACAGCTCCTGTTGGCCAGAAGACTGGGGAAGACCAAGATCATTGCTGAGACCGGCGCTGGACAGCATGGTGTCGCCACTGCCACTGTCTGTGCCAAGTTCGGCATGGAGTGCACTATCTACATGGGAGCTGAGGACGTTCGCCGACAGGCTCTCAACGTCTTCCGTATCCGGCTTTTGGGAGCCAAGGTCATCGCCGTCGAGGCCGGTACCAAGACCCTTCGTGACGCCGTCAACGAAGCTCTCCGTGCCTGGGTTACTGAGCTCGATACCACCCACTACATCATCGGATCAGCCATCGGCCCCCACCCCTTCCCCACCATTGTCCGTACTTTCCAGTCCATCATCGGCGAGGAGACCAAGAAGCAGATGCAGGAGAAGCGAGGCAAGCTCCCCGATGCCGTCGTCGCCTGTGTCGGAGGTGGCAGCAACGCCGTGGGCATGTTCTACCCCTTCTCCAATGACCCCAGTGTCAAGCTCCTAGGTGTTGAGGCCGGCGGCGACGGTGTCGACACTAACCGCCACAGCGCAACACTCTCTGGCGGCTCCAAGGGTGTTCTGCACGGTGTACGGACATATGTCCTCCAGGACAAGCACGGCCAGATCCAGGACACCCACTCCGTCTCGGCTGGACTGGACTACCCCGGTGTCGGCCCCGAGCTCAGTCAGTGGAAGGATAACGAGCGAGCCAAGTTCATCGCCGCAACAGATGCCGAGGCCTTCCAGGGATTCCGTCTCATCAGCCAGCTCGAGGGTATCATTCCCGCGCTCGAGACTGCCCACGGTATCTACGGTGCCATCGAGCTAGCCAAGACGATGAAGAAGGACGAGGACGTTGTCATCTGCCTCAGCGGTCGTGGAGACAAGGACGTCCAGAGCGTGGCTGAAGAGCTGCCCAAGCTCGGCCCTCAAATTGGATGGGATCTGAGATTCTAAATAGCGTTTGTGAGGATGTGAGGATATTTATTCATGGAGTTTAGGGCAAAAGGTTTTTCGATTTATTATAGTTTTTCTTTTTGCATCAGATATCCAGTAGACATCTAGCTCACATGAGCTAAGTAAAAAATGGAAAAGAGATCACGAATACGTGGGAATCCGATCATGAGTTGCTATTATACATCTATACTGTCACAAATGGTACAATGCGTTTAAATACAGGGTTTTGTTTTATTTTCCCTTAAGCCTTGGTCGTTACCTCGTCCTCCTCAGCGCTCTCAGCCTCAGCGAGCAGAGCTTCCTCGGCCTCCTCAGACAATTCCTCCACTCCCTCATACCCGGACAGATCCTCAATCCCGAGAATGAACTCCTCCACCTCCTGCTCTTGTAGCCTCGCCAGAGTCTCCCGACTCCTCCTGTTGAGGTGGCCGGGCGTCGCGTAGTCCAGGGCGTACTGGATCAGGTCGCTCCTGTCCTCGATCTCCTTGGGCTCCAGCCCCAGCTCGACCCTCTCCTCGTTGAAGCGCCTCTGCACGGCCTCGGTCTGCATGAGCAGCCAGCGCAGGTTCCAGCCGCCCGGGCCGAGCTCCTTTATGCGGGCGGGCTTGCTCTTGAGCAGGTAGTTCTCCAGCCCGCCCTCGCGCTTGATGGTCTTGAGGACGCGCATGGTCAGGCGGGTCTTGATGTTGGCGCCGATGGCCGGGGAGAAGAAGCTCTTGACGAGGATGTTTGGCCGCCAGAACCGCTGGGTCTTGACCTTGTGCTTCTCCGAGACGTTGTTGCCGAACTGGATGCGGGCGGAGCCGTAAAGGCCCCGGTTCGACTGCTTGTAGACCTGGCGTTCGCCGTAGGGGTAGGGCGGGATGACTTTGTCGGGGAGGCGGGAGGGCTTGATCGTCTTGGTCTGGAGGGCCGATGAGGTGCTGAAAGCGCACGAGGGCTGCTGGCAGGTACGCAGAATCCGCATGCCGCTGCTCAATGGAGTAGCGGTCCTGGAGAAGGACTGGAGGGGGTTTGAGGGTGGCATGGTGCGATTGGCCGCTCAGAGGATCGAGCTAGACCGTGGGAAAGCCCTGGAGCCAGTATCTCGGTGCCGTGGGGGGTTTCGATTTTCGTCTTCCCGCCTATTGACGATGCCAGGATGACCAAAAATTGTGAGGATTGGTTGCTTTAGCTCGGGAGCGTGATGATCCGGGCCGGGCCGGATACCAACATTTGGTGGCTACCCTATACCAGCGACTTTGCATTAACCCATGTCATGTGAGTCCGTGTAGCTTTCGTGATCTACCAAGGGCTTCATTTACTGCGTTTTAGCATAACAGTTGAGAATGATTCCACTCTCGTCACCATTGTTAGACCATATTGGCTGAATGAATATTTCAACATGTTCCCGCCGGTTCATGATGCGGTTCTAACGAACAACCCGGACTTTGCCAATCTCTACAACAAGCTCACAAAGGCCATCCTCAACCCAGACGGCTCAACCAAGGAAGACCCCTCAGCCAAGGAGCGAGAGCATGTCCAAGAGGTAGGCTCCTGATTTCTAGATCACGCTTCTACGATTTCATCGTACCATTCCAACTTTCCTTGAACCCAAGCTAATCAGAGATATAGGAGCTGAAGGCATACCGCCTCAAGGCTGCCAAGCAACATCTCATCACCAGGACCATTGCTACACTCTCTCCGCCTGAGCAATCATCCACTGCCAACCGCAGAATTGCCAGACCCTCAGGCCGGCCTCAAGCACAAGCGCAGCCACAGCAAGCTCCAAAACCAAGCCTACCGGAGCCTCTCCTCGACCTACTCCTCATCCTACCCCCTCTCCTCAACCCTGCAGAGCCACTGCCCCAGGACTCCCTTTCCCTCCTCCTCTCCAGTCCGCCTCTCTCGGACCTCGAATCCCTCCTCCCGGACCTCACCAACCTCATCTCCTCGGCCCTCCGCTCCTCGGCCCTCGACCTCGCCCGCATCGCCCACCCTTCCACCAACCCATCCTACCTCCACCGCCATGTCGCCTCCCTCTCGCAGACCCTCACCACCCTGACAGACCTCTCCGCCGCCTCCACCGCCTCGCTTCACAGCGCCCGCATCCTCACCCTCACCGCCCTCACCGCCCTCCTGCACGACTACACCACGGCCCTCGGCTTCCTCCTCCGCGTCCTCGAGGCCAAGCACGGCGTCGTGGCCCGCAGCCTCGAGCTACGCGCCTCCTCCGCGGTGCTGCAGGCCCAGCGCACCGAGCTCGACGCCGAGATTGGCCGCTGGGCGCTGCGCCGGGACATCTACACACCAGAGGCCATCTCCGCCCTGAGGAACTACGCGTCGCACCTCCGGGACGCAAAGGTGCGTGCCGAGGAGCGGCTGCGGGGTTTGGCGGCGGAGCTGGGCGAGTACGGGGTCGGAGTTGACGGCGGGGAGGGCAAGGAGAAGACGATGAAGGAGATGGCCAGGGTGTACCGGGACATGATGCGGCAGGTGGCGGACGCCGAGGGGGACCTCGATCGCTTGGAGAGGGCCTAAGAGCTTCTAGAAGGACATTAGAACGTCAGAAGGTTCATCTGGTTTTCTGGTGCCTCCCCTCCACTTGAATCAAATCAGCCACAATAATGATAGCGGATGACATGTCAGTTTATTATAGATCTCAGCACATAAATTCACGTATAACGGACAGTAGTTTTAAACGTTTCAATTTTGGATATCAAATGGTGATGCATCCCACACTATGGGCTCGTCACATCAGTTTTAGATTTTTTTTCTTCGGTTCGTCATACAAAGGGTAGGTGGGGTAGCCTCCTCAGTCCAGCCCATCCTTTCCTGGTGGATTATTTAAAGTGATTTATACAATCTAGCCCTTGACGGCGAAGATGGCCTGGGCAAGGTGGTCGACGTTGGAGCTGGTGATGCCAGCAACGGAGACACGGCCGTCCTTGGTCAGGTAGACGGAGTGGTCCTTGGTGATCTTGGCAACCTCCTCAGGGGTCAGGCCAGTGTAGGCGAACATGCCGATCTGGTTGGTGATGTGAGACCAGTCGTGCTTGGAGCCGAGCTTCTCAAGCTTGCCGCGGAGCAGGGTGCGCATGGTGATGATGCGATCGGCCATCTCCTTGACCTCACCGAGCCACTGCTTGTAGAGCTTCTCGTCGTTGAGGATCTCAGCGGCGAGACGAGCACCGTGGATGGGAGGGTTGGAGTACATGGGGCGGATGATGATCTTCAGCTGAGACTCGATGCGCTTAGCCTCCTCGGCATCAGCACCGACGACAGAGAAGACACCAGCACGCTCACCGTAGAGACCCTAAAAAACAATGTTGATTAGCGTATATTCTTCGAATATGGGGCTTTGTGGTTTAGTACATACCATGTTCTTGGCGAAAGACTGGCAGAGAAGAATCTTGTGGCCCTCCTCGACGAAGTGGCGGACAGCGAAGGCATCGCGGTCGGCATCACCACTGGCAAAGCCCTGGTAGGCCATGTCGAAGAAGGGAACGTGGCCGAGCTCCTTGAAGACCTTGGAGAGCTCCCTCCACTGGTCCTGGCTGGGGTCAACGCCGGTGGGGTTGTGAGCACAGGCGTGGAGCAGGATGGTGCTGCCGGGAGGAGTGTTCTTGAGGTCCTCAACGAGTCCATTGAAGTCGAGGCCAATGGTCTCCTTGTTGTAGTAGCGGTAGTCGACAGAGGTGATGCCAGCATCCTTGAAGATGGCCTTGTGGTTGGCCCAGGTAGGGGTGGGAACGCGGATCTTCTTCTCGCCGCTGTACCAGCGCTGGAGGAACTCGGCACCGATGCGGAGAGCACCAGTTCCGGAGATGGTCTGGGTGATGGCGAGCCTGTCGAGGACGGGGGAGTTGGCACCGTAGGCGAGCTTGACGGCGGCCTTGGGGAACTCGGGGACACCGGTGATGCCGGCGTACTCCTTGTTCAGGGCCTTGGCGAGGAGACGCTCCTCAGCCTGGACGACGGAGGGGAGAACGTAGGGCTTGCCAGCGTCATCACGGTAGGCACCAACACCTGGGAGAAAATTGTCAATCGTCTTTGTCCATCTTTCTCCCAGCACTTTCACACAAAGACCAGACAGTATATAGGTGGTGAGAAGGGCGTGGCATACCGAGGTTGATCTTCTTGGGGTTGGAGTCGGCCTTGAAAGCTTCGGTGATACCTAGGAACGAATTGGTGTTAGTTTCGATGCCAATTGATGTGAGGGTGAGCAATTGTTGAGGGGAGGAAGCATACCCAGAATGGCCTAAGATCAGGCGGAAGACGTCGAGGTCAGCAACAAAGCGAATTGGATAGAAACAGAGTCCGGGATCCAAGGATTGGTCCCAATCTAAACGGCAGAAACAACTTACATCCTAGAAAATTGACCTGTTAGCTCCGGGATCGGGGTCTTCTCGACTCAGCGCAGGCGACAACTTACTGGTGGGCCTTGGGGCACGTTGCTCCAGATGGAAAGGCCACGAGAAGCGACAGCAGTGACTGCAGCAGGGCGCACGAAAGCCCGGCGGGCGGCGGTGGTTCGGAGAGCGGAGAGCATGGTGACTGTGTGGTGGTGGATGGAGGGGAGAGTGGGAGAGAGAAGGTCGAGGAGAGGAGGAGATGGAGGAGGTTCGCTTCTTGATGTAGGTACCTATTAGCAGGTATTATGACTAGCTGGAATGACTACTCCTCCGTCGATGCTGGAGCTTAGAGTGTGTCGCATGGAACTTACGGTATGGATGTGTGCGAGGCACTACCTGGTCTGGGAAAGGTCGGAGTGGGCTCTGGCTCTCTCGCGTGGGGACTGGAGCTGGATGTTGCATGAGGTGGGCAACAGTCAGTTGGTGCTGTTGTGCTCCAGGTTGTTGCTGCCGTTTGACTGGATCGCCTGATGCGGGAGCTTACAGGCGGTGCCGCAGGTACGGGTGGTACTTGCGTCTGCCGCGGACGCACCAGATATTTGCGAGTACAGGTACCCGGTCGCAAACCGGAAGGAAGCTGCGCCTACGTCCCTGCCCAAAAATTATTGTGGTGCGACAATGAGCTCTGGGGATTCGGGGATTCGAGGGCGCTTCCATTGCTTTTGCTTGGCAGGGCTCCGGGGGAACGAAATTAACCCACCGTGACCTCATGAGAGATGGTACGGGTCCAGCCCGATTCAACTGATTCTCGATCACAGAACATGCTATCCAACACCACTCGCACCTCCATCAAGGTTTGGGAACCGTCGCTATAGGCAAATCTCTCACGGAGCAGACGTGCCAGGAGAGAAGGGGCAAAGGCCAAAAGTTGTGGGGGAGACAGGGAGAAACGACCCAGAAGGTGGCAACCCCAAATCGGATGCAGATATGCAGATGAGAGCTACCCTGGCCAGCCCGGTGCATGATGATGATGGACAGGCGGCTGAGAGGAGATCTCAGGCTCTCGCTGGCCGTGTCCGCACCAGCAACCTCCTCCCCCGGCCCGGCCTGCTGCAACTGCCCCTAACAGTCCACCGCCGCCCACTGCATTCTATTCCGTTAGCGCCGCCGTTGATGGGGCTGTCCATCATCATGTGCGGGAGAAAAGCAAAGAAAGGCGTAAGGGAAGCGTGAAAAATAGGGCTCGCAAGAAAAGGAACCGGAAGCTGGTCCAGTCTCGTCTCCAGCCCTTGAAACGGGTGGGCGGATGCGCTATACTAGCACCATCACCATTCCCCCAGCGACTATCCCCCAGAATGTATCCATCACCAGTTTTAGGAGCTTCGAAGCGCCGCTCGAAACCGTACTCGATACGCGCCCCGGCTCCTCTCGTTCTCGGACTCTTCATGCTCCCGGCCGGTCCATCAGCTTTGATCACGCTAGCCCCCATCGTTCAATCAGAATTGGCCCTCGTATGTGACGAAACATTGGCCATGAATAACACCAATCCTCGCTCGCCCTAGGCATGCGGTCAGGAACGCATTGTATTTGTCCGCTTACCTACACCGACAAGAGGGGAATTACATCTCGTGATATTGCTCGTCCGTCGGGAATCGTCGGATCTAATCAATCTTAATTTGCAGTACAGTAGGTACCCACTCGTTCCTCTCTGACTGTCCTCGCCGAACACTCCGGGGATTGGCTAGCATGAGCTTTGTGCGGAGCGGCCAAGATCCATGCTGAACTCGGGGTTTCGGCGAGAAATGTGGTGTTTTACTTGTGATTCGCAATCCCGCCTAGGCACCAGGGCTGGCTAACCTAGACCTGTATCCACCCCGAACGTCTTCCGGGTTTTCGGCATCTAGGACCAAAACTCCGACTGGATCCCGAATGACTCTATCGACACGCCGAAAATTTCCCCAGGAAATTACCCCAGACTGATGCATACCCTAGATATTGAATCTGTGCCCAAACCTCCTTACGGGATAAATCGATCGCCCACCGAGGGGAACGCACGCGAATAACAAGAAGGGAAACCCGAATGACGTAGGGTAGGATTGCAGCATGTAACGGTGGGCTCCAATGACATGGCCGTGGGATGAATGCATAAAACCGGTCAAGGTTGCTTACGTCTATCGTCTGCACCCTCGAAGCCTATCCACTGTCTCGGGCTCAAGAAGACGGGCGTTGGAAAAAATCAATTAAGGCCAGTGAATGGCGTTGACAATAACTACGGGCTAGTTTTCAACCAAACCAGCATATGATGAGGTATATGCATGTTCGCTCATGCTCTAAATGCACCTATGTACAGGATATAACGGGCTATGATCGATGAGAAGTCTCAGCTTAGGCGGCCAGCTCGGGCCTCGCGGCGTCCGGTCGTCCAAGACCGTCGACCTTCTCATACTGATTGATAATGTCGTCTTCGACGCTCTCGTGGAAGACATCGACCTTGGTCTTGGCGAATTTACGGGCTGGGACCTTCTTCTCAAACAAAACATCCAACTCTGCAAATGTTCGATCACGTGGCTCTGGTAGGCGAAAGAAAGTGTAAACGATACAGCAAAAGCATAGGCCACCCTATATCGAACCAAGAGTTAGCATTGATCCCAGCGAGTGACAGGTAGCTGCCCTCAAGATACGGGAAGACAAAACAACGGGTTTGCTGTGTGGACTTACCCAGAAGAAACCAACATAATTGGACCAGTTCCACGCGTCGGGGTTGAGCATGTAGGGAGTGAAGACACCCGTGATGATGCCGACAACGTTGCTAAAGACGGAGTTAGAGACGGCCAAACATGTGAATGGTAAAGTCATGACTTACTAGAGATTTCGGCCTAACACGACAGTCTTAATCTGGAGGCGACGAGACGACAGCTCGGCCACTAGAGAATAGGCAATGGTGCCAACTGTCAACTGGTAGATCAAAGCCCAGCCAACCATGATACTTCCCGTGGCCAATGCGCCCTTGTCCCGGTTCGACTCTGGAACGAGACCAAGGAATCCAAGGATGAAGAGCATCGAGCACAGTCCGCAGAGACCGTACAGATAGAGAGACCGACGACCAATGCCGAAAGACATGAGTGTCCAGGCGCCGAATGTACCGACCATGTTGATTGCATATTGGCCCATAGCAAAGGCGTACGAATTGTACTCTGACAAACCGGCCTGCTTGAGGAAGTAGGTGGAGTAGTTGGAGAACACGTTTCCGCTCAGATTTTGCATAGCCCAGACCATGCACACAATCTCTGTACGTCGAAGATCAATGCCCTTGAAGCAGTCAAGGTAAGATGCTCCAGCAGTGAGCTTCTCCTCCAGCGCTGTGGTGTGGATCATCATAGCCACAGTCTCGTTCTCGTCAAAGTCAGTCTCTCGATTCCTGCTGGTCAAGCGCAACAGAGACTTTTTGGCTTCCTCGATCCGGCCCTTGCGGACCAGCCACCAGGGAGACTCGGGCGCAAAGTAGATGCCGATGAACAGAGGGACGGGCCACATCCATTGAAGGCCATATGGGATGCGATAGGCCCACTCGTCCTGGCGATCGAGCATGGAGAAAATGACTGCGATGCCAATCAACTGACCCATTCCCCAGCAGCAGTTGATGTACGTCGTCAGGTAACCACGAAGAGCAACGGGGCAGACTTCCGAGGCGTAGGTGATGGTGATTGTCTGGAAGATGCCCCAGGGGATACCGCAGAGAATTTCGGCAGCGAGAAGCGTCTGGACATTCTGGGCCACGAAGAAGAGGGTGATGAAACCAGAGAGCCAGACTAAGCAGGCGAGAAGGGTGTAGCGATACCCAAATCGCTCGGAGACGTAGCCATTGATGAATAGACCGATGATTTCACCACAGTATGCACCCTATATATCCGCAAGTGAGGTTTCAGCAATTCGGATTCTCGAGATAAGGGGAAAAGAAAGCACGGGAGTCAAGTTGTGCTATATCATTAGATATCATTGACTCACGTTGCTCAGTCCGGCTTGCCATGCAGCTGGGATTTCCCAGGAACCATCTGCGAGCTGAACTCCGTACTTGCGATTGAACTGAGAGAAGGCGTCTGTAAAAATGTGGATGCATTGTTAGTCTCCAATCATATCAGACTGCGCACATGTGTGCATGTATATGCATGTACATTGTCTGAGTGTGGGTGGGGGTCTCAGGTGTGTAGGATCAGCGTGTCTTTCAGTCTTGATCCGTTGATATTACATGTGCCAGACAGAAATGATCAGAGGGCTCAAGCATCGGGAATTTAAAAAGCATGGGATAGTAGGGCAGCATACAGAAGTTGTTTATCAGACAGACGTCGTAACCCTCCATCACGATGCAGGTCGAGATGAGGACGCTAAAGAAGATGGCCTTTGGGTAGAGCTTGACGCCCTGCAGCAGGGTCATGGAGTGCTCCTTCTCGGCAGCGGCACGGGCGCCTTGGACAACATGCTCATGCGTTTTGGATGTCTCATGGTGGTCATGGTCAGAGGCGGCGGTGATGTTGGGGGTGGCATCAGCGGGCGCCAAGTCGACGCCGCTGGCCAGATTTGCTTTTTCCGACATTTCTAGCGCACGAACCGGGCGTCGGCGACTGAGTGGCGGGTGCGATGTATCACAATGGGAGCCACCAAATATTACGGAAGACGTAAGGAGGTACGCAGATGGAATGTCGCGTGCTCAATTGTCTCGGAAAGCGAGAGGATGAGGGAGTGGGAGAGAAAAATTCACTGGGAAAAAATAAAATTGGGACAGGATTGGTAAAAACGGGACTTCAAGAGGGAAATGCGGAGGAGGGGAACTGTATGGGGTTGCAATCATTCACCCCGCAAGGACGAGGACAGGCCAGCACAGGTTCCACCTGGGGATTGGCTTGAATTGAGGTGAATTGGATGGAATGGTGTGAATCCGGGGACTGGGCTGTCGAGGGACTGGCTGCATGTCACTCCATTGCTACTGTCTACGCTGCGAGAAGCATCATGTGGTGGTCCAATGTGATGCATGCCAATGGCCAATGGCCTGCCAATCCCGTCCCCATGTCATGATGGGATGAGTACCACTGCTGATGGATGTACTGGGGTGTTTGGTTGCGAGCTTGAGCCGCTCGATGACAGAACAGCCGAGCAACGACAAGATGCAACGCTGTGCGGGGAGCGAAGAGGCGATACTCGAGTATTTAAGGTAGGTAGAAGCCGGTGCTAGAAGACTGCCGCCAAGTTCCTCGAAGTTTTAACGGTCTGTCGGCAGGTCCGTCGGCAGATGAATGTGCTTCTGACAGGCGCATGGCAGGACAAGTTCGTCGTTAGGCTGCTCGACCCTGACTAGGCCAACCGCTTCGGGATAGTGGCCCAGCACCAAGACAGTACCTGCTAACCTGGGCCAAGTGCCACAGAGATCAGCACACGATAGGAGGAGGCTGGTATTGATAGGCATCGTCTTGGATAGTAGTAGCCAAAATGGAAACGTTCGAATAATACATGCTCCCTAGAGATTGAACAAAAGACAAAAACTCAATCTGTAGGTTATCTCTGGCCTGGTGGCGTCTGGCCTCGAATATTTATCCGATGGTCGGGGGAAAAGCGGAGTAATCGGCCGGCCGTTATGGACCGGTACAGGGTAGGCCAAGCTGCACGGTGTTCTTCGGCTGCTCCCCACCCTACCTTAGTAGACACGAGCGCTGCTGAGATGAAAGAGATCCTTGAAATATAAGGTAATCACGTATATCCATCGAACCATTTGTTTAAGTAATTAGGTCTGCTATCCGGTTCCCCCTTCTAGACCATTATGCGCGTACAGTAAATTAGTGGGATTCTAGCCCTGAATAGAAGGTCTTGATGCCCACGGACCCGAGAAGCCGGCAGCTGGCAGTCTGTGCTCTGTGCTGTGTATGAAATAAATAGGCTCCATGGACGTCCATGGACGAGGACCTTCCCCATTAAACGTCTGGGCCGGAAGCCTCCCGCTGCCAGGTTTGCCGTGACCTTTGGGCCAGATCGGCTGCCGGGTTACAGTGGGCAGAGGCTGATTGGCGCAGAAACGACTGGCAATTTGGGCTGAAGGTGTGAGGCGATGGTCCTGGTGGTGTCGCTATCTGCTGTTTTTATCCTCGATTAGACATCCATGATGTACTTGTGTTTCAGATCGGCGACTAGGCTTGTCGGGCCAATTTTCTCGTATTTTGACCACTCCTTCGGCCACTGCCGTATTCATCTGCTGAATCCTCCACCCCCCATTATTTGCTGCCACAAATTACCTACCTAACCGAGCGCGAGTCCTTCTCAAACTGTCACTTGATTCTCCTGGCCGGCTGGCCGATAACAATTGACAGGCAGCTGCTCGGCTCTACAGAAGTGCCCGTACCGGCTGCAGGAAATGAATGGCTCAGCTATTTTGGGATCCAGGCTCCACAGGGATTTGGCCGTCTTCCCTCTTTATTGCTACCATCGATTGATAGTGCTTTCCTTGGCAGGAGAAACATGTTCTTTGGGCGCATTTGGCATGTTGCCCGAGGCAGGTACGTTCTTGCCTCGTGTGCCTTCACCTACACGATCCATTGTCCCCAAGATGGGCTTGCCGGACATCCGCACGAGTGAATATGTCTACAACGAAGCCATTCGGCTCCCCTCACTTGTTCAATTAAGCGCCTGAGCCAATCCAAGGGACCAAGCGAGCATGATTTGCATCCTACCCGGTCCACTTTGCTCGGTCGACACCCAGCTCGGTGCCGCCAGCTGGGCCCCCCTACATGGGCCCATCTCAAACCAGCAAAGGATATTCGAGCTGCATGTGAACTGCGCTACTACGGAGTTCTCCAGCCGAGCTGAACTGGCAAAGCGATCGTGCCTCGCTAGCTCGTGGCCTGTTTCTCGCCGTCCGTGTAGCTGTAGCCTTGCCGTGACTACAGCATCTTCTTCTTGGTGCTGAAACCTCCTAGACTAGCAAATGCAACATCGCCATGATATAGCCCATGAGACATGGGCCAAAGGCTGAGGCCCAAGGACCAATCTGTGACAAGCTTCAAACCATTCGACTTCAGCTGTGACCTTCATCTCCCACGATTGGTAGCTGATCGCCGCAATTCCGAGGCCAGGAAGGATTCCTCCCACGCTCTAGCCCGCTCCTCTCCCCCACCTTGACCTTGACACCACCCCCCTGGCCTGGCTTCCCTCCTTGGTTTGTCTCAGGCTCTACTTTTGGACGTCGTGCCCAGCTTTCCTTTCCACTTCGCCTTACTTATACATTGGGGTTCGTGTTTTCTCTCCTACATGTATGCCGATCCCAAGCTGTCAGTAGTTTCAATCGCGTGGAAGCTCTGAATCTGATTTCCCCTGGATATCGAAAACGAAAGGAAGAGTTGAATATACTTGACGCCAGTACGACAGACAGGAACTAATAGTCGGCCGCCATGCATCCCGTCTCCCCTTCGTCTGTGTCACAAGCGGATACACTCGGCACATCGCCATTTCATGACCAGGACACTCTCAAAGAGGTCTATGCCTCCCCGGACGCGCACTATCTAGGCACGCCAATCAACCGGGACCCGCCGCCAACTTCATACTATCGCTCCGAGGACTTCCCAGAGGTCAAGCCTTCAGAAGACTTGGAAGTCTCTCACAAGCCTGCCAAGTTTGCTGGTGGCGGCTACTACGCTCCCCGCGGAGGAGATGGCGAGGGAAAGATCGTGGTGGGACGAGACGAAGCACCATTACCGCCCACGCCTAGCAAGGACTGGAAGAAAAGTTGGAATGTTCGGATTTTACTAGTCATCGGCGGCATCCTTATCATTCTCGCCGTGATTCTCGGAGCAGTCCTAGGTTCAAGGGCTGCGAATGGGGGCAACAATGGCAACAGCAGCGGCGCAGACGGAGCAGCAACTACATCATCAGGAGCGTTAGCAACAGCAAGCTCGATGACTGTAACAACGATACAGACTGGCAGCGTTACAACCACGGCCTCGGTATCACCGGCTACCAAGACGCTCGAAAGTGTTGCGATCCCCGAAGCATCTGCTTTTGATATTGGAAGGTCGTTCAATGCAAGCTTCACGCGATACGGGACAAACGACGGAACTGGTGGTAGCAACTGCAACGTGGCCCTGAATGGTTGTGGCTTTTACAGCAAGGTAATTCGCACCACTCTCTCAATGTGATGTTGAAGGATAATGAAGTATGCTGACAATTCATTTTCTACCAGCCTGGTTATGCTGCCGGCGTATCTCAAAATTTGTACGGCACTGGCCCCGGTAAGGGCAAGGGCCCAGCATGCGGCACCTGCTGGTTTCTCGAGACATTCCGAGATGCTTCTGGCAACGAACTGAAAAACAACATCACTGTTATTGTCAACGACCTCTGCCCAGCAACTACTGGCAGCGTTTGCCGCCAAACGAGCCTTAGTGACCTCAACTCGTGGGACACCCAGGTTGACTTCAACTTGTGCACGGATTCTGGCGCATCGGACGCCATGTTTGGAGCCAACAGTGGTATTGGCTTAGCAGTAGGACGGGCAACGAGAGTCGACTGCAAGTCCTGGTCGGGCGAGATACAGAGCTAGACACTGGCTTTTGAAGGAAGAAACCCAACCTTTACCCCCTATTTTAATGATAAATGATATGATACCACCATGGGGGAGAGACGATAGGGAGCGCATGGAGTTCTGGGTTGGAGGGCACATTACACTATTCTGTACCTAACTTTTGGCGTTACTTTATTTTGGTTTACAGCGAGCCTAGAGTCGTCCCCAAAGGCGTTTATTATTTTTTCCACACATCTCTCCACCAATCTTTGAGGCCGTATGCCTTCTCCTCGGCTTCGAGACGAATGCGGGGACTACTGCCACCACCGAAATTGTCAAATATGCTCGCCGCTGCTGTCTGATGTCGTCCACCGCTTAGACCGGGGGATTTCACCCGTGTGGTCCTCTCTTTAATCTCGTTTGCCAGCTGTGGCGCCACCTCTGCAAAGGCGCCCAAGAGCTCCCTCTGCAGGGAAAAGTACGGTTTCTTCGCGAGGTCAGGCGCCATCAAGTTGTAGGTCCGTGTAATGCTGTTGAGATTATCAATGGACAACTCCATATAAGTTCGCTCGGCAGCTTCCCAGTCGGGGTCCCTGAACGGCGGCAGCAACGGCCGCGGCTTCTTATCCTCAAGCCCAGCCGACGGCGGCTCCGGTGCATCATCTGCAGAGCCTGATGCTGCTGTTGCTGATTTCGGCGGTTTTCTCACCTCAACCATGACGGGGTCCTCAGTTAACCCAGGGGGGATAGTAGTCTCCTCCACCTTGCGGAAGCGCGGGTTGTGCCTCCTCTCCGCCTGCGCGTAGTCCTCGGCCCGCTGCATCTGCTCCAGCAGCGAGCCGCCCTTGGATGCGATCATCCTGGCCGCATGGCGCTTCCAGTCGTTGCGCAGCCTCGTACGAAAGGTGTGCGCCGCCTTGGCGAGGTCCTGCTGCTTCTCGATCCAGGGGGGCACGATGTCCTGCCGCTGGATCATCTTGTTCATGATGTACTCGGTCGTGTCGATGAAGGGGTTGTCCGCCCTCGCGTCCCGCTCCACGCCCTTGCCGCGGGGTATGTCCTTGAACTGGCCCCTCGCGATGGCGTCCTCGATGCGCTCGTTGGCCAGCGCCGCGAGCCCCGTGATGGAGTTGGGCATCGCCCGCGCGCCGGGCTGGAACCGCTCCCTGAACTCCCGCCTGAGCTCCTCCCTCTCCTCCGGCGTGAGGCCCTTGCTGCCCGGCGCGGCGGAGGCGGAGGCGGCCTTGGCTTCGGCCCCGGCGTAGGCGCTCGCCTTGTCGCGCGCGCTGGCCACGCGCTGCGAGGCGCTCATCGCGGGGTCCCTCTTGATGCGCATGTCGACGGGCACCGGGGTCCGGAACTTGCCCCGGAGCTCGGGCCTGAGCGGCTTCCTCGAGTCGTCCAGCATGCGGAGGACTGCGTCGTGCGTCGTCTCCTTGCCGGTCCAGGGGGCTGCCGTGGCGATGTGCTGGGTGCCTTCGCCCACGGCCGACGACGATGACGAGATGCCTGCCTCCGCGAATGCCGACGAGAACTGTTTCCTGAACTGGGCCTCCTTGACCTTGTTGAAGAGCTTCTCCTTGAGCTCCTCCGAGAACCCGGCGTCCTCTACCAGTTTCTGGCTGGTGCGGCCGCCCGTGAGGAGAGCATCTTCGGTGGCTTCCTGTAGGCGGCGTGTCATGGCGCCCGGCTCTGAAGAGGAAGAGGAGGAGGATTTGGGATCCTTTGAAGGAGATTCCGAAGGTTGTGAGATGTCTTTTTTCTCATCTTGCGATTTTCCTACTGTCTGTTCCCGAGGACCCGATGATGATGTGTGGTTGCGGGTTTGGCAGCTCTTTGGCGGCCTGGCTAGCCGAAGACATCTTCGGCAGATCGACTGGCGAGGTACTATCGATGCCATTTTGCGACCGCCGCTTCATCAAACATGTATAACTTGATGAGATAAAAAGATGGTGTGTAGGTTGCTCTCTTAGTTTGACTCGATGATGTCCGAGAAGCCAGGGTCTACTCGAAAATGATTAGTCATCTCATACACTCTCTTGCTCATCTTGTTGCTGCTCGTTTCTTACTGATTTCAGATTAAAACTACTATATCTACTATAGGGTTACTTGATCGGCTATTTCCATGCTATAAAGAGCAGTATGGATTAAGTTCTGGGTATCCTCATCCAAGAATATATCCAGGTACTTCTGCAGGAGCGCCCTCCACTTCTCCCAGTCCCCAGGCTCAAATCCTCTCTCCTCATCATACCGATAGGGAAGCAAGGCACTCTTTCGGACTTGGTTGGGAGCATATACCATCCACATGCATACGCACCGGATCTCCGCCCGCCGCAAAATCGGAGCTGCATCAGGGTGAAAAACATCTATAAGGCTAGGCATAGACCACGATATACCCTCCACGGGTTTGAAGAGGCCATTCTCAGTCATCTGAGCAAGAAATGCCATGACATTCTCGTACTCGTAATCGTGTTCAGGCGTATTATTTTCTTCATATGGTGCTAAACGCAAAGTCAGCCGCTTCTATGCTATCGCCCAACGTAGGGTATGCTCAACCCACCACTTTTGTGGTAGAACTCGCGTATCAGTATCATCATGCTGGGCATGTCAGACCAGACTTTATAATTGTCCACTCTCAACATGCCACCCTGCTTTGGGTCGGGCATTACCTGTTGCTTGAGAAGGCGGATAAACTCAAGAAGCCGGGACTGTTGATCATGGCGTACCACCTCTGTAGCAAAATCGAGAATATAGCAGGCGACATGATAGGTGTGTAATCCTAATGCGTCAGTGTTTTGGGAAGCTGCGGCTGTATAGGTTTGCGCAGTGATCTGTTGCACTGCCTCAACCACGGAGAACTGCTCGTCTTCTAGTAGTTTCAGGAAGACGGCTCTCTCTATCTCGCCGCTATGGTCCTATTTTGCATCTCAGTAACCACCCTCAGACAAGCGAAGCGCTGCTTTTCTTTTCTTTTCTTGTGTGTAAGACTTGTACTTACCTCCTCGTTCATAATGCCGGTGATATTTGCATGTAAGAATAGATGCTCAACTGTGTTTCTAAACTTCCACTGTTCTTTTAAAGCTTAAAAGCATTTCTATTAATGCTATCTCCTCTAACCCCTTGCTCTCTTCGTGTCAGACGAGTGTGAGGCCAGGTGAGAGAGGCCAGGTGAAAGAGGGCATCTTTAATAGCCATTCGACGAGCCGCTGTCCTCCCGGCAAGTGAGTCATATCCGTATAAAGGCTCATAGAATTTCCCCTGCCGTATGACTACGCCTTGGGCGGGCTAGGAAAGGCTATATTTTCATTCTTATTCATTGAGTTGAGTTGTCGGGCCCTGGCGGCTTTCATTGCTGTTGAAATTTTATTTTCTTTCTCCTACGCAAGAAGCGACGATGTTATAAGTTGTTGTATACGTAGGTTTACTCTCAATTGATTACATTAGTCATCTCATATCCTCTCACTCATCCTGTCTGCTGCTCATTTCTTTCTGATTTTGGATGAAGGGAACCCTTGTCGTTGTATCTGTCGGAAGCGCACCCGATCGATCTGGGAGCCTTATGGAAATAAGCTATCCAGCTCGCCAGCTCACTTCGGAGTAAGCAGCGATGGCCCCAAACCCTTGTGATGATCTCTGGGCGCTTGAAACACTCACACTTCGGTTTGTGTTTAGGATTGGCAAACGGGGCTTGAATGACCAGCTACCATCATCGTACCACAACGGAGATAATGAGGCTTATCACGAAGATACGGACCGGAGTCAATGGACTTAAGAAGTGAAGAATTCATGGATCTGCGGCCAAAGAGTGGAGCAACCGCGCGCGCGGGCAAAGTCTTGATCTGATATGACGTGAATGAGGTAAAATAATCCGAGCAGTCAATCGCTCTTTTGATACGACTTCGTCTATTTAAGCTTCAAGCCAGAGATTCAATTGAATCGTCACACTTTTCCTCTACTCATCCAAATTTTCAAATATTATATAATGGCCACATCCAAGACAGAGATCCCTCAGACGTTGAAGGGCAAAGTCGCCATAGTCACGGGCGCCTCACGGGGCCTTGGTGAGGGCTTCGCTTATGAGTTAGCCAAGAGAGGAGCCAAGGTGAGCAGCAGGATTCCTCACATGGGTGCAAGAGGAGCGAACAGTCCGATCCAGCTGAATGCTAAATATCCTGAATTGACGTACGATAACTAATCACTCACATAGATCGTCGCAACTTACACATCCCCCAAGAGCGACCAGCAAGTGACCGCCCTCGCCGACAAGATCGCAGCCCTGGGCAACGGCTCAGAGTGCATCCACGTCAGGGCCGACCTGCGCTCCCCCTCCAGCGCCGCCCAGATCGTCCAGGCCTCGCTCGAGGCCTTCGGCCACGCCGTCGACATCCTCGTCAACAACGCCGGCGCCGAGGTCGTCAAGCCCCTCGAGGACATCACCACCGACGACTTCGACTTCGTCTACCACCTCAACGTCCGCGCGCCTCTCCTGCTCCTCCAGGCCGCGAGGCCGCACCTGCGCCCCGGCGGCGGCCGCGTCATCAACATCTCGTCGGTGGGCAGCCGTTCGGGCATGAAGAGCCTCTCCCTCTACTGCTCCTCCAAGGCGGCCCTCGAGGGCATGACGCGCTGCTGGGCGGCTGAGCTGGGCGGGGAGGGCCACACGGTGAACGCTGTCAACCCGGGCCCGGTGCAGAGCGAGATGCTGGACAACATACCCCGGGAGATCATCGAGATGCAGCTGGCGAACACGCCGGTGCAGAACCGGCTCGGGACGGTGGACGACGTCGCGCAGATCGTGGCATGGTTGGCGTCGGAGGAGAGCAGGTGGGTGACTGGACAGTGTATCTCTGCCAGTGGAGGATGGGCATTGTACTGAGACGACGCTGGAGCTTTTTCATTGTATAGCGTGCAATATATGACATTATTTGACTTGTTCCTGCTGCTCCGACCAAGAGTACCCCAGTGTTTGGCTAACTCATAGTTTGGTGTTGATGGCTTATTCACTCATCTGTTTTTTTTTTCACTGTAAGGAAGGGGGTATCTCAAGATCGGGCTGCATAGCTCTATTACACTTCTCTGTGAAACTAAACTACAGTCTATACACGAACCTTCAACACTGGAAAACATTGACAATCACACGTAGCCTAGGCACAGGCACCAGCACTTCCAAAACTTTAACAAGGGCTAGTCAGAGGTCAACAGGTATATAATCTGGCTATGCCCCCCAAGAGAGAACCTCATTCACCTACCACAATCACCGCTCTAAGCGACAACGTCAGTGTCATATGATATCATCCCTTCTAGCCAGGGCCAGGTCACAGCAAATGACCGGGTCCTAGGAAGCATGGTGGCGATCATCAGCGAAAACCTGTAGATGGCTTTTCCCAAGCACATCAATCAATCCAGCCTGCGATCGATCAGGGGCCTTGCTTTCAGGAGTCAGCCCAGGCAGCGCAGCCTAAGGCTCGAAAGAATAATAGGATCAGAGACGCCATTAAGCGAGAGGGTTCTTGAATGATCGCAGGCTGGATTCATCGATGTGCTTGGAAAAGGGCTTCTTCGGGTTTTCGCTGATGATCGTCACCATGTTGCACAGCTTATATTGTTACGAATAGCTTATATTGTTTCACATGTTATATTTTTTTCATTATCCATGATTATCTCTCTTTTCCTTTTCTCCAAACTTGAGGGGTATCATTTAATCTACATCTATTACAGAGAATAGAAAACATGTTTTCAACTCAACTCCTTTAGATATGCTTATATTGCATGAATTAATGCGAGAACCTGGCTGTTGAAGCGCTCGTTCGACGTCTTTCTAGTGTTGTGTGCCGAGTTTGCACATTTACGAGCTTCTCCTGCCATATGGCTCATAGGGGAACAGCACTGCAACAATGGCGGCGACAATGTAGAGTGAGGCGCAGATGTAAAGGGGTGCGTCCGTCGAGGTATCAGCCTTGGCAGCCACAATGGCAGAGATGATACCCATGATTCTGTTGAATGAGACGGAGATGCCGTTGCCAGTAGCACGATGGGCACTAGGAAGAACCTCTGGGGTGTACGCATACAGAGTACCGTAGTAGATGTTGAGACAGAATGAGATCAAACAGTTGAAAGCAATGTCCTGAGCGTTAGTCCTCACAGCGGTATAGGCAAAGAAGAAAGCCATGGTCATCAGGGAGCCGATGGCCATTGTGTACTTGCGACCGAGGAGTTTGGTGTTGCACATGAAAGCTCCGGCGAGAGGACCAAAGATACTACTGGTGTTGTTCAGGGCATAGTTGCGCCAGTTCTCGTAGGGAGTACGCTCGAACGAGGTGCCTCGATTCTTGAGATATTGTCTGTATTGAAATCCATGTTAGAGGTTGGGTCGAGGCTGGTCAAAGTACATAGCGCAAACACTTACGGAAGGAAGACCAGATACAGGGGATAGGCCAATCCGATGAGTGTCCAGGAGAGCCAGATCAGGAGGGTGGACAGCGTCATCTTCTTGGTGCTGAAGAGGCCACGCATGTGAATCATCAGCTCGCCAACTGAGTACTTGCTCTTGCTGTGTGCCGAGGTGGTGGTACCACAAGCCTCGAGCTGCTCAAGGGTGAGAGAGCAGGGCTTGTTGTACTTTGTGGCGATGTGCTGTAGAGTCTCAACAACTTCGGCATCCTTGCCCATGCCAAGGAGGTACTTGGGCGTCTCCATGAGGCGCACAATGGTGATACGGAGGATGGACAAGACGAACACAATGGAGCCACCGGTGAACAGCACGTAGCGCCAGCCCCAGTTGTTATCCTTGGTGCATGTCTCGATGTCGGCGCAGTTCCACTTCTCGGGGACCATGAAGCCCCAGGCGATGAAACCGGCAATGGCCTGTCCAACACCCCACCAGCAGGCCATCAGAGTTACGAGCCACTGCTTGTGGCTGGGAAGGAACTCGAGGAAGACAGTTGTGTCCAGAACCAGGTTGCCACCGCCTCCGAAACCAAGCAGGGCGACGAAGACGCCGAGCGCGGGCCAGTTGGGCATGCCACCAGCAATGATGCAGCTGATGGAGCAGATGAAGAGAGAGCAGTTGAAGGCGTACTTGCGGCCGATGATGTCGGCACCAAAGCCCCAGAAAATGGCGCCGAGAAGCATTCCAACGTACACGGCGATTGTGAGTCCATTGGCGAAACCAACGCCACCAAACTCCATGAAGGACTGGCCAGCGACAATGGACTGGAAGAGGGTGATCATGGAGTCGACAGCATAGCCAAAACCATTGAGGAAAAACAGCTTCATATGGTAAGGAGTCCAACCAATCTCGTCAATGGCCTTTTGAGAAGAGCAAGGAATCATGGTCAGCAGTGGCAACAGGGCAACGGCGAGGAAGGGCATCGGGAGAGGAGAGAGCCGGCAGATGGCATATTCATCTGGGTCACGCAAAGCAAAACACACAAGGCTGTCACGCCGCGAGCAAACCACTTACGTTGTTCACAAGATGCATCTTCATGTTCATGGCGGGGTCAACGTCCTGCAGCGCAAGCACATCGGATCCATTGAGGGATGCGTCTTCAGCATTTCTCACATCCCGGGGCCCGTCAATGCCTGCACTGGCGCCATTGTCCTTGCCATCGTGGCTCTTGATTTGCGCCTTGACGGACTTGGAATCGGCAGTAGGGTCACTCGAGGAAGCCATGGTCAACGCGCGCGAGTGAGAATCGCGCCGAATCCACTACGTATATTTGCAGTCTATCTGAAGTTTAGACGAGCGCTCGAAGTGTGTCGGAGAGATCTGGCGTAGACTTGCGACGGCGATGCAATTAGATTGGCGTCGCTTTTAGAGGCTGGCTGGCTGTATTGTCAATTGAGGTTCAGGAGGATTACCCTTCGCATGGGACAGAAGGGATCGAGAGCAATGCCAACGAGGGCTCGTGAGAAGGAAGCAGTGAGAAGCAGAGGCTACAGGAGTGAGCGCCAACAAAGAGGGGGGACTCCCGTCTTTATTTGAAGCAAGCAGTGGAGGTGGAAGGGGGGGGGGGTGGTTCATCAAGGCTGTCAATGAACTGAATGAACATGTGCCGTCATTTATCTAAAGAGAACGGGTAGAAAAAAAACGAAGGGCCATGATTGGTCTCGCGGGCCATCATTTTAACTGCTTCTGGAGCTGGACTGGGGCGTCGCCAAGCAGGATCATAGGCGATTCCCTTGGCTTAGCTTATGCGAATGAGCTTTGAGCCCGCCACTACGACTAGGTGCCGGCGCTTTTCCGCGACTAAGCGCAAGCCTGGCTGAGAGCAGCGAACGAGAAGGCCCGATCGTTGCTTGTTCCTTCCCTCGTGGCAGTTCATTCAGTCTTTACGCTTTTCGGGCGGCGCAGCCACTAAAGTGCCCGACTGAGCGAGTCCCTCTCGTCGACTCCGTGCCCCGGCCGTGGACATGACATGGAGGACAGGCAGCCCAACCACCCTGCCGGTAAGCTGTGGGCTGTCTCGGTTGCTGGAGCCCTGTTTATCTCTTCCAGGATACTACGTTGCTGCCACCAACCAACGCAGAGCCAGAAGCTGGGCGAATCAAGACAGCTGGTTGTCTCGTGACACCGCCCTGACATCATGCCGCTATCTCGGTATCTAGGTAGGAACTGGAAATGTTCCAAGTGACCAAGGGTCTTTTGGTCCCCCAACCCTGGCGGCGCTGCCCTCGTGAGAAGCGAACAGTGGTGCCCCGTGGTATAATCTCTGGCCTGTGATAGGTCCCTGGAGCCATCAGCAGGGTTGCGGCTGGTGGCTTGATGGTGGTGGGGTTCTGTGCTACTTCCCTAGCACGAGCACCTGTAGCGACGCCCAGCGCTCCAGCCAAGGGAATTAACGGAGGGGCAGAGGTGGGGTTGGACCTCGAGTCTCCCGAGTCCCACAGCGCTGTTCAGTGCAGCCTCGGCGCCATAATAACTTAACCTTTGCGCTGTAGCGGGTTTTCAGCGCAGTTCGCAGCTCCGACACGCCACTCTATTGCGGCCCCACCATGGAAAAAGAAGAGAAATGAGACCAACGCTCCGATCCTCTTCAAGGGGTAATAACAATTATCAATATTAAAAGACAAAACCGTTCGAGGGAGCCTGAGGGAGAAAACCCCTCAAAGAGGGGCAGTCTAATGTGAGCCATGAATCACGTTGACCGCTGCAAGCACGTTGTTGAATCCTCTCTGGAGTCTTGCCTCCCAACTCGACCGAGCCTCACCGCAACTGAGGCGAAGAACGTGCCCAAGTGGGTGAAATAAAACGTAGCACACCAAAGCTCTTTCCGCGTAAGGCAGGGACTTCGTTTTCTTACTGAAAACAATAATAAGAGAATAATAAACTATTCTATGATATTTAGCTTGATATTGTATTCAGTACTAGGTTAAATTTTGTGATATTATGTTGGAATTTAATGCTGAATTATCTCGATGTGCCATATTTTATTTCGCCCACTTGGTGCCCTCGAAGCTTTCTGAACTTGTAATGGGATGAGAGGACCCGACAACTTTGACTCCAAAAACACGCCTCTCATTTCAGATTATTTCACTGCCTACAAGTGTAAATGGGAGAGGAGGAAAATTAAAACTTTCTTTAAGGGCTACAAGAGGAAAGTTAATCACACAATAGTGGCTGTTTTTGATTGGTCTTTTACAGTCATAAACTCTTCACAACCTTTCATGTCCCGCTGACACAGTAAGCCGCTCATCCTAGAATTATTTGCAATACTGGACGGGAACGAAAGAAATAAGTAACTCATGGAAAAGCATATAGCAGGTGATGCATTAAGTTTGGGTTGAAAATGATAACAGTAACAACGGACAACTGCATTGTTGCCAAGTTGTGTCCATAAACTTCCTTCTGCTGGCACATTGGAAATTCCGATAAAAGTCTGAGCAATTCTAAATAGCAGAATAACCACGGATGTACAGCTAGTATACAATTTCCATCTAAATTTAGGAACTGCATGGATCTTGAAGAACAAGATTATTGAGTGTCGTAATGCAGTCAAACTGGTAGTGAAACAAAGTAAGCTTCATTGTGCAGATGTCGGCTCTCAGACGGCGGTTGCGGAGTGGCCCTATTGAATACTCTGTCTGATTGATAACATGTCAAACACAGGATAGTCTAATCGCTGACCGTTAAACCTTAGTTGAGAGCCATGGAAGATTCAAGGTCATAAAGCTGAGGCACGAAACTAGTCAGGTTTATGAACAGGTGTGAACAAAGGGATCCTCCTATAGGTGATATGCCGCCTGTGAGATACTAGTCCTCGATTCCATAGACAATGGGATAAATTGTGAGCGAAGGTGCTCTTGACACTCTCACCCCCTTTGTCTTCGACGAAAGCGAACTTTTACGATGAGCATTTCTTGTTGACCTACAGTCTTCTTTATTCTACCGCAATGTGCCTACAGTCTACAGACAGCTCGAATCACGGAACATCCAGATGAAAATGTAGCCATTGTTCAAGTATGAAATATTTAAGGCCGCGGAAATCCACCAAGGGAAAAGGGAATCTACAGCTGAGCAAGCAATCCTGACTAGATCTTGAGATTCCCCAACTTGACTTTCATACTCCCAACAAGGCAAGCAATCACTGTCTTTCAAGCAAACCACATTTACCGCACACATAGCACCCACAAGAACAATCTCTGAAATCTTCTCTGTTGGCAAAAATGTCGGACGAAAACCGCCCCATCACACCCCCGATCGGCAGATCTGTCGTCAACGGCGAAACGGTGCCAGTCTTCCAGCGGGACAACGCATTCCCTAAGTCCGACTGGGATGCGAGCCGGCCAATGTACATGTTTTGCCGGGATTGGTATGACCTAATGAACGGCGTGGATCCAGACGAGGAGGACAAGAATCCAAGTGAGGAGAAGAATACAAGTGACGAAGAGAAGGCACGGGCATACTTTGTGATCAAGAAGAGGTGGGTTCGCAGGAGAATCTGGCTCGCGGAATGGACCAGGACCCTCCTCCCAGGAATGCTGTGGGGTCATCAGCTGGTGGAGAAGAATTAGGAGCGAGGATGGATATATTCTATTACAGATATCAAACAGAGGGTAGATATCTCTGAAATTGAAACCAAGGGCTAAGGCCTAGAACTTCAGTCTATGATTGTGTGCCCTCAGTAAGGAGATAGTATACTCCTTGCCGGCCTCTTTTTTTCTTCTGATGGTGAAGCTGGAAGCAAGTTGACATGATAAAAAGTGAAGATCGGAGAAGATGTTTTGACTTGTTTCCAACCGTGATTAAACTACTACATTAAACCAAGGCAAATATAGGGTTGTTTGGAAGTATCATAGCAAGCCATATTCTTGTCCTGATGGTTGCGGAAAGCACTGTAAACAATCCGCATATGTATTCATGACGTTGAGCACTAAGCTTTTACTTATCCATATCATTTTGATGTAGTTCCGCCATGAGGAGATTTGTCCTCAAGGAAAAGAGAGGAATGCTCACGTTTCTTACGCCAATTAATCATTACTTGCTAGGCTCATGATATAGCCGAAAAACATCCCATATGCTACCTCAGTATTGAGGCTGAGTGTTCGTGAGAACAGCGTCGGGCTTGTCAACTCTGATACATCTATGTTTCCTCCCTTTGCATAGTCCCTCATCATCACCATGAACTGTCAAGCTGCCACATTTTTAATTCATATGATTAGGATACGTCCCTCATTATATCCAATATTTTCCAAGCCGACAACGCCAAGTCCCCACAAGTCTCGTCCCAGTGTAGTAATGTAATTATGTAGATGATGAAGAGCTCATAGAAGCCCGATGGAGAACCAACCCAATGAGAATATGTCTGCCTATAGATATTCAAGAAAAACAAGGTAATAAAAAGCTTATGGGGAAGTGCTTAAAAGAAAGAAAGAAAGAAGAAGAAGAAAATAATGTGAAGGAATGGGGGCCATGCCAAATGGAAAAAGTTTAATAAATGTGCGCATGCAATGCTCGCTGTGAATATCGTGGGCCCAAAGGCCTTGGAATGCAACATTACCTGTTGCCGTGACCTAGATGCGGCCACCATCGACAACCTCGCGCTCCAAGACTTCCTGCCCTGAATCTCCCGTTCGTCTTCTCTCAAGAACCCAACGAGTTTCGCCGTCGTCTTCTTCTTTTATGTACGAAACGCTATCAGTAGAGTGTCGGTGTTGATGACCGGGCCTCGGCGTAGGAATACTTGGGCTAGTTGGCTCCTGGCCCCTTGTCCAATCAGCCGCGTTCATGCCTGATACAGCTGAAAGGGAAATGCGTTTATTGTTGGAGAGCGTTGGCGTCTCCTGGTGTTTGCCAGGTTCGGACATGGCAGATAGCCTTGATTCCCTTGTGCCCAGTAGTGAAGGTGGCGGTTCCATAGCCGTAGGGGTAAGGTTCGGGAGGCTCATCGTAATGGTCGGACTACCTGCAATGCTTCCTGGCTCAGACTCTGGCGCTGTTGCGGACACAACTGAGTTCTTCCGGGCATGCCAGCCATTGGCACCAGCATAACCACCAGAATTGCCAGCCCACGACGAAAATGGCAGATCGCCCCTTTCTGACTTGGGAGACCCGTCCTTGCTAGAGGCAAGGCTAACCTGTGAACCACCCCAGGCCTTCGACCGCAGTCTGAGAAGTGCAGAGAGGGACATATCGTCGCCACGGTCCACCATCATAGCCAGTTGCGCTAGTCCGGGGCTTTGACCAGGGGTGGCGAAGCCGTGACCAGGCATGGCCATGCTCATGACGGAGTTGCGGTTGGAATATTCCGAGCGTTCGGTGATTGGAGTCAGGTTGGGTTCTCGAGAGACAACACGACCACTCATTGATCTGTCTATCCCACTCATTCCCTTGGGGCCAAAGAATCCTCCGTTGGCATACTCATACTGCATGCCATTCGAAGAGCTGGAGCCATAGTGTTGGCTCGAAGGAGCCGAGTAAAATCCGAATTCTTGGCCATACCATCCATCGGAATCATTGGCTAGTGCGCTCGCATTGGCCTCGGCAATGATGGCATCATCGTCGAGGTCAAAATCATCCATGTTCTCATAAGATGAGAACCCGTAATCATCGTTGCTACCAACGCTCTCAGCGATAGGTGACCCGTCGTGCCCGGAAAAGCCATCTGCTTCATCTTGTTCTTCGTCTTCGCCTGTTGGAGCTGCGCCCCACTGGAACTTTCCGGAAGCTGCAGCCTTATGGGCTGCTGCAGCCAGGGCGGCTTGGTATGCTTCCATCGAACCTTGATCTTGGGCGAATGAGTTTGGTGCGGTTTCTGGGCCTGGCTGGGCGGTTTCTTCTTTCTCAGTCTTCCGTTGGCGCGCAGCATCAGTACTCAGCGACGTGTGGGCTGTGGAGCGCGATATCCCAGATTGCCCTGAGTATCGTGAGCTCATATCAGATCCGTGTCGTTCGGGAGGATGGCCCTCCTCTTCCTGCTGTGGAGTCTGGGATTGCATCTCAGCTTGAGCCTCCGCCTGGGCCTTTGCAAACGCCCCGGCTATAGGCCGGCCATATTGATCCGTATCATTCCTATCAAAGATAGATTCATCAAATGGAGCGTCATCCTCTTCAGCTATGGATGCAAGATCCTCGGCAAACTCGTCTTCAAATCCCACCGCTCCTTCATTGAAATACTGATCCAGTTCAAGCTTCCGTTTCGCCTCTGCTGCTAGCACCTGGGCCAGATCATCGGATCCAAAACCTGAGAGCGGCTGGTCACCAGGGCTTTGGATACCTAAGCCGGATGGTGGGGACAACAAGTTAGGATCCAGTTGATTCTCGCCGTCCTCGCTAAAGAGAGCCTGTGGGATATCTCGGGATGCCGCAAAACCAATAACTTGGCCCTCTTCGTCGCGGGGGGTTGTTGCCATCGCTGGGTTGGGTGTTGGCATGAGCGAGGAATCGGCCGACCTTTGAAAGGTAAACCCTGCAAAATTCTCCTGATCATTGTCGGGATCATCAAGATCTACATCCTCCTCAAGATAATAGTCTTCTTCGTCGTAGTCTGCATTCACTCCGGGAATCCTTTCCTCCAACCCGTCATCGTCCATCATCGCGTCATAGTCGAACGAATCATCGTCAAAGTCGTCATATCGTGAGTCATGGGAGTCTCTAGGTTGAGGTTCTTCCTCCTGCGCAATCTTCCTCTCAGCTTCTCGTTGTCGGTGTCTCTCCTCCAACAACTTCTCGGCATTTGCGGCACCAATCATATCAAAACTAAATCGGGAAGAAGTGCTCTTCATGTGCCGTGGCAACATAGAGAGTCGGTCCTTATTGGACATGTCGGACGCTAGCGAGGGGTTGCCTGAACGTGTGGTGCTGGTGGAATTGACAGCTCGAAGAGGTGATACTATTGAGCCGTCACTCATGCGTGATGCCCTGGGCTTTTGAGATCCCGCAGGTGAAGGGATACGGCCATGTGTAGAGCTTGGTCGTGCGACCGCTGATGAGGCGGCACGCTGGGGCTGGGGTTGATGAGGCAAAGGTATTACAGTCTGGCTGTTGCTTTGTTCCGGCAATGCTGCAGGCTGCTGAGCATCGTTCCTTACCTGACCATTCTGAGGGGGTTTGGACTGCACAGGCGGTCGTCTAGGGGCGCTGAAATCATGAACTCGAGTTCCCCTGATCCGCGGATCGTACATTGGCTCGTCGGAATCACCACCCATCGGCTGGGGTAAGAAGTCTGGAGCATGCTGGCTGTTCTTCCTTCTCATCAAAAGAGTCGACATGGGATTTTTTAAGAACGGAAGTGATTTCTTGGTCTTTTGGGGTTCGAGGTTCATCGGGTTCGGTGGAAGCGTGGAATAATCAGCAGGAAGCCTCATGTTGGGGCCGCGTCGTCCTGTTGCTGTTGAAGCTGGATTCGAATGCAGAGAATGCCCGCCAACGAAGACGGGTTGCCCAGACACATAAGCTCCTGGCTGAACATTGGTATCAATTGGAGCGGGCATTGGCCGCCGACGTTCGGTCGTCGACGGGGCTTGGTATGGCGCAGAATCATGACGACTGTCAGCTTGAGCCTTTAGGCCCCGGCGATAATTTTCGAGAGCCACGCCGCCAATGAAGCCGGATTCCATCATGTTGCTTGGCTGAGAGCGCTGCTGGGTTTGGGGCGAGGACCAGTTCTCTTTCGAGGTCACCAAGCCGGCAGCATCGCTGCGCTTTTTCTCGATGGACTCTCGGTCACCATCTGGAGAAGCTACTCGGGCAATGGGGGGTAGCATAGGCGGTAGCGAGGATCGGACGGAGGACCCAGCTCCATCTCGTTGTGAGGGAGCCGTTGTGTCGAAGTTGTTGAGCAAGGGCGGGCCCCTGCTTGAGGCAGAAGCAACCGAGTTGCTTTGGGGAGTGGCGAGGAGGGGGATATGGTCGTTGTATCTGTCGTGGTCAGAGGAGTACTGGCTGTCATAGTCGGGTCCTGGGGGGTTTGTAGTCGGCCCCCCTCTTCGGTGGAACCGCAGATGGGAGAGCATGGCTGAGCTGCCTGGCCAGCTGCCTCTACTATGTGTGTGTGCGTGTGGTGTGTGTGTATACTCGTGTGTGTGTGGTAGCCGCGTGTCCGAGGCTCCCAAGGTACCTTTTTGCGGGTATGGGCAAGTTCGTATTTACAAGAATAGCATAGCATATGCTAGCGTATGGTCTCGTATCGACTCAACAAAGAAACGAAAGGAAGGGCTGGGCAGGGCGTGCTGCGGCACCTGGATCAGGCAGGAACGGGTTAAAAGGAGGGGCGCTGCCGGCTCAATAAAGCCAGCGATGTTGAACTTGACTGCCGCGAACACCAGTTGATGCGCCCGCGATCATGACTTCAGGAGAAGCCGGGCGTTGAGCATGGTGGATGCGCTCGGTTGCACGGGACGGTGAGCGGCTGTTGGGAGCCCACCAAGGTTGAGCAGCTTGAAGCTATAGCTGGCTCGGAGGGGCTAAGCAATGACTCGCGACAGTGCAACTGGTATCACGTTAAGACCGTCTCCAATTGTCAAGACAAGAGTCAATGGAAGACAGGCGCAGCACTGCGAAGTGGGCAAACACGGAGCGACAATTAACTGACCAGGCCGCAAACAGCGATGGACAGGTCTAATGATCCGATGCGTTCTGGCCGCGCTAGTCCGTTAGGCGTCACTAATATGGGGCCTGCTGGCTAAGGTACCGCCCAGCGGCTGCGACGTAGGGAGGTACCAGCACGCTATAGCCGGCGGCCGGTGGGTTCTAACGGGGGCTACGGGGGAAAAGTCTGTGCTGTCTTCGCTAGTAAGAAACATCGTCACGGAAATGAAGTGTGTTAATACAACAGGGCAATGTATATCATGAGATGCAGAACATAATACCAGCATCAGGTACGCGTCTTACGCAGCAGACAATCCATCCATGGACAAATGAAGGCCGCAGACGGCTCAGGCACGCCAGATGATAATCCATTCCACCGTCGAATGCTATGTAACATGCCATGATAAATGCCCGCTAGTGCGTAGTACCAACTGTGCACTAGCCTTGGCTGATGGATCTTGAAGAATGGGCCTCTTCTGTTGCAGTTGACAAGCCAAGTAGTGATGGGCATAAGCTTTGCCACCAACGCGATCTATGTGCCTCGTGTTCAGCAGCTGGCCCCCAGATCATGTCACCCTCCCAAGCCTCCAAATCCATTTCAAGTTGCATGTGCTTGGGTCTTGTTTGTTGTCTTCTCGTATTTGCACAGCAGACCCTTGTCCTTGCCAAAGGCTCAAAGACAGCAACACATACAAACCTACCATGGACCAGTAAGACGTTCGGGGTGTCAGCATCAAAGCTAACAAAGCCCCGCATTAACAGAACAGTCTCAACAGGCTATCCTATCAACCCCGCGATTCACGCGAAAATAAGGTGACTTTGACGGAGAAAAGAGAATGTTAAATTTAGCTGCGATACTTTTTACCTATACTTTGAATAGGTGCGGAGTTTGACTACTCGAATGTAACGCCAGCAAGACTCCCTTCCCGCCTCCACTCGTCCAGCACCTTGGCAAAGGCATTGATGCCTTCGCCAAACGTGCCGCCCTGCGCCAACTGGCGAGCATTGCCACCTTTAGGAAGCGTGCCTTCGTCATTGATATAACTTGGAAGGCAGATACTGATAGGAGCTCCCCAGGTAGCTCTAGACAAAATCGTACCGGTCCAGGCACCCACCGCCTCTGGCGTGGGCTCGATGACCAGATTACCAGGGTCCTTGCTGCTCTTTGTGGTCTCTGCCACAATGTGTGCCACATGCTCAGCGAGAAGATCGAACACAAAGGTGTAACTCACTGATGCTCCGGCCTGCGCTGGGCCTGTTAGGAACATGTTGGGAAACCTAGGGACAAGCACGCCGTGAAGAGTCGTGGGTCCTTGGGCGAGCCAAGATTCACGCATGTTGGTCCCATCCTTCCCAACGATGGAAGCATTGCACATTGTACTAGGCTCGGACATATCAGAGGCCGGAGATCGATAGCCCGTGCCAAACACCAAAATATCTACATCATACTCCTTGCCACCGACGACGAGACCCTTTGGCGTGGCTTTGGTGATGCCTTCGGGGTCGGTCTGAACCAACTCGACATTGGGCTTATTGAATATGGTGAGATATTCGTCATGGAAGCACGGTCTCTTGCACCAAGACGGGTACCAAGCTTTGAGTTTCTCGGCTGTCTCCGCGTCTTTCACCGTCTCCTCGACACGTTTCCTGATTCTCTCGGCTCGTGGTGCATCCGTTACCAGCGCTGTAGTGATGTGTTGTGGGATGTCAGCCATCGCCACCGGCTCATGGGGCCCACCGATGAGAAGCTTATAGGTATCAATCGTTGTCCAGGCATCATTCACCAAGTCTTCCCCTGGCTTTTCGCCGTTGAGATGGCCAATAAAGTTACTATTGCGGGCCCTCCACCACCCGGGCTTGGCTGCAATCTTATCCCAATCTTCCTGTTTAAACTCTCTCTGGCCGCGGTAATCCACGCCAGCAGGCGTTCGTTGGAAAACATAGAGTTTCTCGGCCCACTTAGAAAGCTCCGTCGCACACTGCACACCAGTGGCTCCCGTGCCGATAAACCCAACCTTCTTGCCTTTGAGTCCAGACAACGTCCAGTCTGTGGGTGAGCCACCACTGATGTCGTACCTCCAGCGGCCGGTATGGATCGACTCGCCTTCGAATGTCTCAAAGCCATCGATCTTTGGTGCTTTGGGGTGATTGAGCACACCGTTGGCGAGGACGACAAACTGGGCTGTGACATTGAGAGAAACCGGATCCTCCTTTGGGCCCCTATTTTGCTTGATTGTAACAACCCATCTGCGCTTCTCGTCGTCCCAGGCAAAAGATTCCATATAGGAACGGAAAACCCCTTTATCTGAGAGCTTGAACTGCTCGGCGATTCGCTCCGCATGGAGTCTGATATCTGGGCCATACGAATAACGATGGGTGGGCTTGTATCCTGTCTCTTCAAGGAACGGCAAGTAGATGGAGCTCTCGGTGTCACACATCAAGCCAGGGTACCTGTTCCAATACCATGTTCCTCCAAACCCTCCTGCCGTGTCAACAAGGCGAATGTCTTCAGGCTTGAAACCGGCCTTGATGAAGTACACGGCGAACTGAAGAGAACAAAAGCCGCCACCAAGTAGGAGGAACTTGATATCATCTCCATCCTTGAGATTGGGCTCCTTGGCATTAAGAGCGTCATGATCAGCCCAGGGATCTTCAACCAAATCGTGGAGGCGTGATGACGAGCTGAGTTCTAGATCGACATACTGAGAGCCGGCATCAGGTCGGATGCGCTTGAGCTTCTCCTCCTCGTACTTTTGGTTGATGAAAGCAAGGTCAGGACCGGATCCACTGTTAGAACCCATGGTTTCTATTGATTTACAAGCAGTTGATGAGGAATTGGACGGTATACTTTTGAATGATGGAGAGATTAAGACAACTGGTACTCACAGAAACTGCGGGGTCACTTTATATATGCTGTTGGCCAACATCAAGATGCAGGACTGGCTGGGTCCATTGCCTTAGCTGTTGGCCACACGGGCTTGCATATGCGCCGGACGCAGCTGCATTCCTTCTCTCAATAGTTTCGTTATCGGGTTAGTATTCGTAAGCTTCTGTTGTGTATGTGCATGGCCCCCTTGCAGTCAATACCTACCCATCGATATCCGGCATGTCGTGCGAGATTTTATCAAACGACAGCCAAAGGTAAACTCAAGGTGAGCGGGGTACTTCTATACTGCGTTACATACAGCCTAATAGAGAATGGGAACCTCAAACAGCTTCAAGCCCGGTTCGCTTTCGCTATTCAGGGGCATTCGGTTTCGTACACGAGCTCTGTATGGCCTCGCTTTGGGTCACGGTAGAGGCTCCACAGTGTTGAGCGTCACCAGGAGTTAATTTACTGCAAGGGAGCCACGGAGAAAGGAATTGGCAGATCCAACCCTTTCCAGGTTCTCATTGGAGGAGCTACCAGTCGAACGGCATTCCGAACGGCACTCCAGCTGCAAGGCTGTTGTCCTACCCGAAGAGTGCGAGAGACCCAACCGGGAGAAGTGGTGTGAAGTTTTCGTATCAGCTAGGTGGGTGGGTGTCATCATGTATGTATGCAGTAATATTCGACGTGCATAATATAATAATACTTGGAACAGATTCGGCACCGAAATGCCATCCAGGAACAAAAGGAGCGTGGTGTTGAATTGGGATGGCTGCATACCTTATTAATTAGCACCTGCCTATAGAACTCGAGGCGCTCCTCCCCGCATCTCCGGGCGGCCACAGCCGGTGCTAACATGGAAGGCGCGAACAGGGTGCGCTACGGGTCCCAAAAGCCAGGCGCTGCCGCCTGTAATTTTAAGTTGGTGCCTGCCCGGGCCATCTGACATCAGAATGCCACCAAAGCGCTCCTCCAATCAGCCCCTCCGGCGATCTTCGCAAGGAGTCACGTCACCACCATCACAAGAGCCCTCCTTCCACACCGACAAGGCCAAGAAGCTGATGAGCCTAAGGCGCCTTTCACACACGATGATCAACCTTAGCGGCCTGCGCCAGTGTGCGCGTCTGACAATCTCTGCCCCAGCTGCACTTTGCCCCCTGTCGTGGCCTCCCTAAGTTCCAGCCACTCAGCTCCTCGTGCCTCTCACATACGCCGCTCTTACTCCCAAGCCCAGCCAGCTGACCGTAGAGTCTTGCCTCGTCCTTCAAGGCTGCTGCTTCCTGTCACCTGCCACGTCGTAGTGATTCTTCTTCTGTGTATTGCTTTGCCCAGCTCGTCACGCCCACACGTAGCCAGAAGACGAAATTACAAATATTGAGAGGCCCCTCTGTGCGTAATTCTTTTCAGGATGGCCGCCTCAAAGAACCCAGCCGCAGCTGCCAGCGAAATGCAGAACCGTACGCGCAAAGAGAGAAAATTCGACGAGTTCGAGGCCAATCTGCCCGATCCCAAGTCCCCCAAGTACGAGGTGGCGCGAGCATCTCAAACTGGACTCGGCAGCATCTTCCAGAGGATTGGCGATCTCAATCCATTTGGCAAGGCCGTGACCAAGGATGACACTGTCTGGCTCCTAGATAATACCGCCTTCCGCTCTTCGCGCTTCCAGCCATGGAAGGCTGAATATGTCGCTGCCGTTTTTGAACGCGACCCATACTGCAAGGTGGCTGATGTGGTATCCAACATCGCGCATTCCGTAGGGCTGGCAGATGATGCGGCCGAAAGAGACACAATCGAGGAGCGCATCTTGCCTTTCCTATGGGACATCCGGATGGTCAGAATCGTCAAGCTAGAGAATCAGGGGAAAGTTGTCAAGATGACCCCAACCAACATCAACGGCATCTCCACGGAGGTCTTGAAAGTCCCTAGCGCAGACGCGGGACGTATTGTCAAGACCTCGGCGGTGGTTCCGCAGGGCGCAAATGGCTTGCTTGAAGCCAAGACCGTCTACGCCGGTCCTAAAGGCTGGGGCATCATAAGTGGTGAGTAAGCCCATCAACACAGATGTGAAATCTGTTCCATCTCTGGAGCGGGGCCAAGCTAAACAAACTTGAATAGATATCGATGATACCATCAAAGTGACATTGACTAGCGATCCCACTGGCATCGTTGAAACGACTTTTGCTGATGAGCCCAAGCCGGTGTCCGGGATGCCAGAGTTGTATGAGCAAATCAAGTCGCATCTCCCCGATGACACACCTTGGTTCTACTTGTCTGCCTCTCCGTACAACTTATACCCTTTCCTAAGACAATTCCGCGAGCAGTACTTCCCTCATGGTACTCTCATCTTGAGAGACTTCAGCTGGAAGACCATCTCCGGGTTACTTTCGGCTTTGACTGTGGGCACTGAAGAATACAAGACGGATCGGATGAAAAAGATCAACTCATGGCTGCCTCAGCGCAAGATGGTGGTGATTGGTGATTCAACTCAGTCTGATCCTGAGGCCTACGGCGAGATGTGAGTTCAGAATTAGTGTTTCATCTTTACAAGACAACAAAACCCGCTAACGCAGATCAACCTAGCTACCGTCTATTCCCAGGATGGGTGAAGCTCATTCTCATCCGAAAAGTTGAAGACGTTGCGGCGGTTGGACTTGAGGAGAAGAATGAGCCACAACGATTCGAAGCGGCCTTTGAAGGAATACCCAGAGAGGCATGGCACGTCTTCACTGATCCCAGTGAGTGCCTACAGATTATCAAGGATGCTGTCGCCAAGGAAGCTTGATTGTATACATATGTTATTCATGTTGTGAGTCTTGTTCTGTATCGTGTTTTTCCAAACATGTATGCTTCTTCCTTCTCTTTGCTTGGGGAAACACGGGGTGCATAGAGAAGCGAGCATGTGTAATGGGTTTTCTGCTTGTTCAATGAAATATATATAGATTACGATGTTATCCATAGATACCAGGCTAGGAATGCTGAATTCGACACGATTTTATGATCATCCAGTCCTTACATGAGCAGTGTCTCCGCTCTATTCTTCCCATCCAGGAGCTGCAGGGGTGTTGACATCGATGCTAGCGATGTGAAGAAAACACAATTTATTTCGACCAGCTATACGATGCCTTTGGATGTTGATGAGGACAAGAACGATTTTCATAGGGAAACCAACACAACTAAAGGGCCAGTAATCCTTGGCTTCAGCTTTCCTCCGCCGCCGGTCGGCTAGAATCGGACTACCCATCTCATCTCAGCCCCCGCAAGGATTCCAAAGGTAAGCTGCTATTCGTGATTAAGCGGTCATCTCATCCACACAAAATCAAAACCGAAATCCGAGACGCTTCAATCCACCCACGGCAACACAATTCTCCCAAACCAGGGTCGAGGGTCTGGTTCCGCTCGCAACATGAGATCCAGTCTATCATGCGACGTATGCAGGTACGCTCTTAAGAACGGCTAGCTATTGTTAGCTGGCCAATCGTGTATCCAAGGGGTAAAAGTCCGCGTGCAAGTGACTAATTACAACGACTTATAGACGAGCCAAGGTGAAATGTGTTCATTCTGGTAGTCCTCCCTGTAGAAGGTGCAGCAAGAACAAAATAACAGGTTGCACCTTGATACGGCCACAAGTCCCATCATCCAGCCAGAGGCCCAGAAATTCCCCAGTTGGCTCAGTGGTCAAGAGGTCTTCGCAGCGCAGAGCTCAGATATCACCATCACAGCCTCGATATTCATCTCAGGAACAGGAAGAAACCCAACCACAATCACAGAAGAGAACTTCAAGCTCAGGCGATGGCGTGGAGGATGTCGGCCAACATATTCTCAGTCTTCCCAGATCAGTGATCCTCAAATCGCTCCATCTTTTCTCGAACAAGTTCCCCGAGCTGTCCATTCTTCACACACCAACTATTCTCGCCGACTTAGAGCCGGCCTCTTCTCGATCAGAGGAACTCAATGCGCTGATCGGGGCGGTGCTCGTTGTCACGAGAGCACAGGCTTCCCTGGTGAGTGCACCTTGGGCCAGCCAACTTCTCGAAAGGGAGCAGTACGCCCTGTACTCCAGGTCTCTTCTCTCCGATCTGATCCTGTCCCCCCCTAAACTCCAGGTAGTACAAGCCTTGCTCATCATAACGCTTCATGAGTGGGGATCGAGAGACTTCCACAAGGCGTGGGTCTATTGCGGTAAGTGTCCTACTTGTCCATCGCCTCAGTCCAGCCATGCCAATTTCCACGGGTGTGGGGGTGTGTAGTTGACTAAGAACCGCGCTGGAATATGAAGGCATCGCCATCCGCATCATGCAAGCTCTCCACAGCATGCGTGTCGCCCCGTGCGCTCTTGACCCGTCCGGTGAGCGTGAGAGCCGCAATCCCACCGCCGTTGCCATCGAGACACGCACCTACTGGGGCTGCTTCATCATGGACTGCATGGTCAACTCTGGAACCTACAACCCGCCCATGCTACCCATGCCGGAGATGATCAAGCTCAAAATACCGAGACCCCTCAACGCGGTCGACTTCACATTTGGCCCAGATGCTGGAGACACGAGCTTAAGTGAGCGTCCGCCCTTTGTTCCCGGGTCATCAACACCCACCGTTCAATCAATTTCTAGTGGGACTCTCGATGTGGCTCAAAGTTTCGAAGTTCTCGTTGGTGGGTTCGACATTTGGGCCAAGGTCATGGAGTTTCTGTTTAATGATGGACGCAAAGCCCCGGGCATGTGCGCGCCGCAGAACTGTCCCTGGGTTCCTGGCTCGCCTTGGTCCATAACCTGGGGGCGTTTGTTGGCCTGGAGAGCCGGTCAGCATCGTAATTTACATTATCCCACCACCTCTGTTGCCATGCATATGGCCTTGGGATATGGAGAGACGTTCACATACGTCAACCTATTGTACTACGTCAGGTAAGCCAGAGATCGATAAGCCCTTTGAGACTCATGTCCTTGAAAATTCCTTGAATTGTCCTCGGGATATTACTCACCTACTCTCCCAATAGCGTCTTGCTGCTTCATCGGGAATACGCTCCTTTCCTGCCCACTCCAGAATCTACTCCTGTGGGACCTATCGATCCTCCGAAGCTGGAGGCCACGGCGCCCGAGAACTGGTGGGAAGACAGTGTGGCCCAAATAGTTCAGTCTGCGGAAAATATCGCCAAGCTGCTCCACGAAGCGTCCGAGTGTGGCACACAGCTCATGACACCCTTTGTCGGCTTTTGCGCCTTCTCCGCCGCCTTCATCCTGATCTATGTCCACCACTTCCCGAAAATGAATCTAGGCCGCAGTCCCGACGCGGAGAAATACGAGAAGATTTGTCTTTCCTATCTCGAGGAGTTCCGCGGTGTTTGGAAAATAGCTGATGGATGGGTGAGACCTGACATTTTGGGCCTGTGACTTCAACACCCTTCCCACAAGACGAAGGCTAACTCACGCTTTTCCCCTAGATCAAAACTTTGCACCATGTGTCTCTCCTCTATGCGCGGGCGTCTACCACAAGCACATATCGCGGTAGGACGCGCGCAGACTTTGAGCACTTCCACCAGTCGGTCAACGAATTCCGAGTTGTTGATCGGTCGAAGCAACAGAATCAGGAGATGGACCAGGCAGCAACGGGGCCGGAACAGATAGCCCCCGAGAGCGGCGGCATCTGTACAGACGACCTATCGCCGGATACGAATTTCTTGCTCAGCCAGCTACTTGCGGAGGTGAGCAGCAATATGGAAGAGCAAGGTCCGTGGTCTCAGTGGTGGCCTCTCGGCGAAGTCGAGCTACCATCAGCACCAGCAGACTCTGGGTTTGATCTTGGGGGTTACGGCGGTGACAATTGATTCCGAAATTCCATTACATCCACCCTTGCTTTTTGATCCTCTCCGAGTGGTTGGTTAATGGTCTGTTGATGGGGTTAGAAATGCGACCTCGGGTTTCGGCTTTGAGATTCATATCCGGGAGTCAAATGCGAGGGACAACCGCCGCTTTCTCGAGGATTAGAATCCAGGGCATCCTTTCCATATATATTAATAGAGCTACAGAACATCCCGCGAGTTTATTTCTACTCATACCTATCGTCCATTTCATCTTTGCATGTTCTGGACTTATACCATCTAACAATGACACCTGCTAAAACAGAAGCCCAGCATGCACCCTCAAAAGAGACCAAACAAAGTCTACAAACCCCCGAAAGCCAACTTCTACATCGATCATTGATTCACACCCCAGAAATGGTAGAATCGGCTTCCGGTCTGGAAATCCGCCTGGCTGACGGGCGGACAATCCTCGACGCCTGCGGCGGCGCCGCCGTCTCAGTGCTGGGCCACAACAACCAGCAAGTCCTCGAGGCAATGCTCGCCCAGGCACAAAAGGTCGCCTACGTCCACACGCAGGCATACACCACGCCGGCAGCCGAGGAGCTCGCCAGCCTCCTCGTCGAGAACGGCCGGCCCCATGGGCTGGAGAAGGCGTTCTTCGTCGGGAGCGGGAGCGAGGCCATCGAGTCGGCGGCGAAGCTGGCCAGGCAGTACTTTTACGAAAGGGGCGAGCCGCAGAGGGTTCACCTCGTGTCCAGGCGGCAGGCGTACCACGGGAACAGCATGGCGGCCATGTCGCTGTCGAGCAACGTCGTCCGCAAGCTACCTTACCAGGGGTTCGGCTACCCGAATGTGTCACATGTCACCCCGGCCTATGAATACAGATATAAGCTGGACGGCGAGGACGAGGACGGGTTTACGAGGCGGCTGCTCGGTGAGCTGGACGACGAGTTCCAGAGGCTAGGGCCGGGGAACGTCATTGCCTTTGTTGCAGAACCAGTCATCGGTGCTACGGCGGGCTGCGTGCCCCCGCCGCGAGGGTACCTGGCCGGCGTGAGGTCTCTATGCGACAAGTACGGCATCCTACTCATCCTCGACGAGGTCATGTGCGGGGCGGGCCGGTGCGGGACGTTCTTTGCGTTTGAGCAGGAAGGGGACGTCAGGCCGGACATTGTCACTCTGGCAAAGGGTCTGGGAGGGGGCTACGCTCCCATTGCCGGCATCTTGATACACGAGAAAGTGGTCGATGTGCTCCGAAAGGGAAGTGGCTCATTCGTCAACGGGCACACGTACCAAGCCCACCCCATCGTGTGCGCAACTGCGCTTGCAGTGCAGAAGATCATCAAGCAGGACAGGTTGGTGGAGCGATGTGCCGAGTTGGGACCTGTTCTTGAGGGTATGCTTCGAGAACAACTCCAAGACTGCAAATCAGTAGGCGACATCCGTGGACGGGGCCTCTTCTGGGGCGTAGAGTTTGTTAGAGATAAGGTGACAAAGGAGACCTTTGACCCCGCGATTGGCTTCGGCGTCCAAGTTCAGCAGGAGGCATTTCGCAGAGGAGTGGCCGTATATCCTGGCTCCGGGACCGTGGATGGTATCAAGGGGGATCATGTGTTGCTGGCGCCGCCCTACACAGTGAAGCTGGATGAGCTGAGGCTGATTTGCAACGTCCTGAAGGAGGCAATCAAATCTCAGGAGGAACTCCATCTCCGTAATTTAGCAGACGGCTAAACTCGCTGGCAGACGGTTCGGGTGGGATATGGACATATGGTGCAGTTGCAATATCTGCAGGGGGCGGGAGTGGTGTATGCGCGCCCCCAGTCGCGGAGCTCTCATCGTATTCTATTGACAGGGCATTATCTATATTACCTACATAATTCCTGGTCGGACTTGACTCTGATCCGTGTTAAACATTGTGATCAGTGTGAACTCAATGTGGTTTTGGTTCGCTTCTTCGATCTATTTGTTGTATGGGCAGCTCTGAACAATACCCCTGATACTTTCCATTGAAAAGTCATGGGCGTGTTCGCCAACGCATACTAGCATAGGATCTCTGAAGAAGAATACTTGGGTGTATGATGCTACCCTACCTACGTGAATAGACCCTTTCCGCGGGGGAGGGGAGGGGGAGGGGAGATTTGTGTGATGCACGGCACCAAAAGAGGAAGATGATTCATCTAAGAGAGGAAGAAGAAATGAGAGTAGCTTGCCCGTGCAATACCCATGTCGGCATCAGATGCAAATGTAAATCTTCCCAATACCCATTCTATGCAACTTTGGATCCCGAATACATCCGATATGTAGATCCATGATCAGATGATTGAGGGACCCTGGAAAGAAACGGTCTGTCTGGTTGCTACCGTGAACCGTTTGAAGATATTTTCACCGCCTAGATTTGGAAGCTTTGGGTATCAACAGCACAGGTATCACATCTATTTTCGCCCAACGGCGAGGAGGCATCAGTGCTCTCACACGGCCTCGGGTTTTGGACCCGACCGTGGATTAGAAATTGCCCGTTAGGTAGCACTTCGCATCCGAGTGCGGAGGCTCCCTGCACGAGGGTGGGGGAAAGGGATTGCATGTGAGATGACGAGATCCCTACCCGTGGTTGAAATCCCACCATGTGGCAGGCTCCAGACGATGGAGTGAGCATGGGGAGAAGGGGACCGATCCTGGGGAGCAGCCTGCAGCCTACACTCATTCTGGCATGCCAAACGCCCATCACACGGGCGCGTCGCTCTCAGATGTTATCATGAAACGCTGATTCGCCGTTCTACCCCGCGTCAATGGAAAGACAGGCCTCGGTCGCAGGGAGGAAACGTGAAATTCAAATGTGAAGCTAGCTGCGTCGCATCGTCAAAGGCCGCAGCGCTAACCCGCCAAACCCGCAACAAAGGGGAAAAGGGAAGAGAGCTAGAGAGCAGCCGCATCTCCATCCAGAACTCCGGTGTTGATGATCACCGAACCATTGGGCGATGGCGTGATGCCCGTGCTTTTCCCAGTGATGATGGAGGCCAGGCCTGATGGCGGAGTTTTCGGCGGGAGCTTGGCTGGTGTCTGGTGCCTGGCAGCCTGGTTGGTCATCAACACTGGCAGAACAGGCCCGAACACGCTGACAGCGGCGAGCGAACCGAACCGGTGGAGAGGAGCTCCTCCACTCCGACCACCACCACCACTACAACATCCACGACGCGACCCTAAACTCCTAACTCCTGGGTCAGCGCGTTGAACAGTAATTACGACGTTCGGCAGGCAGGAAAAAGGTGCTCCTAGCCTAACCAAACCATTTCCAGCCCTAGTTCGAAGCCCGGAGCACAATCCCGGACCGGACCCGGAGAGAGCGGCAAAATATGGGCGGCACCGGAGGCTCCGAAATCGGCAAGGTGCTCTCTGCTTTTCTGTTTTGGGTTTAAAGCTGCATAACGATACGACTGCCGTGTCATTTTTATTTGTTGAGGGGCAGCACTAGAGCGCCATTGTCTGGCTCATTATTGGTTGCCGCCATCTTATCTGGCAGTCGGCGCAAACACACCAAGGAGGGGGCCATCTGTGCCTGGGCCCTGGGTCATGGAGGAGCAGATGAGCATCTACACCCTGTTGAGTTTGATGTTGTAGGGGGACAGAGGCCTGCTGTTGGCCAGTTGGGAAGTTCCTAACTGAAGTGGTGGCCTGTCGATAGAATTGAAGCAACCATCCCAAAGTGTGCGAGTGCTACCGTTCTAACTCTGTCCTACTATTTATTCCCACAGCCCTCCCAGGTCTAGCACAAAGTTTCCCCTGATTCTGAACTTTTTACTTTTCTCGAGTCGCAAACACTAGAAAAAAATCTTGACCCATATAACGTAGTCGCGTCTCTTCCATATATTAAATCCTTCTCCCTGACCTCTGCTGCTGCTGCACCCCGGACCGGACTGTCTTGCCTCTTTTTTTCCAACTGCTCCGCTCTACATTTCCTATCCCAAAAGTCGGCTGCTTGCGGCTTATCGATAGTCACCACTCACCCAAGCAGCGCCCATAGCGGAGGACCTGCCTGCCTAATCCTGGTAATTCGTTCCGCAAACGCCCGCCGCCCAGCCTGCCCACTGCTCTTCGTCCGTGCGCCAGGTTGCGTCAAAAAGTGCACCACCTCCCGCGACTTACCCCAGCCTTGCAGCTCGGAAGAAATCTTGGTCGCACACAGCTTCCTCAGCAGCCTTTTTCGGGTCAATAATCACTGCCTGGCGCATTCTCCCCAACGGCACTCTTTCTCGCCATTCATCCCTCCAAACACCCTACCTCTTTGAAAGAGCCCTCCCACACAAGCACCATGTACGCGACTCGAGCTCTCCGACAGGCTGCTGTCCACGCCCAGCGCACCCCTTCCATCCGCTTCCTGGGGCCTCGCACCATTCCCTGTATGTTGACACGGCATCAATTGGCCAATTCCTCTTGAATTTAAAATGCCACGAATACTGACCAAGTCTGCCATTCCACAGCCTCCATCGACCACTCTCCCAAGCCTCACCCAGCCTCCCCCGACGGCAAGCTCCCCGCCTCCTTCGTCTCCAACTCCCCCTCCCGCCACTCCTCCTTCAGCTCCTACCGCGACCACGCCCAGCAGCACGGCCCTCTCCAGAAGAGCATTCGCTACTCTGAGGCCAACGGTGTTGGCGGAACTTCTGGCTCTGCCCTGGGCTCCGTGGCCGCCCCCGCCGGCATGTACTTCGACACCTCCGAGCTCCCCGCCCGCTTCCGCCGGGCGCCCATCGAGCTCGAGGAGATCGAGGCCGTCGAGTCTGGCGGTGCCGCCCTCTTCGGCTAAATCCATCGCCTCCCTCCTATGAATCGGAGAGAGGAGAGTGTCAAGGGGGAGTGGAGTAAAAATGGTCACAATGAGATTTGGGACCGACATCAAGAATGTGATGCCAAGATGGGGGGAGAGTAGTTCGTCATGATTGTCACGAATATCAAAAAAATAGCCGATGATGCCTACACGGGCATGGACGGTTCAGCCAGGAGTGAAGGAGACACGCGCAAATGCCTAAAGGATGGAATGAGCGTGGTGACCTTTCGAACAAAAGGGTATACCTCCAGCACTTCACTCTCTCAGTGGATTGAAGCCATTCTTGGCCGTGTCATTACTTTAGAGGGGCTAGAAAGAAGGCATGCCTGGCCACCAGGCGTTCGCAGGTTGCGAATGAACTGGTTTGTTCTTGGGAGCGGCTTGAAACACTAGTATTAGTTTCCCATTTCACGGCTCAGGCGAGGCACTCGTCTACGCTTCGTCTTCTTTACCTTCCTCGGCTCGGGGGGGTGATTCCCCAGCGATGAGACGATATACATTATTGTACAGATTTTATCTAGCATGAAAATTTTGTTTCAACTCTCATATTCTCTCTACCCAACAAGTGAACGGCCCACTATCCATTTGTGAATGTAATTTGACTAGGTAGGTTATAGCCAGTCAAGCGACTGACATAAAACATAGCACATCCAGGTAGACACCTCAGAGTCAATATTTCAGCATATTATCAAAACAATCAACCAAGTAATAGATACAGTATCAGGCTAAATGTCGTAGAACAATTTGTCATTCTCTTATCATTGTATTTAGTTAAAAACGAGATCTGTGCCTTATAAAAAAAGAGCTTTAGTGTGCCATGTTTATTTCACCCACTTACCATCAAGTACTTCTAAGCTCGAGACAGATTCTATAGGTTTCAGGGATTCAAATGCTACTTCTACACACCTACATCACTAACATTCCCCAAGTCAACATCTTAGCCCGACAAAACAGCGGAACAACGTGTGTATGTGTCCGAGCTCGAAGGACAGTAGGAAGTTGAGGCCTTTGTCACGAAGATTTTCGACAAGCCACTCGCAGGTCTCTCACCACCATGAACTGAACCGGTTTTTCAGACATGTTGTAGACAGATTGATGAAACAGAACATCTATAGAATCACAGAGTACAACAAATTGTGATTCAAGACTTCATTAACTTGGATTTTCGCTCCTTTAATGCCCTACCCTATATCTCCATGTCTTTATTCTCAGATACCACCCTCATGGAAGGTTTCCATCGCGATTGATGTGTACATGATATTTAGGTTGAGTAATGGAATTTTTCCGACTCTAGAGCCCGATACGTTTTCTCTTGGAAGCATACAATGGTTCACAAACACCAATATATTCTGTGATGAAATGGCTGCCATAGTGAGAGCAAGAGAGAGTCGAAGTACATTGTTGTTTATTCACAATCTTATTCCCCCCCCCAACACTCTGCCGATGAGGAGATGTAAATAAATGATCTCGACTTCTTGAACTCATATATCCCCTCACATATCGATTGCTAGTCAAACTGAGACTGTTCGGCGCCTTCCTGGAGAGGGCACTGGCAACCCGGATGGCCTAGCTGCCTTGTGACAGCTGTTGGCAGAATTGACAACCTTAAGATTGCTTAGACTCAATGAATGGCCAAAGACATAACATTGGTGGTGATTATTTGAGCAAAGAAAATAGAAGAAACCACAATGGGTGGTGGCTGTAAATGGACTGGCCCACTGACATTGATAACTCGCAAAGAAAGTATCAAAAATGGCCGTTTTCTTTCTAATTCAAGACAATCTCGAGGACAATACTATATCTGGAATTCTACCAAGAGTACTTGGCATACTTAGTTGCAAGTGGGAGCAATAAATCAACAACACAGCTTATAGAGCCAAGGTGGAATGTCCAGGAGGACTAGTAAATAGCAATAACAGCTAGACTTCCCCCCTACAGATACTAATTCCATACAAACTCTCTCCCCTCTTCTAGCAAGTGGTAATCTCACCCAAAATTCCCCTTAAAGAGACTGGAAGGTGAAAGATCCCTGGAGGTGGTCCTTCCGAGAGGCTCCCCTGGGAAACCAGCCAAGGTTCGAGAAAGAGTTAAGAACACTAGGTTGAAACTACTATTGCGGCTCACAGAGTGCCTACTACGAGTGTGTTAAGGGATAAGTAGTGTGCTTATTGTGACTGGTGGTTAGAATGATAGGGATAGAGTGTGAGCAACAGTTAGCAACAGCGATTGGAACATCAATATCACAATTGGACAGCAAGTTGACGGCTCTAGAATAGACAATAAAGATCCTATTCCGTGCTTGACTTCTACCGCGAATGATCTAAAGGAAAATGAAAGCTAAGTAATCGAAGCTTAGAAGAAAACATCGCTTTATATTGTCAATTTCACCACAACTTGACAGTAAACTAGAAATCCTAGAATCACGAGATAATCCTCAAGCTCTAGCTTTGGATAAAGTACTACAGTATGTCTGAAACAAGTACCTTGAACGCCGTGCTTGGGAAGAGTACACCGGAACAAAAAATGGAAATCGGCGTTGAGTCGGCGTACGGGCCAGTCGGCGACAGCCACTCAATGATGAATCATGACACACCGCTATATCGGACGTCTATATAACGATCGTACATTGTCACACATCATCGGTTGGCAGGATACACAACTTAATCGCCTTTCGATTCCAGATTCGCTCGCGAGACACAATCGTGAGACACAAACAACCACAGAAGACTTGTAGTCACACCCCACCTAAATTGAACACGAGAAGCTAAAATGCATGGGAAGTATGTAGCTTGTTCAAGCAAACAAAGAGGCGAGGCGAGGCTGCACGCTGACAATGACCTGGACTCGATAGCCTAAAGCATCGCACCAAGTCCGACCCGGGAGGTCTGACCTCACGCAGCGGCTCGATTAACGAGATCCGAGACCCTGTGTCACAAAGGGCGAATCTGCCGAAGGTCTCCATTATTCGGAAGATAGAGGCGTAGCAAGTAAGATGGGAAGAGGGAAGCGATGGCGAGGCCAGTGTTCACCCTGCCTGACTCCCTGGCTACCCTTGGATTCCTCTATACTCATCGTTTAGCATGGTTGAAGTCACGTCATGATTGTGTATCGTGGCAACCAAAGCATCAGCTTCTAGCTGTATCATGTAAGTAATGCACTGTTCAACCTTGTCCGATATGCCTAGGTCGCTTCTTCATGCTTATACACGGTAACAGATGTACGTATCCATAAGAGGCAACACAACATGTCAACCTTACCGCCTCACGATTCGGAAGCCATTATATGCATCCAGTAAGAAAGAGGAACTTAGGGGTGTGAAAGGGCAGAAGAGTTTCACCGCACGCATAAGCTGACAATTTGGAAGAGATGGGCGTGGCAGGACTGTTTGTTTGTCGGTCGTCCAGTGACAGTTGTCCAGAGAGGAGACGGCTGAATTTTTCCAGTATTGCGATAACAAATCACAGTTGGAGAATGGCATTTATTGGTGCCAAAAGTTCCCTTGAGTGATTACCCGACGCAAGTTGAACCCATATGCGGCGTAAGCAGCATTGAAGCTCAGGTCTCTGCTCTGGCGCGGCAGCAACACTCAGAAGTCGACGAGGTGGTCGACATATTCCCCCCGGACGGGCTCGAAGCAGTTGCGCTGCATGCTTTGATTTCCCCAAGGTGAAATTAGATTTCGGTAACGATCATCTTTTAGGCGTGAGACGATAAGGTGCATGTTCCCCATCCTAGGCGAGTGTCCTGGTCGTATTGCATCAAAGGAAGGTGTCCCAGATCCTCCGATGCAACGCAAGAACGCAGTCCGGCCGTTCCAGAATTTAATTATGCCAAGCCGAGGGTGCCCTTTGGGAGCCAATCTTTTCCCCGGGATGGTGTACAGAGTAAGAGAGGCTGCCTGGGATCAGTCCTTGGCAAAGACACGGACAACAAATAGTATCCGACTACTGGCTGGACAGCTCATCTAGCCGACCGTTTGAATCTTTCTAGAAGGGAAGGAGCAGACTTCGATAGCCGTTTGCCAAGATGGAGATCGGCCATACGCAGAAGTCTTAGAATCACTTGGATGCGATACGCGGAGCACATGTTCACTGGTAGAGACATACGTTGAGACGCGGGAAAAAAGTGAAATAGCGCGAGGATAGGGCATACGACTATTGAAGGGATTTTCCGCTTGCAAGGTGTTTAATTTAATGAGAAGAACAACCCAAAGGAGGCTAATACTGCCATGTCAGCGACCGATATCAGATCCAGGAGCGTCCTTCCTGCTGCCCCCCTACCGGGAGTGTGGGCAGACTGACTCTTATCATAAAGGAGCAAGGCCCGACCGACCATGTCCGCTGCTAAACAGGACATGGGAGGCATGCTTCACGGATGAGATAGCTTCAGCACACTAGGCTCTGCCAAGCAATCCATCGCGTGACGCTCACGGCGATGAGTCTTGTGCGGATCAATCATTGTTCAACCAACTATCTATGGCCTCCTCCAGCTGGCATGGATCCCCGGGACCGCCGAACCTATCCGCAAACTAACACTCAGATCTCCGTGGCCCACGGAACGCAACTGGCCCCCGGCTCAGTGTTGCATGACCCTTGAGTTGAGCGTTGAGGCTCCAGGCTATCATCCTCATTCCTGCCAGTAATAGAACAAGGCGATGGATTCCTCCCGTGGTTGGCTCACCTGAAATCAGTTAAACCTTTCTCGCCATCTACCGGGCTCTACTAGTTCGGTTTCTTTATCCGCCCCTCGTCATCTTTTTGTCCTTGTCCTGTTTTTGTTATTCCCTAACGGCAACGGCAAGCCCGTGTGGCGCCTGGCGCTCCGCTCGCTGATAACAGACAGCCGTTATAACTGGCTGGGGGCGATGGATATGGATCGTATTGTGCATATGTACTATATGTGTTACGGTGCAATGTGTCTGCGGTATGTAGATCCGAGACGCAGCTATGGGAGGGGGCAAGACAAAGCAGCTGATACCATGTTGGGGAACGTGTCTGCCGTAAGGGATGATGCCCATCCCGCGATTGGCAGCGCGATGGGATGGAGAGACGTTTGAAAGGCCACTAGAGGCCCATCAGTGACGTCCGTGGCTTGATATCCCTCCGCTTCGACAGACTGACGCCAACTCGGCCTGGTTAGCTGGGCGTTTTGCGTACCGCACAGTGCGCGCTGCTTCGTCGAGCGGTAAAACGCGAGTCGACGGTGAAGCGCGACATGACTGGTTGCAGGTTTGCCAAGGCCTTTGCAAGCCGCTGCTGTACTTACTCCACGATGCCCTAAGGCGATCTAAGAGCTGCAGGCGTTGGCCTTAATGTGAGGGCACTTTGTAAGATTGAGTCTCCAGGCTCCCTCCCCTCCCCTGCTTGGCACTGCGCCAACATGAAAGTACCTGCCTTAAAGACTTAGTCATGAAGCTGGGGATTCGATGTAAGGCCACGATTCGAACTGATGTGATCAGCAGTGTAACCCAGAGATTCGGAGGGCATAGGAAACGCTCCGGTTGCCTTTCTCCTGAAGCAAATCGCCTAGCAGCGGCATTGCATCGAGGAGCGGCTGGAACAGGCGCTGTACCACCTCAGCACAGCTCCAACAGCTGCTACCCCAACCGAAAAAGCCTCCTGCTGGGAAACGGGCCGACATGCAGCTCACATGCTGTGTGTGGATGTAGCTCAGAATTATCCTGCGCTCCAACAGTCCCCCTAAGCCCAACTCGTCCCCCAAGCCCGTAGTGGCGTCGAGGATGATCGAGTTAGCGGCTGGGGATCATTGCGGTACCCCATTCTTCTGCGTCTAGCGGTCTCTTTGTTGCCTTGATGTAACATTTACTCACATACCTGTTGGTCGGCCGGTGGATCGTGGCATCGTCGCATTGCACACCCAATCCAATGTCCATCCAAGGATGCGTTTCCCGCCCAGTCCAACGGCCACATGGCGCGATCTTGCAAGATGCCAGCACTGCAACACATTAAAGATTGCGGTCCAGAATGCCTGCTACCCCATCGTGGTCACGTACGAGTTTGCGTGGGCACGCTCAAGCCCTCCATCCGGCCGGGTCATGAAACTAGCCATGGAGCTTGTTCCTTGCCCTGCTCGATGCCGCCGGGGGGCGGTTGGACGAGGGGGGGAGGAGGGCTCGAAATTAGTTCAAGCCAGAAGCCGGTGCTGCTTTCATCTCTGACCGGCTCCCAGACCAGACAGTTGCCGTCAGTGATTTTCTCGTAGTGCGTTCCCATAATTTGCCTCGGATGCGGAACCCTGTCGCCGTCAGTGGGAGTTGGAAGGGGTTCTGGCCACTGATTGGCTCTTTTCGGCTGGGGCGCTGTCTCCAGACAGGGGCACTGATAGCGCATCCCGGTCAGTGGAGCTTCCTGCCTTATCCACCAATGACAGCACAGGGGATGTCAGTTATCGCAGGCTAACGCAATTCGAGGTGCTCACCAAGAAAGACACCAGTTGACAGCAAATTTCGATACACCCAAGATTCGGCCGCCACCGTCGCCATCAATCACCGATTCATGCTGGTTTGCCTCCTGGAGTTACATCACTAGGCGTGGTGGCTGAACGTCGTTCCCGCAAGCCTTGCCCTCGCCTTCTCCATTGATCTCCAGACTTTCTGCTTGTGGGGATGATTGAAGCTTAATGATGCCTAGAGAAAATGTTACGTACAACCTCTGGGGGAAAAAGCATCAGTATTCCTGGAGAACCTGGGGAGCATTCACTAGATGCCGGAACGGTTGTCCTTCTGGGAAATCATGCGTGCTTGGGCGGATTCATTTACGTAAGACTGTGCACATCCCTACTTGTCCCTCTCCGCAAGAAGACCTACCTCGACAAAGGCCATTCCGTGATCAATGCCGAGGATACCGGCTTGAATCAAAATCAAATATTCATTACATGATGGTAAGCCTGGAATGGAGCCATAGTATGATGGGGAAGCGTGAGCAAGGTCGGCGATTCCCCACAATCTCACCATAAAGCATGCTGGAATCGTTCGGTGTGAGGAAACATATCGCTTTTACCTTAGCGCCCTTTCGGCAGCAGGGAGATACGAAGATGATGCCACAATCGGGCGGCCGATATCGAGATGCAGGGAATGGAGGCCAAAGCACATGCCCTACACGCTCAGGTGACGACGACCAGCTCCTACGGGAATAACAAGTGGTGGCCATCGTCAGCATTCAAACAGCACTTTTGGGCCCTCTTTTCATTGGAGTCCTCTTTTCTCCATCTACGATAGACATCGGGTCCCTCCAGATGAATATGGTGTGACACGACCAATTCCCCCCTCCACCCCACTTCCCTTTCTCTTATCTCTCTGTTGGCATCAGGTCGTTCGCTGTGTGGTGGAAACTTGGAACGAAATGCTGCTGCCTGACCCCCCAAAATTAGGACTCTTGGTCCGAAATCCCCTTGGAAGTACGTAGGTATTTTTGTATGGGCCTTGCGATTTCCGTCTTAGTCGAAAACCTCCGCGGCTCTTCACCCCCTCTTCCTGTCGCTATCACACCCCCTTCGTGGAATGCGGCGGCCGAGCTTCTAGAAAAAAACCCTCATTTTCTAGCGCCCGGTGGCCTGGCGATGGGCTACCGGGAAGCAGGCCGCGCATGCAATGTATTTTTAAGCTCTCTTCGTACATACGTAGGTACACAGATCTGGCATACACGGGCAACCGAATGGACTCGCGAGAAGAGCGCCCGCCGACTGTGGTGATTCCTGCCCGTTTCGGCGCGTGAATGTGGTAACAGTGACAATCAATTACGAGGCCGTAACAATAAATTAGGTGTCGGTTTTGGACGCTTGCTGCTCTCTGCTTTCTCACCGGTCGGCTCCCTCTTTGCCAAGCCAATATATAACCGCGCGAGCCTCGGGACATGCCATAAGACATCTCTCGCACGGGGTTCCGCGCCCAAGATGCTAGTTTCGGTTCAACTGGGACAACGTAAAAAGTAAAGCTAAACAATTGAATACCTCATGACGGTTAGCATAGTAAAAACCACTAAGGTAAAGTGGCATCATGTGGCTGAACTAGACTGTGCTAAAACGGACCATATCATCACCATGTTATGACTACAATAAACGAACGGCCAGATCTTTGCCAAGAACTGCCTTCGCAGATTTCGTTTCCCTAGCCGTTGCAGAGTCTGCACCACTACCGCGGTGACCCAAGTCGCGGCAAGAGTCTGCGAGAGCTTTGGCAGGATGAGATGGAGCGTTGGTAGCTTGTATCGCCACTTCTCGTTATCAACGACTGGTCTTTCCAACTCGGCATTGCTACAATTGGAATGAGGTCAAGGGTTTCGCTTAGGCAGAGATATGACAATTGTCCCAAGATATCACAGATTGGCACTGCTCCTTCTCCCCACAAGGCCAGCAGCCTGGAAATTGCTACCTTAATTTATGCCAAGCATCTCGACGCGCCACAGATATGGAACTTTTCAAACCCCACAAAAAAGCCCATGTCTTGAGGGAGGGGAAGGGGGTTTTCCCTTTCTTCTGACAGCCTAGACGGGAAGGTGGCAAGAGGCGACGGTGCTGGGGATACACATTGGTTCGCCACAACACAGCTTGTCCTAGCAGAGGGCCATCTCTCAGCGAATACTGGCCAGGCTGGCTGACATGGTATGCCACCCCAGGCTGCCCGGGGATGCATCAAAGACCCATCCATGATCCATGCGCTGGGGGTAGTAGCACAGAGAGGGTTAGACTCACGTAAACTTAAGAGTTAAGTCCATCAGCACCAGACCAAGGAACATTCTATAGATGGTTCCATGAGCTTGCAACCACACGGGATATGGACCGTGTTGGACACAGCGAGCAACGATTAAACAATTAAGGATTGCGGGCCTCCGTACCAATAGTGCGTGTTAGTGTCAAAAGCAGAAACGAAGCCTGCATCGAAACGAAAAACCATATGTAATGAGGCAGGTAATGACTATGTCATGACACATTCGGTAGACTGATATGCGGGGCAACCGGCCTCAGTTCTGGCGTTGACTAAGAACACAAACGTTATCGAGGCAGATGATTCGGGGGTGGACTAGATCACCAGCCGCTTAGGGAAAAACTCCCGTTTGAGCAGAAGTTCTCACATCTAATAGAGGTTGTACATACGTGCCGCGTGATTACCCAAGCAGACTCGCTATCTATGGGAGACCGAGGAAAAGTTTCACGAACAAAACTACCGTCTCACGATGGAAATTGGTCAAGAACTATTGGTTCCTGGTCAAGCAGGTTTGCCTTACGACGCGTGTGTATATCGTATGGAAGGGATGGACTTCTAGAAGCTTTCCTGTGCGAGATAAGACGGCGCTCGTCCTCCATTAAACTCGCCAGCTGTAGCTCCCGCAGCCTTCCTTGCCCTGTCTTGCATGGGTGTGCCATGGCTGTAACCAACTAAGCAGTGTTTGTTCCAATCATAGTAGTTTCCATCGAGGAAACATGACAGCCGCTTGGGGAGCTTCCATTTTGGCACTGGACTGGAGGGGTGAAATAGCAACCATGGGCGATTGAACCCCTCCCCAGCTCCAGGATGGATAGATAGATGCTGGATGTCTCAATGTATGCGTACAGGTAACAGGGCCACAGTCGATTCGTGGCCCGCGCCCGCCCCGGAGATGGGCGAGCTGGACTGTGCCAGCGAATGGATCACGCGAGCAGGGGTGAGCGGCCTCTTATCAGGGACGATCATTGGCTATGCTGTTTGCGGGCATCCAACAGGATGACCTACCTAATAAACTCAGTGCTAGGGGGTCTTCCATTGCGCATTGCGCGAAGAGACATGGGCAACATCGGTATTGTCGGCCTTTGACGAGTCATATTGAGGTGATGGTCAACCTAGATTTCCAGGGCTATGGGCGCTGCCTGTGATTTCCGGAGCAGGTTGAACGAGCCAACCAAGGTCTGCGGGCAGACTTGGACAGGACACCAGCAGCGCCTTCCTTCCCACCGTATTGCTTCTTTCCTATCAGCTCCCCACCCCTTCCTTCCCCTTCCCTCCCCAACCTGGTTGCGCTTGCTGCACACCCACCCCCTCTTCCCTTCCACCCCTCGCCCCTTCCCCAACGGAGACTAAGACTCAATTGCGCCTGCCTTTTGTTTAGCTGGCGGGCATATTCTGACCGCGAGCTGGTCTGGTTTGGGCAAGTCCAGTACAATGGGCGACAATCCACACGGAGTACCGAGCGTGGTACGTACCGCAGGGAGCCCGTGCGGCCTTGGCTCTTCCCACTGAGACGGTGCATTCGATGATACATGCTCCATGCTTCTGTGTGCATGCCACCCTGGCTCCAGGCGCATGCACAATTTGGTGTGAGCTCGCATCGATGCTGAGAGATGGCTTGGCGTAGGGTCCTTCTGGATCTGACCCTCCAGGCCCAAGGCGTTGTGTCGGGGATCAGCGCACCCGACCACAGAGGCGACACTGGCAGGAGGACGAACGTCCCATCCATCCATTCCCGTCCTGAACTTTTGTTATAAGGCCTGCAGCCTTCCCACCCTCATGCCGCGTCCTCCTCTCCTTTCTTCTCCTTCCACTATCCTTCTCCTTTGACCTTTAATAGTGTTGCATCTGCCTCATCCTCTTGGAGTGGTGGACCCAAGTCAACATACACCATAATGTCTTCCAAGGACTCCATTCCCGCCGCCGATGGCGAGAAGGGCATCAAGGCCCAGCCAGTCACCACTGGCGAGGTCCACGATGGTAACATCACGACCTCTTTCGACGAGGAGCCTTGGGCGACCCGGGCTGGTCTGAGCTTGGACTCGTTCAAGTGCAAGGTCTACGGTCACGGTATTGTCGAACTCGACCGCCCCATGAAGACGCGCCATCTGCACATGATTGCCATTGGTGGTTCCATTGGTGCCGGTTTCTTTGTCGGTTCCGGTGGTGCTCTCAGCAAAGGTGTAAGTGAACTCCCATCATTTCCCTCCTTCAAGGCGCGCCTCGCTCAATCGTTGGCCCTCGCTTGGCTTCGAGCTTTCCGCAACTGCTTGCGGTATCTCTTAGGGGAGCCATTTCCACCATTCAGAAGCAATGACTGACCCTTTGGTAACAGGGCCCTGGTTCGGTTCTGATTGATTTCTTGATCATCGGTGTCATGATGTTCAACACTGGTAAGTGAATAGCAAGAGTTATCCAAAGAGCGCAACCAAAAATGGGACTAACAGATATATGCTAGTCTACGCTCTTGGTGAACTCGCTATTATGTATCCTGTCTCCGGTGGTTTCTACACGTACTCGACCCGCTTTATCGATCCCTCGTGGGGTTTCGCCATGGGATGGAATTACGTTTTCCAATGGGCCATCGTCGTGCCTCTCGAATTAACAGTGTGCGCCATTACTATCGGATACTGGGACTCGGAAACCAGCATCGGTGTGTGGATTGCCGTCTTCCTGGTCATCATCATCATCGTGAGCGTCTTCGGTGGTATTGGATATGCCGAAGAAGAGTTTTGGTCATCCATCCTGAAGCTCAGCGCCACAATCATCTTCATGATCATTTCCTTTGTCCTCGTTTTGGGTGGTGGCCCCAAGGGCGGCCGCTATGACGAGTACTGGGGAGCCCGCTACTGGTATGATCCCGGTGCTTTCAAGAACGGATTCAAGGGATTCTGTTCCGTCTTCGTTACTGCTGCCTTCTCCTTCTCCGGTACTGAACTGGTCGGTCTCGCTGCTGCTGAGACCCGTAACCCTGTCAAATCGATGCCTGGTGCTATCCGACAGGTGTTCTGGCGTATCACTCTCTTCTACATCCTCGGTCTCTTCTTCGTCGGCCTTCTCATTGACTGTAACGATCCGTCGCTGCTCTCCACCTCTGCCTTTGCCGATGCCAAGGCCTCACCCTTTGTGCTTGTCGGCAAGTATGCTGGTCTGAAGGGCTTCGATCACTTCATGAATGTCATCATTCTTGTCTCTGTCGTGTCCATCGGTGTCTCTGGTGTCTATGGTGGTTCTCGTACCCTCACTGCCCTGGCCCAGCAAGGCTATGCCCCCAAGCTGTTCACATACATTGACCGCTCTGGTCGTCCTCTCCCCTCGACCATCGCCGTTATCGTTTGCGGTGCTCTCGGCTTCATCAACCTCAACGCCGATGGTGTCACTGTCTTCAACTGGCTTCTTGCCCTGTCGGGTCTCGCCGCTCTCTTCACTTGGGGATCCATTTGCCTGGCTCACATTCGATTCCGTTCCGCCTGGGCCTACCACGGCCACACTCTGGATGAGATTCCATTCCAAGCCGTCGGTGGTGTCTATGGTTCCTATCTCGGTCTCTTCCTCTGCTTCATCGTCCTCGTCGCCCAGGTATGTATATATGTTCTCCGATGAACTGGCTTCATTATGCTGACTGATAAATCATAGATTTACGTTGCCATTGCTGCCCCGATTGGAGAGTCTGGTGTTGGTGATGCTGAGAACTTCTTCATGCAATGTCTGGCCATTCCCGTCGTTTTGGTGTTCTGGATCATCGGTTTCCTCTGGAAGCGAACTGGCTGGCTCAAAGTTAGCCAGATTGATGTTGACACTGATCGTCGTGAACTTGACTGGGAGTTCATCAACGCCGAGCGTGCCCAGATTGCCGCCCTGCCCGCATGGAGGCAATTCTTGGCCAAGATCTTCTAAAGGGGAAGGCTTTCTGAATCGCATTTGCTCTTTCGTAGTGTGAGATGAGGTGGATGCGGTCGATAATCTGTACATGGATTTCAAGTCGCCTTGCACATGACGGTTTTACATCCTCGACTAGTATTTTCCTGTGCAACCTGTTGGAACATTAGATACCATTTTACTATTTATAATTGTCAAATAAGAACAAGCATTGACTGAATCGAGCTCACCTCAAATCGACGTTGAACATTGTGCTATGTTTTCAGGGTGACCAGAAAGAGCCGCAGATCACGGCGATCTCGGCCTTGCATGCATCCATGCATGCAAGTAAGGGTATCATCGCGTCGAGAGTAGTACTGAAAGACATGTGTGATTACATGCGTAAGTTTTCGATATGGGGAGCCATATTATAAATAATCCCCCTCACAGCTGCACACTTGTATTTCGATTTTCCTCAACTGATATTTAGTCATAAACTGCTCGTCATCAACGCCCTACGGGTCATGTCAAGTCCAGACTGGGGGCGCACGCCCTTCTGGTGGATATGAGGGTGGAGTAAGTAATCATCCCACGATTCCCAGCCAAAGCGCGGATACTGCCGCCACTAGCCGAAGAGCAAGGCGCGAACCGTCTTCACAGCTTATTAGCCTGGTTAATGGGCAGGAAATGTTGGTCATCTTGCGAGCTATAGATGGCTGTATGGTTGGTGGTGTATTCACACTTCGCGACGATCCAACACACATTCCAGAAGCCATGAACGATGGGTCTGCCCATCACCCAACGGCTCCCTCTATTAACAGTACGTAAAAGACTGCAGCTAGGCGGCATTGTCGAATCCACCAAATCTCCAGGTTCGGTAGGAGAACTGAGAAGCTTTGACCGGACGAAATGCGTAGGGCGCGCATCCCATCCCATGGCATGTCGAAAGTGGCCGGGTTTGCACGGTATTGGTCCGTTTCCCTGCTCGAAGCTTTTCACGAACGGACGGGGGTGGAGATGTCTTGCTTCCACGTTAGCCAACAGTTCTCAACGACATGTTCACTAAGCCGGGAGCAAGCTCTTTGAAGAGCCGACTGGGCCGGATCAGACGGTGGGCACGGACAGGATGCGATGAACACGGATGGGATAAGATGCTTACTTGGATCCTTCATGGCTTGGCCTGATCCATGGCCGAGGAGCAGCAATCACATCATCATGTGTCAATCTTAGCACATCCAGGAGCAATGTGTCCATGGGGCAAATCAGTTCAGATGTTGGTCAGGAGACGAGTGACAGCGGTGGTTCCCAAAAGAAAGTACAGTATTTCAACACAGCCTTAGTCATTGACTTGGGTTGAGCAAAATAGAAGCTGATTTTAGGTCCATCCATCTCCCCTTTTCTGAGATCATGATCTCTAGTTTCAATACAAAGTGAGTAGTTGGCCCCCTGCCAAACAAGGCACAGCGAACCCAGCCAAGTGGCTGTCTAAAAAACAGTGACTGCAAAGCCACCTCGACAGAACTACTACAGGATTCAGTCAAATAACAATGCTTCCTATTGTATAACAGTAAGCCAGCGGAGTAGCGAATATCCTGAAAAGGGATAAAAAATTAGACCAAGTACGCGGACTTGTTGAATAGTCTGCGCGACATCGATATCAACCCTTCAACCTCGAGCCAGAGGCTTCGCCTTCTCAAAGCCCACGAGATCAAGCTCATGTCAATCTACAACAGGAAGGATCCCTTCTACGTCGCCCGTATCAACAATCTCGATGAGATATGCGAGATTATCAGGGATTGTAAGCATGATAAATCGAAACCGAGAAAATCATCATACATTTTGCACCATATTGCTTAACAACTACTTAAGAGTTTATTCTTGTTACTATTAACTACCTAGTGCCCGTCAATATCCCGGCCTGTGTTGGAAAGTCGGGATTAAAAGACTTGAACGCCCACTTGCAAACCAGCCTCAACACTTCCGGAGAATGGCAATGTTAGTATCACACATAGAAACATTGTAGCTTTTACGAAGTCTTTAATCCACGAGGAACGAAAGGTAACTAAACAAATGAAATGTTTAGACACGAACAATATGCCATCTTCCATCCGAAGAGTAATGCGTGCGGAACCGCCTTCGGAGCATCCGGCCTGGGCTGGTTTATGACTGCGCTCACCTGAAGGGACGAGGAGGAGGACCTCGAGGACATATACCGCAACAAAGGCTCAGACACGATCGCGACAGGCTGAGAAGCGTGAGACGGGAGGAGACAAGGCAGAAGGTTGAGGATCACCGTTCCACCGCAGGCAATGAGCGGAAGACTGCTGTGGTGCCGGAGGGAGTCAGGACAAGCAATCCCAGCAACCACTCCTCCCTCGAGTTACACTGCAGGGTGTTGGCAGAGTCGAAGATGTCATGACACAGACGACATTCGTGTCTCGGCCGCTGAGACAACTTACCCGCCATTCAAAGCTATTCTACCCTAAAAAGCTTTGCCAGTCTCTCTATTTACAGATCCTCTATCCCAAGATCTTCGAAAGAGTAAAATGTGTCAGAGAAATTGACAGTTTCGTCAACGAGTTCTTATCGTACAACATTCGTTGGGAGCACGTTGGGTTCTCACTCTCAGTCCAACAAGGAACAGCGTTCCATTAGAGCCAGTAACGCTCCTACAGTTACAGTCATAATTCAATCTCAACGTAAAATCCAAGATGGCATCAAGTTCGTCATTCATCTCTAGAGAATATCCTTAGGGGGGAAATTAACAGGCGGCCTGGGTTGATATCTGGCTGATTACCGCTCCACCATGGCACGGGCATCGTGTACAGTTGACCTCGCCATCGTCTTCAAGACGATCCTTTCATCAGCCTCGCGGAACTTTTCCCACGAGTCCAAGCCCTCCTTTGCCTGGATACTCAGCGTCTCGTAGCCCTGCTTGATCACCTCCGTCACTTGCTGAGGCGTTAAGCTGCTCGGCCGTTTCTTCCCCTCCGCGAGCATCTGCTTGTAATGGGCGCTCACGTTGATCAGTGTGTCGATGGAGTTGGTGTGGCGGTTTGAGAGGCGGTAGTTCTCCTTGAACTTTGTCAGGGTCTCGCCGGACTCCACCACCTTGTAGAAGAGGTCGTCGTAGGCAGCTGGGGTTGGCAGGAATGCCTCTCCTGCAGATAATGACAGAGCCACCAGATTTACCACATGGTCCAGCAACGTGTCAATCCGCGGCAGATCCTTGAGGTCAGCATTGTACTGGCTCAGGAATCGGATCAAGGATAACAGCGAGCGAAATAATTCTGGCCAGTGATACTTGAGCCGCGTCCTCGACCTCGAAAGGTGAGAGATGACGCGCAACAGAATCCCCACGCAGAGGGTATACATTCTCACGTCCAGGCGCTTCCTGAGATTGTGGTTGATAGCATCAACCATTACGTCCAACAGGCAAGCTGCCAGCACCCTGTCTCCCTTGACAAGGGGAAGATATGGCTGACGATGGCGACAGAGGCGCACGGGTGTTGCCGACCCTTCGGCACAAATTCTTTTGCAGATAGCAGGGTCTTCTATTAGTTGTCGTAGCACCATGAGGTTCATATGGGCGTAGTCGGACGCCCTTTGTGAAAGATGCGCGTGTTGTAAGAAGTATGAAGTTAAGGAGAGGTAGCTGGCAAAGGGCTGTTCTTCACCCTCCACCGCAGGGACGGCGACCAGGTTGGCACAGAATAGTTTGTTCGCATGTGCAAAGTCATACGTTGATAGTAGAATGGCAGCATTATCTCCCGGGCTTAAAACGATCAGTCCGTGCTGGACCAGCAGCAAGAAAGCGGTCTCAGAGTGTCATCACTTACAGTTTGGTAAACATCTGTTTGGTAGTTTCAGCATCATATACGGGCTTCTTCTCCGGTTTCGGACCAGGTATGATGAACCCAAGTCCAATCATGTTCAGCGTCCTTGAGAGAGTCCAGCCCTCGGGGAGATCATCTTGGACATCCACGTACTCGGCCCGCACTACCTGGCACGTATATCCAATGCAGCGGATGATCTTCTGGATGGTCGACTCGTTGACAAAGTCGCTTAGGCGCATCTGGTATGGATTCCGAAACTCGAACTTGTTGTAATTAGACAAGAGACCAATTAGTGTAAATGGTTCGAGTATTTGGCCCGGCATGTCCGTATCTTGTATAAACTGCGCGGGGTGTGTGAGTCCGTGATATCGGTTTCTTCTGCGGGCCAAGCACCCACCTTGATTATAGACGGGAACAAGTCTCTTTGAATCATATACGTAAGCAGCGTCGTCTGGTAAGCCCCCGCGGTAGTCGCAAGGAGAACCTCAACCGCCTTGTGCCGTACCTCCACTAATCACCATTGTTAGCCTCGATATCAACTCCTACAGTCCACCGGGGGAGGGTCGCGCCCACAAGTCTGCCCATTTCGAATAAGTCCATCGAGAGCACCGACACAATCTGTAAAGACCGTGTCTACTTGATCAAGGCCCGCCAGCACGGAGATGATATCTGAGCTCGGGTGGGGATATCGCTTGCCCAGGACCGAGGAAAGGAAGACGCTCAGGGTCTACGGATTACGCGGTCAGCCAGTCGACCACTATTGCTTCGTCTAGGGGGGTTCGTCGGGCATACGTCAAGGGCATTCGCGGGGGTGGTGCCTCGTCCATGCTTCAGAGTCTCGACCGCACGAGCGAAGAGCTCTCTTGTCCGGGATTCGAGCAGGAGTATCTCGTCTGGTGGGATTTCGTTGAGGATCGATCTCAAAGCGGCGCGATCTTGTCGGTGGAGGAAAAACTCCCTCCAGAAGCCCTCGGACTTTTCGCTAATATCATCTTCCTAGCAAGTCGTATTTCCATCAGTCGACGAGGGGGGGGCAACGGGACCAGGGCGTCCGGGCGGGTTAGATGCTAACCTGTCGCTGAAGGTTAGAATGCGCGTGGCACAGCAATGGGATATTAGCAGTTTGAAACAGAGGGACAGACCTTGAATAGAGTTTCATAGAGACTGATAATTTTGGGAGTGAAGACCTCTGGTTGAGGTTGGCGGGTGAGGGGTGATGCTTCCATGTGAGTCTAATTTCCCAGGGCCTTTGAGTGTATTCATGTTGTTGGGCTTGACATCTGATATCCAATTTGAGAGGCCACCATCATCCGCAGCTAAAGCAGTTGTACAGTTTTATCATTGTGCGTTCGCACGGTATCACTCTGTTTAGCAGCTTCTCTACAGTAATATCTCCCAAACGCACTGTGTGCTACCCTACATCGAGATACTGCTGGTCGCCTTGCATCTCCTCCCTTGTGACAGGAAAATATAACCTCATGAATTTCCTGGTTTGAGCATTTCCCGCTATCATAACTTGTTTTTCTATTGCAGTAGGGAGATACTATAACATCGTAATATCATAGGTTGGGCATGTCCACCATGTCCGCACGTAACTATGTGGTGTATCGAAAGCAAGACAAAGCCTCTAGTAGGTAATCATTCGTAATCAGTAAGACGAATAAAACAAAGATAAAACCATATATTTGATCACATACTAATCATAACCACGTAGTCAAGACTTGGACGTGAGCTTCCTGGCAAGCTTTAGGGATAATCATTGGTTTTCTATTGCTCAACGGTATCAAGGTTGAAAGATCGCAAAAGGTTTCCTCGTAGATGCTTCAGTTGGCATAGACTTTTTCTTTTGCTTAGCTCATGTATATTTATTCAATCGTATATTTAATCACCCTGAACTAAATCGAACGGCATAGTTGATTAAATCATCCTAGCGAGCGAGAACGAACCTGCCTAGGTAGCATTCCAGAGAACTGGAAAATTCTAGGATGGAGTTGAGTCGATGGGCTGATATTGAAAGTTAACCACCGACTTACCCTAAACACACAAAGCATTTACCTGAGGTTTCCAAAACCATCAGCAACCTAGCCACCTAATACGGAAATAATATACAGCATTTCAGCACACGGCAATGAGCCTAGAGAGTCAAAGACAAGGCTGGCAAGAGAAGGCATGGGACCCCTTCACCAACAGACACGTCAAGCAGTAGGGCAGCAAGTCGGAAGTGATGATACAAATGTCGTGCTGAAGAGGCACGTGGCCCAGTACGATGGCATGTCCCACCCGGTCCCCTAGCGGACAGGTACGGTTCGTGTTACCAAGCCGCTAGAGGGATGTTGACCGAAGCGAAGACTAGCTTCCCCCACTGTCCGATGACATTTGGGATGACTTGGGAGAGAGACATATTGGGCAAACTAGGCATGGCCTTTTGAATCAATGAGGGGTAATGACAGGTGAGCTTGACAGGCAGCTAATTTGCCTAGCCACAACACCTTTTTAGCCTCAGTTGTGATAGACCAGGTTGGCACATCAGTTAATGATCGTCGCATGAACGACCGTAATCACCACAAGCCAGTGGGGGGCAGAGCCGAGGTTGAGCTCTGTGACTGGCATCCCTCGCAAGATGGACATCAATTTGGACGATGAGTATTGATAAATATGCCATTGGCCGAGTAAGGGCGTGCATAGAGTCAGCCCACCCGTAATATTCAACGGACGTCGCCCCAGACGGGGAAACGCAGCAGCAACCCAGCAAATCGGACCTCAGCTTCTAGAAAGATGAATCGAATGGGAAGGACGGACGCTGGTTTGGCACGTTGGGGAGCCATAAGGCGACGGGGTGGATGCGATGGGTCGTACCATGGGACGGATGTCACCCAAGTCAAGGATCCGAGAGATGAAGGGGGAGGATTGGGTTTCATCCAAATGCAGCCTGAGAAATATCGATCGGCCACACGAGGGCCTTGATCCAGGTATTTGGCCGTTTATCGCCAGCTGCAAGGGTTGAGCAGTTGGCTCCCTTGTCGTCGACCGGGTCCGACATGGGCCTTGATCCGACACGAATTGACCAGACAACAAGCACAAACCAAGACCAGGCTGCGGTTATAAATGAACGGTCTATCGGCCCCTTACCCCCGCAGTCACATACAGGGCAGATCCCTTCCAAACAGAATGACAGGTGTAGGATCCATCCAGGCGGGCTCCTCATTTTACGAATTTTGCCTAGCCAGACCCGGCTGAAACCTCGCAACGTGGGGACTGTCAATTGAGAACGTGGGTATCAACCGGGATATGAGATGTGATATAGGTGGTTCGCTATTTCGGCTACAGCCATGGGAACCATCCCGCGACATCACATGCTCGAGTCTCTTGAGCCTATGTGGCTCTCAAAAAGTGACCCGAGTGCGGCTCAAAATACCGCACGAAAAGGTCTGTGTCGTCAAATCGCCAACTCCAAATTCCAAGGCTTGCGCAAATGAGCACCCCCATTACTTCCTATCCCCTGCTCAAAGCCAAGGATGCGCGCAATTGAGGGTGTAGAGACCTTGTCGCCCCAAGCTCCGTAAACGCATATTGCTAACGTCTTCAAGGAACAGGGCTCAGTTCAGGTATAGACCGTGCTGTGCCTCTGTGACAAGCCTTATGTTGGCTGAAACCCATGTCACCAACGGCCATATCCGGGTGACATGGAGCGCCGTCTTTGCATTTGGGACGGACGTGTGTCCCATTCTGAACTTTAACATACGGAGAGCCTGCGACCGAGCCGGGATATACACCGTATGCTGATCTCCGGATTCGCTGCACCGAGTATAAGTAATAAGCACGTCCTTCCCAATGCTGTGTTTCAGGATCATGGTGTATACACCCACGCAAGCTACCACCAGAGTGAGGCGTGGTTATTCCAAAGACGGTGGGGATGAACTAGGCCTCAAGCTCCGGGTACCTTAGGGATAGAGCGCGGTTTGACATGCTTTGCGGGCTTGTGGGCGTAGTGGCTCGCCAATGGCCAACCATACCCTGAAGCATGAGGAGGACCAAAGCTTGCCACTTTGGCATGGCTGGAAGCTATTTTGACAGCTGACCCATGGGCATGTGGATGAAGCCATCCCCGTACTTGGCCCAAGCGTGGAGACCAACATAGCAGGAGAGATTCTCACCGGAGCCGGGTGATCAGGTAGATCAATGTCGAGGTAGCATTGTCTGAAGCTGATTGTTGTCAATGCAGAGCAGCTACATTGTAGTTAAATGAATCAATGCAACGAACCGGAAAAAAAGACCTTCCCCAGCTATACACACCACACCATCCTCTAATTTGGCCGCGAGAAGCGCCAGGCTTGACAATGCATTGAATAAGCATAGCTTCCGAGCATAGCTTCGTATTGATGGCGGTGATGGTGAAGGGAGCTCCATGTACGCCGATTGCCGCGCAAGCGGTGAAATTCCGGCTAATGCAACAATTAAAGTTACAAGGATTGCTGGGCAAGAGGTGAGAGAACAAGCGGCTGGGCGCCGAGCAGGTTGGCTGAACGGAAACAGGCACCCCTGGATATGATGCTCCATCAAAGAGTCGGCAAACAGGGAGGAGGGATCTAGAGGTTGGTTTGGTGGATGACCCCGGTCGAACAAAGGAAAAAGCAACCTTTTCCCGCTTACCGACGGCAGCAAACCCAAGAGAAAATTTCTTTTTGTCAATGAGAAACGATTCATAATGCTAATCATCAGAAGCAATTCGCTCGTCGAGTCGAGGTCCTGGACTCCTGAATCCTAGTTACGAGGGCGGGCCGCACCCTTGGCCCGCCGCCACTGCCGTGGGAGACTTATTTCTTGTATTATTATTCGGCATGTCGAACCGATAGAGAAGATCCAATGAGAACCAGAAGCCTGGCCAGGGAATACTGTCTTTGATAGACGATTGCATATCTGGACCCGATGCATGTCGTAGATCCATGCTGTTGGACTCAACACCTGATCAAAATCAGCTGCACGATGCCCATTGTTACATCGGGGGTTCACCACAAGGACATGGGAAAACCTGCAGCCATGTCTAGGTCGTTGGGAGGGACGTACATAGCATGTAGCTAATGTAGGCTGACCAAACAAGTATTCAGCTCACCTGCAACTTTCGGTGTACTGAGACCACCGGAAGACTCAGACAGGAAAAGCCATCGCTATAGGAGGTATGGTGACAGCACTTGGCGATCTCCGTGGATACCGAGATGCATTACGCTATTGGTGCTAAATGACTCCCTAGGGGAAGGCATCCGCCATTGTATGGTCGGTGGAATCGGATCTCTCCCACACTTAGGCAGCGAGTATCTGTGGAAGTTTTCGCACGGAGATAATTTATCGTATTGAGAAAACTCCTCAGCGCATTGGAGTGGAGTGCATTGCAGTAGTGAAGCCATCAACTTGTAGGAGTTGTTTTCGATAGCGTGGGTCTGACTCCTTCCTCTTGGTAGACGAGGTGAGACATTCTCTCAACTTCGCGTGGCATGGCGATGTCTCATCAACGGCGTCCGTAACGCTGTCTGGGTTTCTTGCTAAATCTGCCCACCATGTGAGTTGGGTAGAGCTAACCGACCGGCCTCGGGAGGGTACGAGAGGATTTCTCCCCGAGTAGACTAATGCATGCTTACGGTTCGAATGCCACGAACCTGACCGTCCCGCTCTACTTTGCTTTTTGTTGCTCTTTGCGCTGGTTGTACTTTCTTTTTCCTGCCTTGCTCCCTGGGAGAAGATGTGGCGTGTGTATTGAGGTTCATGACGAAATAGTTGTCCGACGTTATTTAATGTGGCAGAGATCTATTAGATCTTGCCTGCATGGTGACCGTCCATTCTCCGTTCCCGAGGATGGCTGGACCCCCCGGTACAGAGTTCGTCGGGGGTGGACGCGAAGCAATTCCCTACCGGGTATTAGCGTACGGCCATTGAGAACAGTTGCTCGCCTGCGGATCAGGAACCATCCGTGGGGGAGGCCAATGGGCTCGTCCCCCGGTCTGATTGCACTAATAGAGTACGTCGCCAACACAGCCTGTAGATGGCCGTGAGCTTACCTGTTTGGGCTGGGTACGAGGGCCTAGTGGCAGGTTCCTGCAGCTCCGTCGAGAGGAGTTAGTCTGCTTTTGTTCTTAGCCCTCAGGCTGTGAAGACATGAGAGAAGAGAAGATACTGTGTCCCAGAGAGTGGCCCATAGGAGGCAGCCAGGCAGCGTACATCTCCTGGACGGCAGGACACACAGACCATGCCGCCCCTCAACGATGACGGTCGAGGCTCATCCAACCCAGAGAGCCATTGGATCATGTATGGTATGGATAGACGCGAGTGACGCAATATTTGCGGCCCAAAAGTGCGCCAATATGATTGTGCAACAATTTGACACAATGCCGTGCACATGGTCATCCAGCGAAAGGTGGCTGGCATGGCTGATGTCTGCCGTCTGTGCTCTCCGTCGATGAGGAGAATCTTGGTCGTCTCACATCTTATTATAAAAGCCCCCCACCTGTCGTGGTGACAATCCTGGTGAGAAATGAGCTCGCCAATCCGGAGATCACAGGGAGGACATTGTCCACTCAGATCAAGGTGAACCAGATCCACGGTAACCACTAAGTGCCCTACAGCGCAACCCAAAGGATCATTAGCAAGGCAGCTTCGGATTAACCCATGGAGCCAGTGATCGCCAGGCGCAGCTTCAGGTCAAGTTAGTGTGTAGTTATCCACAAAGGCTAGGTTGCAAGGATAGCCCATAGTGCTATGCTAATTTAGAGACCTTGTTAGCCACCTAAGTCTCCGCACCGGAATTCCCAATTGTAGTTTGGGACGGATCCGAGGCGATGCAAAGGACGACGTAAATTCCTCGTCAGCGGTGCTGTTAGCGCTCCTTGCCGCTGATTGCCACCCCCATATTCTGGGCTTTCTGGAAAACCTGGTGAAGGAAGCACCTGGGGGACCAGGACTGGGTCATTGCTAGCACCGCTGGCTAACGCAGAAACGCAGCTACGGCATGTCCTGGTGGGTAGATTGATAGAGGTGGTCTTTTCGTGCTCTCTTAAAGCTCGTGGACGAATCTGGCCTGACTGCACCTGGTTCTCGCGTGGATGTTGCCCCAGGCAGAGCTCAAAAGGGCCAGCAAGATCTTCACATGGTTTCCTTGATATCTGTAGAAATGGAGACATATTAGGCAGCTTAGCCCCCGCTCTACATTTCCCATTTGCCTCAGCTGAAGGGGTGTGTAGGTCTTGGGCTCAACCGTGAGGCGACACCAGCACCGAAGGCGAACGCATGGCCAGAGCTCCAATGGTTTCGGATAGAGCAAAGCCCCCTTCTGCTAGACTTCGGGTCTGACCCAAGCATTCTTCGAAAATCTAGGACCCCTATTTAGGGAGAACGATAAGGTCCGTTGCTGCCAATTTGAGCAAGGCGGCGATGAAAGCCATTTCCCCTTTGCTAACGGGCGACCCAGAGTCACTCTCGTCTTTTTATCATCGGATGTAACAGCTGGATATGTTTTTCCTGTGCGACAGTACTTCGGGGTCGTGGTTTGAGGGCGGCGATCAGCGAATACCTAGCTCAGATCACCTTGACTGGGTGCCTGGACCTTGCGCTGTCCCGAGTGCCGCTCACTTATTAATCTGCCATCGCGAGTTTTGCAAGGCGGACTAGTTTGACGGCCGGCCCTCGGTATGCTTGGACTGTTCACATGGTGGCTCTAGCGTGGTTCAGTGCACATCTTTCGTCGACCTCATTCACCGTACACGGTGGTGTCGTCGCGTGGTGTCTCGTGGAGCATCATACTCAGCCATCGCATGCTCGTGGGGTTTCTTGGGGGGTTGGGTAGGAAGAGAAAAGTGGAAAGAAGGATTTCTGGGCAAGGTAGGTAATTACTCGAAAAGGAATTGCCGGGATGCTTAGACTAGAAGTGCCGGTGAGCTGGAGGGTTGCATCGCGGCTGTTGAGGGTAGAGGGAAGAAGACTCGAGGGACCCAGCGGATGAGCCTCGATGCCATTTGGTGGACGTCAGGCACCTCTCACCGGTCGCTTCTTGCAGATCAGCCGCGATCCCAGTCTGGGCAGGAGGCAGCTTGGCGGATAGGTGCCCGTGTTCTAAGCGAGGTGCTCTGGTGCCTGACGCCGAATACGCAGGTAAGACGGGTCAATGATGCGGCAATGGCATCGAAAGAGCATCGCAAAAAGACCATGGTCTGATGTTAGCGCATGCATTGTTCAGGAGCTGTAGGTAGGTCGAGGTCCCCAAAAAACGCGGCCGTGTCTCTCATGCACGAGCCGGGTTGGACCTGGAATGCGATATGTGGAGGCGGGAATGGCTGCACCCGCATTCCAACTGAGGTGCATGGTGGTGTTGCATTGCCAGCTGATAGGATCTTCGTTATTGGCCATGGGGCGGGACGTTGGACACGTTCAGATGAAGTGTGCCCGGGGACCCCTCTTTTTCCGTGGTTTTTGCAGCTCTTGACTCGCACAGACAAAAAGCCCAAGCATACACGTTCACGAGGCGGATGTTGAATGGCTGAAGAAGCTGCAACAGGTGGATCTCCGTCGCACCTGCGTCATGATCAATACGCGCCCTCGTTGCAGCACGACACCAAGTCAACAGCCAGTTACCGGTGCTTCTATCGTATCACATGGCATGGCATCGCCTGACCAGTATGCAATACATGCTACATTGCATTGGCGCATTGGCATGTAGTATAGTATGGCGAAGCTGTGGCATTGGTGGACTTTGCCAAATTAACTTCAGGACAGCGGACACGGCGCCGAGAGGCAACGTTCAAGAGGTGCAGGGGCAAGGGGTGGATGCAAATAAGCTACCAACTGCTGGCGGGCCAATCACGGAGCTCGGACTTGGTGTTGGTCGCTCAATTGATCTCAATTGAACCTGGTGTCAGCCAGCCACTGTGGCGTCTAGGTGCATCTTGTCGCGGAGTTTGAGAAAAGAGCCGTCTGCGATTATACTTCCCGCTTCCGATCGTGCCTTGCTAGCTGCAGACAGATCCCAGAGGCAGATGAGTCGAGATTGGGCGGAATGAGGTGCTTGCAGAGGGTCACCTGGTGTGCGAAAGTCGACGTGACACCGACGGAAAGTTAGTATTTTGCGGGCGGTAATTTTCGACACATGGATAGGTCAATCTCAGCGACCAGCACTCAGATAGCCGTTTTGGTCGGAACGCACAGATTCGTGCAGGGCTGCCGTCACTTTCACACTTCGTGCATATTCAGCCCTCCACGGGCCAATCCCAGGCCGCCCTATGCAGCTAGCACCTGCAAAGGGCAATACGTTTGATGCTGGCGCCCTTTTCGGAGCAATACTCGATTCTTGGCTAGATGTGGCGGCTGGTCTTTTCCTATCACGCATGGGTGTGCTGCAGTAGGGGTGCTTTCTTCGCTATCACATACATAAACGGGTAGTTTTGCCAAAGATCGGAGCTGTTGAGGAGGGGCCGCTGTGCTGATTCGTCAACTGTTCCCGCCTACCCCTTTGATACTATCTCTCGGTCAAATAAAAGTTCGAGGCAACCCTCTGTGCAGAGGAGGTATTACTAGGGAAGCCAAGTCATGATTCAAACATGTGTTGGGAATTTGGAACAGCCGTCATGAGGGTTGAATAGTCTGGCAAAACTCACGCTATAGAACGGGAAGAAACGATAAAAAAAGAAATATCGGCTAGGTGGGATTTGGTAGCAAATAGACCCTGTGGATGATATAGTTCGTTCTCTGGAGTTGTTGCACATGCGCACTTGTCCTTTTGAGGCCAGTTCGTCTGTGTGGTTGACTACGGTGGCCATTGACTAGGATATTGTATCTTCTATAGAGAGGACTTGCTTTTTCTTGCGGCGTCCGAGCGGAGACACCAAAAGAAAACATTGCGCTTATTAGACGAGGTCGAAACATCAATGATCTCCATCTGAGCGCATTTTTCTGCTCGCATGTATGTACTGCATACATCGCGGTCAGTATAGCCACCCAACCGCACCCCTCAAGAAATAAACCGGCAACATGTGACATCGATCAACACTCGGTTCGTTTACGAGTCAATGATTAATTGGTGGGAGTCTGTTGCACCCTGCCGGCCGTGGTACATCCCGGCACACGACATCGGATGGGTAGCACACGCGCTACTTGCATCGAGACCTGGATGCTTTCGACCCCCACCGATCGATCAGCAGGTAGCACAGCGCCAGACCAGGCCTCCCATATGCAGCAGGAAGAACGGACATGGGAGAAGCAGTGATCATCATATAGAAACAAGGCATCGTGAATCTAGCATAACGTATGACGCGCAAATAGGCTGTACTGGGAACCTACACCGAGGAGTGGCGCAGTTCTGTAACATAAGTATACGCGGTTATTCGCAAGCGGGATGGCTGTCCGTGTCCTAAAAGCAATGCACGTCAAGTTTACGGAGGCGGGTGAGCTCAAGGATGGGCAGTACGAGGGAACGAGTCCAAGTAGGTAGGGTGACAGTGCTCTCATTGATCTCAGCTGCGATTGGCGACTCATACCCAGGGTCGTCGCCCTCCTGGCTCCCCTACCACACTAGCGATGGGCTTTCCAACGCGTCGGTGAATGGCTACGTTATCGCCTTTTGGCATCCGTAGACGAAAGTGGAAATCTCTACCTAATCTAGAGGGTGGTCCCCCCTGGATAGGAGGAGGACTTGTGCTGTGTCGTGGGAGCGTTGGGCGGGAATGACCGCGGAAATCCAGAGGGAACCCGTTGACGTTGGGCATGGGCAGGGTATGCATGCTAGGCTCCGTGGGGGATACTCATGGACCTCCCCTGTGGACAAAAAGACTCTCGTACGAGCGAGGCCTTTCTTTTCTTGCATGCCGTTGGACGTTGAGGGCTGACAAGCAGCCGAGCATCTCCGGTTGGCTCCATATGTAGGGGCAAGGAGTCCGCAGAAGCCGCCCGTTTTTCAGCAACGGATGTAGCCAAACTCTATCGCCACCGCGGGCAATCTGGGCATGCCAACAGCAATTGATGCCACTACGTAGTACTCTGCAATTTGTCCGCAGGTGCAGAGTAGCATTGGACAATTGACTAGGGACTGGCAACCACAATACCGGACGCCAGAGCCTGCGGAGGCAAGTGTACGACGATACTTGCCTATCACCCGGTAGCTCAGGCAGGGCCCCTGGCTACTGCCCCTGACCTGGCTGGTCCCTCTATTTCTTTTTTTCGCCGCCCTGGGAACGCTAAAGGGGAAGGGGGAAGGGGGGTGTGTCGACGGCACTCACTCGCTGTGACGATGCCCCAAAGAGCCAGAGGCACCCACCCACCAGCGGATATGGGGCGTAGGTCATGGATTGCGCACTGGTACCTGCGCTCGCACCCCTGACTACTGCCGCATGTGGTACCCCCCAGCCAGTCAGTACCAGCTCCAAGGTGGAGGTCAGTGCCGGGGCGCACCACAAATCGGTAACGCAATGGGGTTCTCCTGTGGACTGCTCTTGCTCTGCTTCTCCGCCTTGCCGGGTCCCCGTAGGTCGATTGTCTTGGTGCTCGACGTCTGTCTGGTCTGGAAGGTGTGAGTGGGTAGCTCATGGACCAAGTCCCCTTCCCAGGAAATCGATCCGTGTACATATGTAATTATTTCCCCATAGCACCTGCTGTGCTTGCCACGGGAACCACTTGATCTGCTCTTACCCTCCTGGCCCTCGACCTTCATTCATTTATCCCCCTTCCCCTCCCCCACGGCAGCTTTCCGTTTGGGATCGACTTTTGCCAATCCACCAGGACCTCATTGACGGTCGATTATCTCCTACCTGGGGCTGGAGATCAACGACACCAACCGACGACCACCGACGCTTGCTTGACGCAGCCCTCGTTCCCTGCCCTCTTCTACTTATCAACACTGGGCGTTGCGTGCAACGTGATACAGCAATTGAGCTGCGAGTACGACCAAATTTCTAGACACGAACCCGAGTTTCCTCAAGAAGAGACTACACGCCGCCTTATCTACGATTTACATCCCGCACAGGAGCTTTAGTGGGCATTTTATGTAAGTCAACTTTTATCTCGAGTTACCACGTCTACTGCCTCGCAATACGATCGCATCATCTCCACGGTACTCGTCGCACACAGTTCGCAGCAATATCGACGGGAATTGATTTACCTGAGGATGTATATTTCTCTTTCAATGTTTCGCATGACTCTTTATCTCGAGCTCTTCTGTTGGTTGATGTGAGGCTCCAACTGAGATGAAACTTGGTTCGCCTCCTCCGGGAGGAACGCCACAGAACGAGTGGAACCCACCTTTGCCTCTCTCTTTTTTCTTCCCTGCATTCCAGCCGGTGACGGCCGTTGGTTACAGGACATGGACAAACAATAGAGACCAGACGCGTCCCGCATGGATATTATGAAACAAATCTGACCATGGAAAATTCCAGATCTTGCCATCCTTCATCCAGCGGTTGAACCTTATATCGAGTTCGGAAGTTGCTGTCACGAACTAGATTCAAAATTGCCATTTTGGGAAGGACGAAGCTGTCATCCGTGCCGTATGACTGGTAGCCGCTATTGAATCGGCGCCTATTTGAACCGCCCGATGATCTGAACCGCCCGTCTCCGCGCCCATCGCGATGCTTAGCAAGCGATCAATGCCAGCCGAATTCTACGTGGCTCCATTGGCCACCGGAAAAGTTGAATCCAATGCTTCCGGATACTCGGATGACCAAGAGACCTCGAACAACATTTACAGACAGCCCTCCGAGATGACTCCACCTGCCACTCCGAATGGCTCGTACGAGAACCTGGCCCCCGAGTCTGAGGGGCCGCTCATTTTCCATAACTTTCTGAGGGCATTCTACCCGTTCGATCCTACCTATGCCATGACAGACTCGAGCATTACACTGCCCTTGAATGAGGGTGATATTGTACTGATACATTCTATCCACACAAATGGGTGGGCAGACGGTACTCTCTTAGCATCTGGTGCTAGGGGGTGGCTTCCAACGAATTATTGCGAGTCTTACGAGCCACCCGAGATGCGAAACCTATTAAAAGCTCTTCTCAACTTCTGGGACCTGCTGAGAAGCTCGTCAGTTAACGACAGCGAGATTTTCGGGAATCAAGAGTTTATGAAGGGGATGATTGCTGGTGTGAGATTTTTACTTGTAAGCTTGTTCCACCAAGTTGCATTATTTAAATATCCGCTAACCACCAGAACTAGCAACGAACGAATTGCTTGAATAGAGAATCGCCAGTTATCCAACGGTGCGACGGGATCCGGAGGTGCCGCAAGTCTCTAATGTCAGAGCTATCGTCGCTGGTGAAGACTGCCAAGCGAATGCAAGAGAGCCAACGAGAAATCCTCAACCCCACCGAAGAAGATGTGAACGACATCGTTGATGAGATGATCTTGAAGGCCTTGCGTATTGTTACTAAAGCAGTCCGATTTATGGATACTCTTGACGACAATAAGATGGGTCGAGTTCCTGCGCCTATCACCATCATGGACACTGTCCCGGAGGAGACGCCGAACCTCTCCACACCCCCAGCGGATCCGATGGTGGTTGATAGCCATCAAGGGGCTCCCTCTGTCATCAGCAGCGAAGCTTCTACTTTGGCCACCTTAGAAGGTCGTTCACCCGCTCCTTCTGTGACCATTGAGGCACCGGAAATGGGACACGATTTCCCACTGCCTTCGAACAAGCGTCTATCTTCCTTGAATCCCTCGCAGAGGTCACAATCTCCAGCATTTTCACACCGTTTATCTCAAGGGAGTAATGTTAACTCCAATCGAACCTCTTCTATCTCACATCGGGTCTCTCTTGTAGGTCCAGCCAGCTGCCTTCGTCGCAACAAGCTCGCGTTGGAGTGCCTCAACCGTAGCCATGATGCCTTTTTGTCACACTTGGGTTCATTCATTGGACGACTTCATCAGTCTCAATCAAGCCCCGAACTGTCATCCGCGATAAAGCAGTGCGCAGGAACGGGAGGGCGGCTACTTGGTGTTATTGACGCTGTGATCACGTACAACCAGAACAGCAATGTCATCCTTGTCGTTGCAAGAGGGGCATTGTTCGACCAGATCCACCACCTTGTGTTTGCTGCTCGAGACACCATTGTGAACTCCACCGTTGAGGAGGCCGACCTTATTATGCCCCAAGATAATCATATCTTATTGACTTCAGCTACTGGATGTGTGCGAACAGCGGGAGACTGCGTCGCGAAAGCCAGAACCACAATCGAGTGGGTGGGTGATTTTGAACTGGAAAAGGAGGACATGGAAACCGATCTCGGAATCGACTTGACTATTCTAGACGATGCTTTCGTGGTTAGGGAGAGAAAGCAATCAGCAGCAGGGCAGTCCGATTCCGGAAGCGTCGCAGATTCGACATGCACAGCTGGCTCCGCCACTCCTGGTCCTCGGCAACTTGGTCTTGGTATCGACAAGCCTCTTCCTGATGTGCCTGAGATGGATATCGCTGAGGATGTTCTCCCTGCCACTGAAACCCGACCTTCTTCCAAGGGGGGCGAGAGTGTGGCCAGCACCACCTCCCCGGCTTCTTCAAGGCGGCAGTCGATTGCGCTCCCCAACATTTCTACTGTGGTCACTGAACAGGTATCTCAAGATGAGCATCATGCTTTCTCTGAACAGGACTACCACGCATCCTCGGGATTTGACAGTCTGGTGGCGTCCAGCGCCGGCAGCAGTGCTACGTTCCTGAGCCGCGATTCTGAAGCCAGCGTGACTTCACAGGGATCCACTCGAGCCTCAACTCCGGACCATACTCACGTTCCTCGTAACCAGCCTTCCATGTCCGAACTCAGTGCTTCGGCTGCGTCAAACAATACGGAAGAGGTCGAGGACCTTGAATCACGCCTTATGGAGAAGACGTTTGCTCACGAGCTCATGTTCAACCGGGAGGGCCAAGTAACTGGTGGAACTCTCCCGGCACTTGTGGAGCGCCTGACGACGCATGAAGCCGCCCCTGATGCCATGTTTGTTTCTACCTTTTACCTCACCTTCCGATTGTTTTGCAGCCCACTCAAGCTGGCCGAAACCCTCATCGACCGATTTGAGTACGTTGGGGAGAGCCCTCATATGTCAGGGCCAGTGCGCTTGCGGGTATATAATGCTTTCAAGGGCTGGCTTGAAACTCACTGGAGAGATGAAACTGATCGCGAGGCTCTTGACTTGATCACTACCTTTGCAGAGGGCAGACTAAGTGAGCTCCTGCCCCCTGCTGGGCGCCGACTTGTGGAGTTGGCCCACCGCGTTTCTGGTGGTGCTTCTCTTGTTCCACGACTTGTCTCATCCATGGGCAAGACAAACACATCCGTTGCCCAATATGTCCCGGCCGAGACCCCTGTTCCAGCAACCTCGCTCTCAAAGAGCCAGCAGAATCTGCTCTCTGTTTGGAAATCAGGTGGTGCCTCGCCCAATATTCTCGACTTTGAGCCAATCGAATTAGCCCGTCAACTCACAGTTAAGCAAATGAATATCTTTTGCGCTATTTCACCCGAGGAGCTCCTTGCTTCTCAGTGGATGAAGAATGGAGGCGTGGACGCTCCAAACGTGAAGGCCATGTCCGCGCTCTCTACGGATATCTCGAACTTGGTGGCCGACACTATCCTCCAATTCTCGGAGATCAAGAAGCGAGCTGCTGTCCTCAAGCAGTGGATCAAGATTGCCCACCACTGCTTGGAGTTAAACAACTATGATGGACTCATGGCCATCATTTGCAGTCTCAACAGCAGCACCATCAGCCGCTTAAGGAAGACTTGGGATACCCTCTCCGTCCGACGTAAGACGATGCTCCGTACTCTTCAGGAACTTGTTGAACCATCTCAAAACAACAAGATACTTCGAACTCGTCTCCATGATCACGTCCCACCATGCCTTCCATTCCTGGGCATGTATCTCACCGATTTGACCTTTGTTGATATCGGCAACCCACCAACCAAGCAAATGTCCTTTGGTGAGGAAACCGATGACCACAGGGCAAGCGGCATGACAGTTATCAATTTCGATAAGCATGCCCGCACAGCAAAAATCATCGGCGAACTCCAGCGATTTCAAATTCCTTATCGCCTTAATGAGGTCCCCGACATGCAGGACTGGTTTGGCGATCAAATCAACAAGGTCCGCGAAGGTGACCAGGGCAAGATTCAAGTCACATATTATCGGAAGAGTCTTCTCTTGGAACCTCGCGAGACTGCTGTGGTCCGCACCCCCACTGAGCCAACGCCCCCGATCGCGGCGGGATCATCTCGTACCGATCTGTTTGGGTGGATGTCCCGCGACCGAGCGAACTAAAACAAAACAAAATCGGGAGTCAGCTACGCCTGGAGCTGACTATCTGCTTCAAGGCACACATCTTGACTGTGCCTGGTGCCATTTACCATAACGACGACACATATATCATTTTATTATGCCGCCAGCATTTCATCGCTTGTCTGTTTTTATTTTACCTTGATACCCTCGCTTTACATGTTCTTTCGTTTTTGCGTCTCTTATTATACGTCATATTTTTTCTCGAGCTATCCTGATGGTTTATGGATGGCATCGATTTTATTGTTTATTATATTGCCTGTATCAGTACTCAATACCCGGAGGTCAGAGGAACGACGGCCACTCGTGCACAACCCAGATATTGGGACTTGCGGTCGTGTGTTTTGCAGGTTATGCTATGATCTGGGTCAACCTGCAAAATATATAGGTTTTGGGGTATCGGTATTAAAAAATTGGGGAAAAGCCTAGATTGGGCTTGATTTGATAGTCATTATTGGCGTTGGAGGAGGCATTGGGAATCTTGGTTTATTTTGGGTATGAGAATGGGTTTGTCACAACTTTCCGGCGTCGTCAAAACGGATCCCGGGATGGGATGGGACGGGATGGGAGGTTAGCGTTGAATGACCGCAACGGATCCGGCTCCTATGCCAACGTCATGGGTACAAGTAATTACCTAGTGAAAAGAACAGAATCGTTTTTGCGGAAGGCAAAAACAAGAATTATAGTCAAAGTTCAAGAACTGCAAATGGATAACTGCAGGAAGATGATGCTCCTCGCCTGACGAATGTGAAAATTGATAGATGTAGAAAGCTAACCAGGTAAATGAAAAAATAACAGTCATCGATGCAATCCACCTTGGCGCCCTTATGCTCTCTCTACATAATCTTCTTTGTGCATATTGCCGTGCTATACGAAACCTGATCGACAACCTTCGCCACGGTGTGGTGCTCTCGTCTTGCCGCCATGGCAAGTTCCATAAGTAGTCACAAGTTATATCTAGCTTACCAGGTCGGTTGGAAGGCCTTTTTTTGGGTTAATGGAGTCATGCTAGTGTAACGAACCCTCCGCACGTAAGCCGATTAACTACTCGGGGTAGAGGCGTGGGCAACCTACCACGAGCTCGCAATTCTTCAGATTGCCATGATACCCAGCAGCCTGGACCCAAGGCCGAGGGAATGGATCGGGTTCGCATGTTACACTGCTCCAGTGCACGGCCCACCACGGATGGACCGCGTAGTGGCGGCAGGTAATGAAGGCAATTCAAGGGAAGGGAGGGGCGAGGCCTGGTTGGTTATTCACAGAGTCGACGTGTAGGATAATCAGTTCCCCCTGTGTGTGGCTACGTGCACAGCACAAGAGGTTACAGGTAGGTGGTGGCACGAGTTTGGTTGGCTGGGGTTTTGGGGGGATGATTCCGTGTACTGGGGTCGTGGGTATGGATGGACGAGGGAAACGTTACATGGTGGATGGATCATGGATGGCCCCCAGCGCAGCAATGCTGAGGGGGATGGGACTTCAGGAGCCGTATCTGATTGATGTGTGTGTAAATGAGGAAAGTATCCCAAAATGAGAAACTGGTATTGCTGCATATTGGATGGACTGTATTTGTTAATGCAGAATGTGATCTACCTTACCTTCCACCTCGTTTTGTGCCGCCTAGTTCTAATTTTGATTTAATTTATGATGTTCATTTTTAAACAATTAGGTAGGATTCTCTTCTAGGTTCCTGCTCCCAAGCATAACATGTTAATCAATGCGAGAGGCGAAGTGGAGACCTACTTTAAAGAAGCAATATCTTGTCATGTTGAAAAATACGGGCATTGAGCGGCCCATGTGATAAGCAGAAAAACAGAGTTTGTCTATGCAACAGCCGTGATTACCTACACCCATTTTTGAAGCGCGTGCAAGCAGCAGGGGCCGATCGGCGCTTCTCACGCCCAATCACCGGCGGGCGAGTAATCGGTCCTTCCAAAAAGGCCCCCTTGTGGATCTGGGGTATGGAGGCAAGATATTGCTTTGTACCTAATGTAAAACAGACATGTCACACGTTTTGTTGCGGGCGAGCTCCTGGCGACGCGAAGTGGCAATTGGCACCCTTTTCTGGCGTGTTTGGTTGTATCATAGAGGAGGTTTTGCAGATTTTCTTGCCTGGTTACTGCTGTTACTATTTTTTTATTTTATTTTTCTACTTGGACCCTTTGCTAGCGCCTGTCGGTTTGGAACGGGTTAATTAAGTTTCCAACAGTGACGGGGCTAAAGAGCTGGAACGGGGGAAGAGGTCCTCCAATGTTCTAGGGGCGCGAGTAAGCAGACCACTAAGCAAATATACGAGCATGAGCATCCCTTGAATTCTCCTGCGGGCTGAAAATTTGCACCTCGGCCTATGCCTCAGACGGGCGTTGCTGGGTGGCTTTTCGAGACCTGCCATTCCGGCAAGAAGACCTGATCGGACCAAGGAGATACCTGTCTTCGTGTATAGCAGGTCGGGGTCGCGTGATGACTGCAGGCAGGCAGGCGAGGGCAAATTAGGGGGATTGGGCCCTAAGATGGCGGATACGGGGAGCTCCAGCACTAAGGCAAGCCCCCGTGGGTCGCTCTAGGTACAATTGCCCGTTCGAGGCTGCAGAAGCTTGGCGGGCTGCACCATGTATCGTAGCATCGGCAATCGTTTGTTTGTTTTGTCTGGGGCACAAGAAGCAATGGGCATTGCATTTGCTGCAGCTTGGCTCAGCTCAGCTCAGCTCAGCGCAATACGGGACAGACCACATGATAGCTAGTTGGCCTGCTCGAGTGGCATTCACTGTTCAGCTTTGGGTGCCGCATACCCAGATTGCTCGGACATGGCTGATCAACATGCCATCGGACGGTGATCCATGTAGATAGGCCCTGATTCATCGAGCAGATGCGGGCCCCTGATACGTACCAGTCCCCGTCTCTGGTTGCTGGGTAGGGACCGACCTGCCTGAGGTAGCAGCTAACATCTGGCATCACCAGCAGATGCAGATTGATGATAGTACCATTCAGGTAGGTATTCGAGCCAACGTCGATTGCTGCATCGGGGTCAGCCCGAGTCTAGCATCAGTGTGACTAGACTCTTCCCCGTTCCTTCGTCCCTCCACAATAAACTCCCGACTCGTTGTCACGTAACCATGGGAGGGAGCCCCGGGCTTCGCCGCAATTAGTCTGGGTGTTATCTGCGTGCAGTTCACCTGGCTCCCAGAAACTGCTGCGATAGGACGCGATGCTACCTTACGAGCCTGACCTTGCTCTCCCAGCGCGGTACCTTGCCTGTTTCATTTCGAGACTGGCTCTCACCTCGCGTTTATCAGCTTTGTCCACCTGCTGGTTGATTGCTACCAGACCACGAGGTCAGGACCCTGCTTCTGAATGCCCACCGTACCACTGAAATCCATCCATCCATCCACCCACCCCATCCTTTCGGTCCAGCCAAGCTTGAAGGGTCCCATTCATGTTATCGTCCCGGATGGAGTGTCACATCATCCCACCAACAGCCCCGTATCCGTCCTGTCTCTTTTAGCTCCCCCATTCACTTGTGCTCGGACCCCTGCCCTGCTACCACTCTCCTCCGAAGAGGGGCGATCGGCGCCGTTGAGATTCAAATATCGGCCCTCTCCTCACTCTTTTTTTGTCCCTTCTCCCCCCTCACGAACAGCTGTGCCTTTTTCCTAGCACGCCTGAGCCTCAAAGTCAAACCGTCCGGGGTGCTTGGTTTTGTTCTTCGTTCCACATCGACCTTTCATCGCAAAGGTCGCCAACCCACTCGTAACTTGTAGACAGGGAGAACGACCCTGCATCTTCAGACTCCAAGTTCTCACGAGACCTTCAACCAGTCCGCCAAGTCAACACTCAACACAATGTCGGACGAGAAAACCGGCCCGACTGAGGTCGCTACCGACGCTCATGCGCCCGCCACGCCTTTGGGCTATGTCCCCCGACCTTCAGGATGGATCTACAAGGGCTTCAACGTCTTCGGCAAGGAGCTCTGGTACGCCTCTCCCCTAGTGCAGCTGCTCATGGTTTCCTTCGTCTGCTTCCTGTGCCCTGGTATGTTCAATGCTCTGGGCGGTCTCGGAGGTGGTGGTCAGGTTGACCCCCATGCTCAGACGGTCGCCAACACCGCGCTCTACGGTGTCTTCGCCGTCGTCGGTTTCTTCTCCGGAACCATTGCCAACGTCCTCGGTCTCCGCTTCACCATTGCCTTTGGTGGTCTGGGCTACTGCATCTACGCTGCCTCTTTCCTGTCGTACAACCACAACGAAAACTTCGGCTTCACCGTCTTCGCTGGTGCGTTCCTGGGTCTGTGTGCTGGTCTCCTCTGGACTGGCCAGGGCGCCGTCATGATGGCGTACCCCACTGAGGAGTACAAGGGACGCTACATCTCCTGGTTCTGGATCATTTTCAACACCGGTGCCGTCATTGGATCTCTGGTACGTGCTTATAGTTTCTTTTGGAGGAAGAAGTTACTCTGCGGATGAACTCGACTTCGGGTCCCACTCAAGCGTGTCTGGGCATCTCAATTTGATTTGAAGCTAACTGATGTATTTGAATAGATTCCCCTCGCTCAAAATATCCACAAGACAGCAGGTCCCGTCACGGATGGCACTTACATTGGATTCATTGTTCTCATGTTCATTGGTCTCGTTCTTGGACTTTTCCTCTGCAACGCAGACAAGATCATCCGAGAAGACGGTTCCAAGGTCGTCCTGATGAAGAACCCCTCGTGGAAGACCGAGCTCGTGGGTCTCTGGGAGACTCTCCGCGCCGAGCCCTGGATCGTCGCCCTGTTCCCCATGTTCTTCAGCTCCAACATCTTCTACACCTACCAGAACAACGGTCTCAACGGAGCCCACTTCAACGTCCGCACCCGTGCCCTCAACGGTCTGCTCTACTGGCTCGCCCAGATCATCGGCGCCATCATCATGGGTTACCTCCTTGACGTTGGCAAGATCTCTCGCAGCCTGCGCGCCAAGATCTGCTGGGCTGCCATCTTCGCCATCACCTTTGTCGTCTGGGGCGGAGGTTACGCCTGGGAGATCAAGCAGGTCAGCCGACAGGTGGCTTCCACCAAGGAGTACCAGGCCACCAGCCTCATCGACTGGACCGCCGGCGGCGAGAAGTTCATCGGCCCCATGTTCCTCTACTTCTTCTACGGCTTCTTCGATGCCATCTGGCAGACCGCCATCTACTGGTTCATGGGTTCCCTCTCCAACTCTGGTCGCAAGGCTGCCAACTTGGCTGGTTTCTACAAGGTAAGGATATACTCCTTAGGTATAATTTATAAGAAAAATTGGTGTACTAACATGGGGGTAAATAGGGAATCCAAAGTGCCGGTGCCTGCGCTTTCTGGTCGATCAACAGTGATGCCAACATCGAGTACCGCACCATGTTCTACGTCACCTGGGCCCTGCTCGCATTCTCCCTCATCTGCGCCGCCCCCGTCCTCTTCTGGAAGATCAAGGACACCATCACGCTGGAGGAGGATCTCAAGTTCAGTGACGAGACTGCCGAGGATGTCGTTGTCCAGGGCACAGCTGCCGCCCAGGCCGCTGGTGTCTCGGAGAAGCGTGGCGACGTTTAAGTGATATTTGTTTGGAATGAAGTGTACATGAGCCACGGCCTGTAGATGATGCACAATAGGTGGCGACTTTAATAGTAGGATGTCTACTTTAGTATTAATGAGAGATTGTGGGCTTGGCTCACTTATCTATGGGTGCTTTCTCGACTGTGTAGTGTAGTATGGAGTTGACTGTGGGCATTGAGTGAGGTTGTCTTAAGGCATTTGGGTTTTAATCGGACCAGTCACGGCATGCAAATAGGACCGCACGGCACCGAAGAACCTATTTGGCCGTATGGACGAAGTCAAATGTTGATCCCGACCGTTGTGGGACATTCCCTTAGTAATTGAGTGACAGCCGAATGGCCGCAGCCACGAGCAGGTTGACTAATTAGTTTACAGTCGGCTTCGGCCCTGAAAACGAGCGCTCCCCAGAGAAAAAGCACAGTTTATGCGCGTAGAGATGGATCTGGCAGCAGCGCCCGGAAAGATCAGGACGGTCTGACAAATGCTGGGCCTCCGATAGGCTCGGAGCGCGGCGGCCTTGGCTGCCATGTCATACGACAAAATCGAGTTCGAGGGAGCGTGTGCCGGCTGACCAATGGATCTGTGGGGCGGCCCCCCTCATCCCCCCAATTACAGCGCATGCAAGGCCGCTGCAGCTCCGGTCACAGGCTTTGTTGGGGCGCTGCAGCGCTGCACTGTGGCGTTTTGGGATCTACCTTACCTAAATCTATCCGGCAACCACACACTTCGCCGCCATACTTCTTCTCTCCAGAACCGCAACGACACCAGCAAGCAGCCGAAATCCCTTCCCCCCTCTCCTCAAGCACCCGCCACCTACAGAAACACCAGCTACGCCCTCCCGCGCCTCACCGGGCCTTCGCAATTGAGCGTCGAACACCCTCCAACCCTCCGTTTTGCACCAGCGCCGGGACCTGTCATGAACGCTAGCCAGTCTCCAACGCCTTGCTCTTCATGATCTCGCCATGATTCCCCTACCTCGATCCGTGGCCAGAGTTGCTCTGCGACAGAGTCGCATCAACACCCGACTCTTCGCCGCGCCCAAGAATTACTACTCCTCATACCACTCCTACTCGCTGCCTTCCACCTCGCCAACTCCGCCGAGCAATGACGATATCCCCGAGACGTCACTCAGCCATCCCGAGCCGCTCCCCCGAGTCCACGAAACTCGCCCACCGACCATACCCGCGCACCACCAGCAGGCCCTCAACCCCCAGAAGCAACAGAAGCAGGCTGCCACCCCCGTAGAGAAGCCGGTTGGACCTCCCGTGGTCGAGGCGGCAGCCGAGCCGCCAAAGACCAAGGCCAAGGCGCCTCGCCCGCGGCCCAAGCTGCGGGCTCGCAAGGCGGCCATGACGCTGACCCCGTCGGCGGTCGAGCAGCTGCGCTCCCTCCTGGACCAGCCCGAGCCGAAGCTGATCAAGGTCGGGGTCAAGAACCGCGGCTGCAGCGGGCTGGCGTACCACCTCGAGTACGTGGAGAAGCCGGGGGCGTTTGACGAGACGGTCGAGCAAGACGGCGTCAAGGTCCTGATCGACAGCAAGGCGTTGTTCAGCATCATCGGGAGCGAGATGGACTGGGCCGAGGACAAGCTCAACCAGCGGTTTGTGTTCAGGAACCCCAATATCAGTACGTTTTAAACCTTTCCTCCCCCCTCCGCTCTATTCTCGAATTTTCGCACTAACACAATGGGCAACAGAGGAAGAATGTGGATGCGGAGAGTCATTCATGGTTTAGAGGGATATTACTGTTTCTAAATTACAATTCATTTGCGACACATTGATATAAACATGATGGGAGGAAATAAAGCCAAGGCATGGCCCGGGTTTCATGAAGGGGGATTCATTCATGGGGAAGCTTCTTTTTTCTGTTTTGGATATCGCACTCGGCAAACGAGGCGAGAATGAAGCAACATTACTGTACGGCATCAACGGCGTTTACTGGTTAGAGCGGCAAACAGACCGCTGGATGTTACTTTACTTACCACTCTATAAATCGTGAATTTTATTCGACTCAAGACTTATCCGTTTCTCGGATGCATCATATCCCGCTTTCTGTCCTGCCCCCTGTCCACACCTAAATATGACGACTTGTAGAATGAAAAAGCTACTTTATGGTTCGTATATGACTATTTTGCTTTTTAATCAAATTGCTACCTGGTGTTTGCGTAGATGCGGTGGTGTTGCTCTTGAGATCATTGGCACCGCCCGCCAGACGCTAAATCGTCATCCGAAACCACCACTCATGTGACTTGGTGATGGTAGTTGCTCTTGATATCAGCTTCGTGCGCGCCGCCGCTTATAAATGACCAGAACGTCCATTGCAACTGGACTTTCTCATTACAACCTGCTTTTTATCTCTTTTACAGACATCTCATTCAAACATCTTCACCGGTACTTTTTAACAGACAATTCACCGCAACAAATTACATACAAATCCACCACAACATCACATCACACACAACTCCTCTCTTATACCGCCACAACCTCACATTCACGCCCACCATGACCGCGACAGAACCTCCCCAAGAAGCAACCCCAACGCCAGAACCTCCCCTCACCACCACTCCCTACAAACCCCCCCGCGTGGCCAAACCCACCCCCCAGCCCGACGACACCTCAACCCAGCTCGCCCTCATCGCCGCCTCCCACCGCACCCCCTTCGAGAAGCGCGTCTGGACGGCCCTCTGCGCCATCCCCCGCGGCCAGTTCACCACCTACGCCCTCCTCTCCGCGCACCTGGGCACGTCCCCCAGGGCCGTGGGCAACGCGCTGCGGCGCAACCCGTTCGCCCCCGGCGTGCCCTGCCACCGCGTCGTGGCGACGGGGGGCACGCTGGGCGGGTTCAAGGGCAAGTGGCCGCGGAGCGGCGAGGGCATCACGCTGGACGAGAAGAGGCGGCTGCTGAGGGGGGAGGGGGTGCGGTTTGATGGGGGCGGGAGGGTGATGGGGACGCCGTGGGCTTTTCAGAGTTGAGGGACTGCTTGGTTTTACTATGTCTGGCTTTTTAATTGGGTTTACTCGTTGTGTTTACATGGCTTGGACTTGATGGTCGTTCTGGGGGCTCTTGAGCAATGGAGTTCAACGTTTGGGATTACATTGGGCTTAGACCGGCAGTTCATCTCATGTAATGGAATGGATAGACTTGGTCAATCCAATGCCTGCAGATTTGAAAATTTGGCTGGTGGGACACGGCTAGCATCGCTTATAGCTCGTGGCTAACGAGGCAGAAAACGGAGCGAGACCTCGGCAAATGGGGCCCGTACGCATAGGGATCGCCAATGCAGTTTGCAACCAGTTGTGACCGCGGAAAGTCGGTTCGGCAGTGGGATCTTGCATAACCATGATCGGGACGCAGATACATCACATCTGACTTGTCCTTTACCAATCAACAATTATCAGGTCGTTTTGAAGAACATAAGGAAATATAGAGGTGTAGGCTTGGATAATTAATGAACACAAATATGGCATCAGCATCATCGATAGCATAAATATGAGCAAATACCCATGTGAAATACCTACCAACAGCTGATACCTTTGATGCCCTACTTTGATGCTATTTGCCCTATTCAATCACCAACTTGGTGCGGCATCCGGCTAAGGACAGCTCGGGTCAAACTTTGTCCGAGAGATTTCTGGGTCGGTGCCGGCGAAACCCGGAGACCGACATTCTGCCGCTGCAGGATGGTATCCCTAACTAAAGTGGTCGAATCACAAGAAAGCAGGAGATAGCTCTTGTCTCGAATAACCATCACCTGCGCATCATCCCTATCCTGGGTTGTCAACCATCAACGATTCTCCCCTCCGACGGTGCTTCTTTTCCCTTTTTTCCTTTTCAGACACCACACAGCCTGCAACCATGTTTCGTCTTGGTAGCAGCCGCGCTCTTGCTTCGGCGTTGAACGCCACCAAGGTACGTTTTCAACCCCCCCTTGCTGCACCTCGACGTCACTGCTACGACCTTTCCAAGCTACAATGGAAGGCCTATATGGTGTCTACATCAAGCTCTCGTTTCTAACAACCTTGTGCAGCTCGCCCCCTCCGTCAGACTGCCCGGTGTCGCACAGCAACGCAGAGCTCTGAGCATCCACGAATACCTCTCCGCCGACCTCCTGAAACAGGTAACGCCAACATGCCACTTCCGCAGGCCATAATCGCACCACAGATAAAACTAATACAGACGGTCATCTACAGTATGGAGTTGGTGTTCCCAAGGGCGCTGTCGCCAAGAATGCTGAAGAGGCCAAGGCCGTAGCGAAGGAGATTGGGACTGAGGACATGGTCATCAAGGCCCAGGTCCTGGCTGGTGGCCGTGGTAAGGGCACTTTCGACAACGGTCTCAAGGGCGGTGTCCGTGTCATCTACTCTCCTCACGAAGCCGGGGTGTTCGCCGAGCAGATGATTGGCCACAAGCTCATCACCAAGCAGACCGGCGCCCAAGGCCGCCTGTGCAACAGCGTCTACATCTGCGAGCGCAAGTTCGCCCGCCGCGAGTTCTACCTGGCTATCCTCATGGACCGTGCTACCCAGACCCCCGTGATCGTCTCGTCCTCCCAAGGAGGTATGGACATTGAGACCGTTGCCAAGGAGACCCCCGACGCCATCAACACCACCTACATCGACATCAACGTTGGAGTCACTGATGAGATGGCCCGTGACATCGCCACGAAGCTGGGCTTCAGCGAGCAGTGCATCGAGGATGCCAAGGACACCATCCAGCGCCTTTACAAGATCTTCCGTGAGAAGGACTCCACCCAGATCGAAATCAACCCCCTCTCCGAGACCTCTGACCACCAGGTCCTGTGCATGGATGCCAAGTTCGGTTTCGACGACAACGCCGACTTCCGCCAGAAGGAGGTCTTTGAGTGGCGCGACACCTCCCAGGAGGATGCCGACGAGGTCCGTGCCGCTCAGTCCGGCCTGAACTTCATTAAGCTCGACGGCGACATTGGCTGCCTTGTCAACGGTGCCGGTCTTGCCATGGCTACCATGGACATCATTAAGCTGAACGGCGGTCAGCCCGCCAACTTCCTGGACGTCGGAGGTGGTGCCACCCCTGCCGCCATCAAGGAGGCCTTCGAGCTCATCACCAGCGACTCCAAGGTCACCGCCATCTTCGTCAACATCTTCGGCGGTATCGTCCGCTGCGACCACATCGCCATGGGTCTCATCCAGACCGTCGAGGCCCTCAACCTCAAGATCCCCATCATTGCCCGTCTCCAGGGCACCAACGTCGAGCAGGCCCACCAGCTCATCAACGAGTCAGGCATGAAGATCTTCTCCATCGACGACCTCCAGAGCGCCTCTGAAAAGGCCGTCCAACTGTCAAAGATGGTCAAGCTTGGTAAGTAGACCCCTTGGATCCAGTCCCCACAAAAACCTTCCGATTTCCCCTGGTTCCCGTTGCTGATGTGGATATTCGTGTAGCTCGTGACATTGATGTCGGTGTCGAATTCACTCTGGGTATTTAATTTTAAACATAGACGGGGCTGGCTGCGTTTTTCCGGTACATATAATATTTTGTCATGGTGAAAGGGCAGGCAGGTATGGGCGGTTTTAAGTAAAGGCTTCAGGGAAACGGATCGATACAGTGTCTGCTCTTCTGTCGCGTTGTCCTCGTTTCTGTAATAGCATCTTCTTCAACTGCATGTCAATGCCAACGGACGGTTGGCAAAGGGCCATCGCTTAGACTTCCAGTTCGTCTTTCCTTGCCATAACCCTATTATGTTGTTCCGTGGCTCGACATGTGCTTCGGTAACAAGTGAAGGTGGACACTCATGGGGAAGAAGGAGTACTGATGATGGCTGATGAAACATTGGGAGTCAGTGAGCGGTCTCGTTAGGCACAGTCGTGTTTGCCTAACTCATGGCAGGGCTAGGAAGCTGGGCTAACCCGGGCCAACCCGAGAAGGTCAGGGAACGTGTCAGAACTTCGCACGTCATAGAGCACATATCTCAAGGCCCGCAGCGGCTGGAAGATGGGTTCGGGGTGGTGGTGCAAGGGACCACCGCAGACGGAGCACATTCTCAGGGCGGTCTCGAAGGCAAAGCAGAGGCCATGGTATTCCGATTAGCCGTGTCCGCCATCCAATCAGGGACACCTGTCGCAGATAACTCGGGAAGCCCGCAAAAAAAAAAAGTGAGGCCGCTGCCATGCCTGGTCGCGCGAGAAGGAAAACCGGCATGGACGAGAGACAGGAGGGTATTGGAGACCCACAGGCCCGTCAATATCGGTATCAGACGGCGTCTAACTGATATCAAAGACGTAATTAGGTGTTGGGCCTTTGGGACCCATGTAGGCTCCTTCTATCAGCGTGGTCAAGGACCTAGGGGTGAGATAATGGGGACTCGTGAGCGATGAGGCGCTTCGAGGGCAGCACGTTCCTCTCACATCATGAGATCAGTGGGCTGTAGACGGGTGTGCTTTTAAGAAAGTCATGAATCGAGTGCTGATTGGGCGCTGGGCATCCTGCACAGAAGCTCGGAAGAAGGCAAAAAGAAGTTCCTTGACGTTCGTTGAGGGAGGCAAAGGCTCTAATAGCCGAGCGAGGGACCAAGAAGTAGGGCCCGTCAGAGTGGATGCCGGAAGGTCTCCGATCCTCCGAGACGGCAGACCCATGCACGAAATACGGCTCAAATCTGCAAGAAGGGTCCCATATAAGTGTCGTGACTTTGAGATGAAAAACTTTGGCTGAGGGCATCTCCGATGTGTCCGAGCGGAAAGACGAGCGATCTTCGATTCTAAGCCGCCTCACGGCAGCATGTTGCAGGTTGAAGAAGCAGTTGGGAGGAAGGCGCTGTATCTCAAGCAGTTCCCGATTCCAGGTCTCAGGCAACTAGCAGCTATGGACGTATTAAACGGAGCCTGGAAAATGCACTTCCAGAAGTCGCAGGTGGCTGTAACTGTGGCTTGGTCACAGCCAGCTTCACAGTAAATTTTTCTGTTGCAGACTCAAGGTGTGGCTCAACACCATTGCTTACCTCGGGTAGCAGTCGGTAATTAACTGGTGATACCCGTTTTGGGTAACTAATCTTTAAGTGGCCGCCACCTTTATTTACGGTGCCTGTCCTGTGCGCTGCCTCTACCCTACCTACCTTGCCAATGCCATGCCATGTACGAAGCTGCCACACACCTCCCTCATGTCAAACATGGATAGGAAACCTTTCTCCTTTGTTGTACTCGATCCCCACCGTGCGGTCCAGCCGCTCCAGGGCCTGGTTGGCTGGGCCCTTGCTTAGATCCCGTCACAACTCCGAGAAGTCTTGAGCTATAAGTATGAGCCAGTGCCCTCGACCTGGCCTCCGTCGGGTGGTGACACCCTTACACCCCTAGACCTGCTCTGTCGACTTCCTCGACGTTCCTTTCCAGTCGAAGGCAGACGTCTGATACACTCACTCACCTGGATTTACTGCTCCAGTCTTCCTGCTTCTCAACACCAGGACCCTTACTACCAGACAGAATGCCTTCTTCGTCACTCAAGAATTGGTTCGCCCGCCACTGCACTCCTCCTCCTCCGCTCAACACGAACCCGATATGCCCGTGTCAGGCTTGCTTCTCTGGTGGTTCATGCAGTAGCTCATTCAGGTCAAAGCCCTCGTCGACACCAGCCCCTCCTCAATTCCAGGAAACCGCTATGAATTCATCGGCAACACTGGTGAGGCGTGACACCGACACCTCATCCCTAGCAAGCTATGCAACAACAATCCAAGTCGAGGAAGCCCCACGCCAGTAGTCCACGCACAGGACGGCCACTCTTGTTTACGAGTTGGGGACCCGGGTGAATGGAGGATGCACGAGGGAACGAGACCCAAGGGAAGAGGGGGCACGAACAGGAAGAAGCAGCCACACTAGTCACGCACATCCCCCCTCACTACATGGGGATTCCCGGAACCGTCTTTCCCCTCATGGCGCCATCATACGTGGAGGAGGGAATCATGTGAGGGAGAAAGGTCATCACGGGCACGGAAAGGAGGGGGGGGCCTCCAATCCCCCAAGGGAAAACAGGAATGTGGCATGTTGCATTCCAATCCCACACGACGACGGGGGTCTTGTTGGTCACTCGCCGTTTTCCCCGGGGTATGGGGTAATTGAGGGGAGGGAGGGGAAGAGCAAGGAAAGGGACTTGGGGGTGTGAGTGGCTTACACCGGCGACAGCTGGCGTAGGCATAGGGGCTAATGATTCATTAGCCTGCATCACCACCACAAGGATAGTGCATGGATAAGCAAGCCTAGAGTGCTGGGCGGCCTCGAGCTATTGGAGGGAATTGGGCCCATGCGGACGAGAGGAAGGGGCCTGGAAGCGAGTCTCGTTTTACCCTCTTGGGCGTTTGGGAATAGAGGCCATGGCAGACACAGAACCAGGCACTTCGCGGTGGACGAAGGTACCTAACTTTTTTGACAGTTCCAGTGTTCCCTGAGACTAACACCGCACGGCCGCTGGTCCCTTGGATCCATATTTTTGAGTCGCAACCCAAAATGCGATCGGCCATGCGTCCGAAACTGTTGTTTATGGGGCGAGATTGGGCCAGGAGCCACTAAAACCGCTCTTTCCAACGGCTGCAGAACTGAGGCCTCGGTGGGCACCTCCAGGGACCGAGGAGCTTATTTTGACTCGCACGACTGTCCACACTGTATTAGAAGACATCCATTGGCACATTGAGCACATACATTGTACATAGCATTTATACCCTGAAGATTCCAATATAAACGATACAAACACTTACACCACCGAGTTAAAGGCCTACCAATGCATGTAAAACATCGTTGCTGCATGTCATGAACAAGCGAAGAGATGTGCTTTGGGGTTTTCATACTGCCTGCGTTGGTGAAAGAGAGTGTTTGGTTTTTGCACATATGAGTCCTTCAAGCTCAACGATAGACCGAATATGTACACGTCCTCGTGCCTTATTGGCAGATGGGTAGGTTACAGTACATGGACAAGAGATTCCATGGAACCTTAATTAAGCTTATTTCCTCAGGGCAATCTGCGTACTTGAGCAGGGAGGTAGGTATGTGAAATGTAGCAAATCGATTCAGTATAGTCCATCCATATGTTGCCGACACTTGCCGCGTTGAAAGCAGCCATATAAACAGCACATCAACTAGGTACCTAAGTATGCAAGCGAGTGACATAAAACATGGCACACCAAAGCACGCCAAAACTCTGTTCACACAAGTCAGGGACCTCAACTTTCTTATCCAGGAAGCTAAACGCAGCAATAGGAAAATTATTAGTTGATTATTCTATATTATTTAGCTATTATTGTAATTATTACTGATCAATTATTTTCATATTGTGTTGATATTGTACTGAAATTCAACGCTGGCGGTTCTGCGTGTGCTATGTTTTATATCAGTCGCCTGGTATCCAGCGCTCAAGACGCCCTCTCAGAAGAAGACGTCAAGACCTAGCCGCTACAAGGTAGAGCAGCACCCAATCAAGCGGGTGACAGAAGACATTGCACACCAAACGTTACTTTGATCTCCCCTTTGACCAAACCCCTTACCTTCAGAGCCTAATAAACCAGCAATAAATAGATAATATACCCTTATTAAAGATAATAGTTTAATATTTGGACCTCCCAGAATTAATTTATAGTTTTTATTTATTATTTTAATAGATTTTGGCTGGTGAACTGCGAGTTGAGAACGCCTGTGATCTGCGTGTGCAATGTCTTATATCACCCGCTTGCCAATTCATCCCGTACACCCAAAAGTAGCATTGTCCCGGCCAATCGCGGATTTCATTTCAGATTGTGGCTCTCGCTCTACCTTTAGAGTGAAGTATGCATGTGGGGTTTCAAGTCCGACCGCATGAACAAGATCACATCCTGGTCCTAGCTTGCGATTAAGAGACTGTAGGTATCGTCATTGCTGTTATTTTAGTGTCCGTACTGTTACCAAGTACTTGCCCATCACACTGGAGCAGTCGACCCGTCAGTCCACAAACCCACCTATCCTTGCTTTTCGACAGGCCTTTGAGTATCTACTCGAGTATGCACCACAGACCAAATGTAAGAAACACTTGGCGGGGTGTGATGGAGGTTGCTAAGAAAAGCGCCACTTGACGCAAGCTGGAGCCTCTCGGCACGATGTCGCCCCATGATTGGGGCTTATCGATAAGCAGGCGGTCGTGTGCCGCCGCCCACCTCCGTGGCCAGGACCCATGAATCAATGACGAGCCAGATGCCGATAGCAAATGGACCGTCTTCGCACACATTCCAAATCACTCGAAACGCCTCGCACAGATAATTGAAGACAGCGCGCCAGGTCCCGCGCCTCGTTCCGCATCTCTACCATCTACGCGCGTCCATCCCAGGATACCTCACCATGGGCGCAAATGGGAGCAAAGTCACCGCCCAGGACAAGTGAGTGCGACTGGGCCCGGGGGGTTCTGAGACAACTCAGGATGCCACAGACTGCCCCCTTTGCCTTCCCTATCTACTTGCTTCCGTTTCTGACACTTGATAGGGCGATCCTGGACATGAAGAATCAACGCGACAAGCTACATCAATACCAACGGCGCATCACCGTATTGACCGATAAGGAGACGGACATTGCTAGGGAGATGCTCGCCAAGGGCGATAAAGAGCGCGCTCTTTTGGCTCTACGGCGCAAGAAATACCAACAAAGCCTGCTTTCACAGACGGACTCGCAACTCGAGCAGCTAGAAAAGCTGACATCCAACGTTGAGTTTGCGCTCATCCAGAAGGACGTGTTATTCGGCCTGCAACAGGGCACCAAGGTGCTCAACGATATTCACAAGGAGATGGGTGGCATAGAGAACGTGGAAAAGCTCATGGGCGAAAGCGCCGATGCTATCGCATATCAACAGGTACAGCTCCGCATTGGATTCTCCCCAGACATAGATCAACGTCCCCAAGGCTTGAAGACTAACACGGTTGGTCTTTCCACGGTATACAGGAAATCAGCGATATGCTCGGCGGTCGCATATCTGCACATGACGAGGACGAGGTAGAAGAAGAACTAGAAGCTCTCGAGAGAGAGGTGACGGGCAAAATATCACAAAAACTCCCAGCTGGCCCCGAAACGACCCTACCGGATCTCCAGCCCGTACCGAATCACGAGCCAGTTCATTCCGCTGCTGAACAACCGCAGAAGCAGAAACTTGAGGCGATCCCGGCATCTTGAGATATCCATATTCGGACCTCCGTTTCCTGTTTACATGCACGGAGCTTGAACAACTGCCTGATGATGATAACGAGTTCGGTTCATCCTGATCATTAGAAAGCTAACACTGTAGTGGCGTTAAGGTATGCATATTTTCTCGAGTTACTTTAGATATGTCTATTCTACTTTCCCTGCGCCTGGATAGGTGCCTGCTCAAGGAGCAAAGTCTGGTTTCTATAATACAACCCATTGGTGGAAAGCTCTTTCCAAGGTATTAAACTTAATCATTGTTTTCTTGGCCGGAGGCGAGTACAAGGCGGTGCATTCTACCTATACTCATTGCAATTCGTCCCTGTTTATGTTACTTTGATATTGTTCCATGATCATAGGTATTCAGCAAAGTTGTTTGATTTCTTATCCCATTTGTCATGGACCACACAAGCACTCCGCACCTTGTTGACCCAGCTATTATTGCAAAAGCCAGGCTGGACCCAGACCAAACGGTCTATATGTACCACCTTAAACAATTGGTATATAAACCGGGATATCAAGATTCGTTTGAGTTAATTGGCAACATTGGGGAGGACCGCGTTGGTCTCCTAGTCAAGACAGGCTTCGGACGGCACGCGAAAGCTAAGTTCAAAGGTTTGTGACGCTGGGAGCTCTAACTCCATCCATATTCGATGAAGGAAACATAAATAGGACGTCTATCCAACTCGCCCTTGTTTGCTGATCCAACAAATACTCTTTCGGTAGGAGAGCATTATTCGCTCATCGCCATCAATAACGCCCTCAGAGGGTTTGCCCCGTATTCATTCGGCTACGGCCGCATGGCAGGGGACGAGGACGAATTCTTCATCATAACCGAACTCTTGCATGTGGTGTTGGACGGTCCACCTGCTAGACTTGGCCGAAGACTTAGCACTTCCGATCAGCGGGCATGAAACGCTCTTATACAGCATACAAAAATATGATTATTGTTTTCAAATACGCATTATTGTTGTCAAATACGCAAAATAACAACGCAGTAGCCACAATGGAAAGAGAGCTTAGAACCAGGAAGTTACCTTGTCTCTATGTCCATGCATGATATCAGTGAGAAGCTACTAGATCCTAGGTGCGCAGAAAATGAACTTGAACCAGTAAAATGCGCGAATTCCGCCCAAACGAAGATTATGGAAGTGCAAAAAAGAACTAGAAATGTGTTTAAATCTTTGGAATACGTAAGAGAAACTGAATGTAAAGTTAAGAACAACAATGGAAGATGCCAGAGCCCGACATCTTATCACGATCAAGTGGGTGACAGGGGAAGTGAGAAACCTAATGGAAGAGTCATCATAAATAGACTACTTTTCATAATGAAAAGACATGTCGAATAGAGAAATTCAGTAATGTGAAAAGGAATCAAGTAGCAATACATGGTTTATTATCTCTCAATTACATATTATTAGTACTCAATATTCTGAAAATACCGCTCGCAGGCTTGAAAATAAGCAGCTTAATGTTTGAGTGTCTTTATTTCAATGTCGCCCACTTGACAATGAATACGAAAGCTTGAAAAGATAGCCTTTCCTGGCCCACGATGTAGTCATACGGAAAAATCTGTGAACCTTCAAACGGATGACTCACTTGACGACAGGACGAGAGGCTCGGCAAATGAATATTTAAGCTACCCTCATACGCCTGGCTTCCTTCGTCTTTGGAACATGAAAATTATTCTCCTGTTATTGTGTTTAGTTCCTCTGGAAGAGCAGCCAAGTCTGGTTCCACTAATTTTAGATCTTCTTATCGGCCAAAATTATTTCTTATCTCTTATCGATAAATCTGGTGGGGGTAACATAATTCAACTTCGCGATCTTCTCTTAAAAAAAGATACAGACGACAAGGCAAACCATCATCGCCCGTCATGGCACCCGTCAGCCTGCGCCCGGGGCTGGATCATGATGTCTACCAACTCATCAAGATCCTCGAAGAGAAATCGAATGACAGGAAGCCCTTCAGATCGATCAGCCACGCCTACGAGGCCGTCAAACGGTCCAATTCTTCGCTGAGCCGCAAGAAGAAGCAGGTCCTGAACGATTCAATTGACCGCGCGCTACAGGTCAGGAAGCAAGAGCTACGGGACGATTCTTCGGACTCGGAAGCCGCCCTAGAGGAAGCCGACGAAGAGATCAGCAAGCTCGAGGATCAACGATTTCAACTCAATCGCCAGATGACCAAGCTTTGGAATACGAATACAAGCTCGAGCGCCTCGCATGCGTCGAAGAAGCGCCGGATCCAGGCCGAGGACGGGGACCAAAAGGCTTCACAGAGTGCCGGGGAAAATGGAGAGGCGCCTGCCCCCCGCCCCAACGGGGCCGTGAACGATGAGAGCGTGTCGGAGCCGACGCACAAGACGCCCTCTCAGAAGAAGACGCCAAGACCTACCCGCTACAAGGTAGAGCATGTATCAGAGCCAGTTCGGTTGGGAGGCCTTGACCAGATTCGAGATGGGTTACTGCTTCAGCTGGAGGCGATTTTGAAGGGCGAGCATATCTGGGGACCTAGAGAATGGGAGCAGATTCCTGGAATACTTATCTCAGGGCCAACAGGCGTGGGGAAGACATCCCTCGTGCGGTCGATAGCTTCGCAGCTCGAGGTACCAATTATATCCGCGGCCGAATGCTTCGAAAACCAGGAGCGGATGGAAAAGAGCTTTACAGAGGCCGTGGACGAGGCCCTGCGGTTGGCTCCGTGCATAATGCTCGTCGACGACCTCGATCACTATGCCTCAAAGGAAGGCAGCGCGAAACACGGTGACAGCCACATGCAAATGGTCAAGCTTTTCCAGCGGCAGGTGGAGAGGATGCGCAAAGAGTCTACCAGCGACCGCCCCGTGGTGCTTATGGCGACGACGTCAAACATCACCGATCTACATTCAGAGATGACCAAGTGCGGCTGGTTCGAACTAACCATCTCAATCAAGGTCCCCGATGCCGCAACGCGCAGGGAGATATTCAACGCAGTGTTACCGAGGTCAGATACCCTCCAAGATATTGACGTTGAGAAGCTGGTAAAATACACAAATGGTTACGTGGGTAGCGATATCAAGGCACTTATTCGAGGCGCTGAACTGCGAACCGCTACCAGAATCATTCGGATCAAGGATGAGAACGGCTTGTCCGACGGGGATGTGGCCATGGATGACAACGAAGGAGCTGGCTCTCGCGTCACAATGAAGGATTTCCTTGTCACAATCGAAGAATTCACACCTTCGCTCCGAAAAGAGGGATTCACCGCCATCCCCAACGTCAGCTGGGACCAAGTAGGCGCCCTCAAACAGGCACGCAAGCAACTCACCACATCAATCATCGGACCCATCAAAGACCCTGAAAAGTATCTGAACTGGGGTATCAAGAAGCCGTCTGGCGTGATTCTATGGGGACCGCCAGGTTGCGGAAAGACGCTCATCGCTCAGGCCGTCGCCAACGAAGCTCAGGCCAGCTTCATCCTCATCAGCGGGCCGGAGCTCCTCAACAAGTACGTCGGCGAGTCCGAGCGAGCGGTAAGAGAGCTCTTCGAGCGTGCGCGCCTGTCAGCCCCGTGCATCCTCTTCTTCGATGAGATTGACTCGCTGGTGAGCCGCAGAGAAGGCTCCTCCTCCGAGTCGGGCGTCCGGGTGGTCAACGCCCTCCTGACCGAGCTGGACGGCGCCCGCGGCCGAAAGGGCGTGTACGTCATTGGCACCACCAACCGCCTCGACATGATTGACGAGGCGATGCTTCGCCCCGGACGTCTCAACAAGCACATCTACGTCGGTCTTCCAGACGCAGACGAGCGGGTGGATATTCTCGAGACGATCGTGAGGTCCAGCCGGCCAAACACCTCACAGGCCGAGCTAGATTACCTAGCAAAGGTGGCGCGGGATGTCCGATCATCCAGGTTCAGCGGTGCGGATTTACACGCGTTATTCGTCGAGGCGGCCGAGCATGGATTGAGCCGTTCCTATGATGATAATGTGCAAGGGTTTACCGAGGAGGACTGGGAGTATGCACTCAATAACACAAAACCAAGCGTGCAAAACCCACAATAACGGGAAGAATAATTAAACAATAGACAAGAATAAGATAACAATACATAAACACAATAATAGAGCAAAAATATGCAAGAATTAAACAACAATTTCCATTAATACCCAAGCACAATAGTAAAGCAAAGATAGACAAGAACTGAACAATAATTTTCCATAACTCAGGACACCTGCCCCTTGTAATGGACTTGGCGGGGAAAAAACCACGACTAGATTTGATACGTGCGAGCAAGAGATAATAAGGACGTCTTTATAGCATAATACACCGGCCCTCTATCCCCGGGCCTGTCTAATCAATTCAAAAGCCATAGCCAATTCAACGGCCACAGCAAACTGTCTGGGTGATAGTTGCCAAAGAGGAGTTTTATGGGGTACATACACCGTTCAGGTGCTCCGACGAATCGGTCTTAAAAAAGTCTATCATACACGTTCGCCACAGTCACCAGTCTATCCGTAGCTTTTTTTCTAAATCATCACCCTTGTGTCGTCGTAGCCACTTATTTAGTGGACTCCTTGAGGTAACTAGAAGGGAGATATGTTAGCTCGACTGTGTCATCTCAAATCCGACCTCCACACCGTCCACAGAGTCGTTGGCGAGTTCTGGCAAAGGGCGTGATCCAATGCATTTCTCGGAGCTCAACGTGCTGGGAGTAGGTGAGTGTTGGTGCAACTGAGGGCAACTTACGCAATCAGGTCGTTCCTGTCCTTCTCCTTCTTGAGACCACCGAAGGCCATCTTGGTGCCGGGGAGGTACTTCTTGGGGTTCTCGAGGTAGGCGAAGAGGGTCTTGTCGTCCCAGGTGATGCCGGCCTGCTTGTTGGCATCGGTGTAGCTGTAGCCAGCGACGGAACCGGTCTGGCGACCGAAGAGGCCGTGCAGGAGAGGGCCGATCTTGTTGCCGCCGTCCTTCTCGACGGTGTGGCACTGAGCACAACGGGTCTTGAAGAGGTTGGCACCCTTCTTAGCGTCACCTAGAAAGCACATGTTAGCCAACTCACGTGCGAGGGCCGAGGGAGGCGAATTCTCGAGGGGCGGCGGCCAGCAGTGTTCGTAGAATGGTCATCGTCGAGGCTCCCTCCAGCGCTGTGGCGGGCAGAGAAGCGGTGGGAATAGCCAACACACTCTTCGCAGCGGTATGTAAGATTCCTGGGCCAGGGGAAAATGGCGCAGCCCGACAGCACGCTGAGAAGCGACGGCCAGGCCAAGGAAGTCCGCCCAAGACAGATTTCCCGCATCGCATCATTCCTCGGGACCAGAGCCCACGCTGCAGCAAGCCCCCAGAGCGCTGGATGAGCCTCAATGGCATTCTGAACACTGGCCGGTGCACGCCCCTCGGGTGGAACCGTATTGCACTTACCGCCAGCCATTTTGAAAGATTATGGGTTGATTAAAGGTAAATGTAAGAAAAGAAGTCGTAGGCTAAGAGAAGCAATTCCAAAGAACGATTGGCACGGTCTTTGAAAAGGAAAGGTTGGTAGTGTAGTGTAGATTGTCAGGAGAAGGAGAAGAAAGCCGAATAAAAAAAAACCTGTAGCGGCGCAATCAAGGAAATCATATATGACAGCATGACAACTAAGAGAGCGACTAGGGCGGTCACAAGCCACGGTGTGGCGCGTGGGTCCCTTATCCGCCAATCAAAACCGCTCAATTACAGTACCACGAGGCTAGGCGCGGTTTTGCTCCGGGCGAACTCGGGTACTTGACTTTTTTTTTTCTCGGTGGTACGGAATATCTAATCTATCCGGAAAAAGCTCGGGCTCGACCCAACCTTAGGTAAGCATTTTTTTCGGGGACAAGCCCAACAGAAAAAAGTCATGCGGATAACGGCGTGATTGGAGCTAAGGCTTCTCTTGAAGAAGGGAGACATCGATTCTAGGGAGCCAATTGTCGCAATCATGGCTTCGGGAGCAGTGATCCCACGTTTCCTACTGCCTCTCCAGGGACCGCTCTGGCGCGGCATCCGCATCCCGGTTACGCAAAACGTCCTTGTTCGTTTCGCATCGTCAAAGTCACCCAACAATGGCAAGCCGATTGTCCTTGAGAAGCCTCTCAAGTTCAATCCTCCCTCCCACGGGTCTCGCCTCAGGAAGAACACTCTTCCCAAGCACTACGGCCATGTGCTTTCCGCTGAGGAAATCGCGGTGCAGAACCGCAAGTCCTACCCCGGAATGATGGCTCCCGAGGGGACATGGGCGCATTGGTTCTGGCACAGCCGGATCTTGCACTTCTTTATTTCAATGGTGAGTTGACCACTTTGTAGAATTCTCTACCAATGGCAACCCAATTCTAACCGAAATCCCTCGCAGGGCACGCTTCTCTCGCTTGGCATTTTCACCTTCTTCATGAACTATGCCTCCAACTCGCCATTCAAGGAACTCCTCCCCCCAGCGTCCTCGTTCTGGAGCCACCCGATCGAGTTCTTCCTCGGCTGGAAGAACGTCATTGTCATGCACGAGAGGGACAAGGCCATCCGCGCGTTCGAGCACCGCATGGAGCACCAAAACGACGTCGCCAAGCGCAGGTACTACATGAAGATGCACGGCATCGAGACCAAGGACCCCATCACGATGATCTTCGGCAAGAGCGAGAAGGAGCAGACGGATGAGGAGATCGAGGCGGAGGCCCTGGGCACTGCGGTCCCTCAGGCGGAGGACGCCAAGCCACCTGAGAGGAGGAAGTTCTGGGGCATCTTCTGAATACCCCACCATACATACGTAGGCCCGTGCTTGTACGATTGAAGGGATTCCCATTACGGAAGACGGACTGTATCAACACCAATTTATGGTATAAGTCACTCATTAAGACTAATGTAGAACCTCCCAAAAAAGGAAACTTTTCCGTATGCCATCATTTGCTTAAGATTTCATGCCAGCTCTACGCCGTCTAAGCCGTCCAGGACCTCATCAGCGACACCACCCTTTTCCAGCACTGCCTGTATGATCCCATCCACCACTGTAAACTTGGTTCCTCCAAGGGGGGCCTTCCACACACCCGCGACCGGCGTCTCACTTGACAGATTCGACGGTGCTGGCTTCCCCTCCGTAGCCGTCGTAGCAGTCCCATTTGGAACCCCCGGAGGCGTCAGCCTCGACGGCGGGTCGATCGTGCGGATGGAGAGCAGCTTCAGCTCCCGGCCCTTGGAGTCGACCTCCATCCCGCCCCGCGGCCTCTCCCGCCTCACCTCCGCCACAGACACGGCCAGCGCAGTCTCGGCCACGGCGAGCTCCTCCTTGGTGGGGTCGAATATGACGTTGTCCCCGACGGTGACCACCAGCAGCGTGATCGGGGGTCTCGTTCCCTCGGATGCGCCCTCACGCGGGTACACGAACACCGACGACTCCCAGTCGTCGTCGAACATGGGATCCTCGTCGCCTTCTGATTTCAACTTTGGTAACCTCGTAGCCAGCAGGGCCAGGTGTGTCGTGAGTGAGAGAAGAGGGAGAGGATAGGAAAGCGGTGGCGAGAGGAGAAGAATCTACCAAAAAAAATTGTCAGTTGCATTGCCCCCCAGGCCTAGTAAAGTAGAGGGAGAAAGAAAGAAGAAAAACCACCCACATCGATGTGAAGCCGCCAGTGAAACCGCCTGTTGATCCAGAGCTTCTTGGCGAACTCGCCGTCGCCCAGCAGGGCCTCCCGCAGCATCTCCCCCAGGAACACGGTGGCGGCGTCGTCGTCCCTCTGCGACGGTATCTCCACCGAGATCTCGACCCAGTCCCCCCTCGCCTTCTTCTCGTCTGCGTCGCCGGACTGCTGCGCGTCCGGGGTCTTCTCGATCTCGGCCTTCACGCCCACGATGGCCTCGGCGCCGTCCGAGAAGGTCACGCACGCGCTCCCGTTGGTCCCCTGCAGGATGCCCGTCTCGGCTGTGAGGGGGCGGAACTGTGTTGGCAGGCGGCCGTCTGAGCGGATGGGTGGGCGCAGCGACAGCGACGTGTGCAGATAGTTCAGCTCGGCTGGGGAGAGAAGGGTGTGTGTTGTCGCCATTTTCGCCTTATCCTACGGAACTGCGACGTGTGTTGAGGGGGGGATTGTGTTCGGTAGTGCCACACTACATGGGCAGTGTTCTGTTTACCACCAAGTTAAAGCTCCCGGATTTTTTTTATCTTGATTGCTTGAAGATCATTCACCGAGATATGGAGCTGATAAGGCGGGGCAGCGGGGCCGATACACCGGCTTGACCGTCGTAAATTTAGAGCTACCCTGCAGTTTCAGGGCTGGCATGTGGGTTGATGCAAGGCCTGATGTTAGCTTATCCCTTTGCACTTCGACAACGGAGGGCCACAAGGGGTTTATAAGGAAACACCTCATAGTCATGAAATTGTAGAGCATTATGTTGGAATCAGTTTCTTTCTTTCGCACTGGTTCATGAAGTTGTAAGAATATGGCATTGCAAGCTATACATGAGGTGCTATGGATCACCAAGCAAATTATCGATTAGTTTAGGCACCTATCAGGACATGTGCTTTTTCTAGGAAAAGGAGTCCAAGAACCCCCACACTCGGTTCTAGATCACACCAATTGGATATGGTCAGTATAAGGAGTTGCCATGGTTGTAGCCACAACATCCGTGGGGTATGTATATGCCTGTAGGTTAACTACTTCGATCCAAGTTGATGCACAAGACATCGACGCAGTCTGTCCCGAGAGCTGCGACTAGTTCTGCGATACCAGCCTTGATTCCTGGCCATTGTGCAATGGTGCTCGTCTCCCAACCAACAAGATCGGCTGTTCTAAATTGAGGTCCTCCGAGTGAGCCAACAAGAGGAATGTTGTCCAAGTCGACGAGGCCCACGTCCTCGAGTGTTGCGATGCCTGGCATTCCAGAATTGAATAAAAATGCGGCATCATCATCGTCGGACTCATTTGTGTCGCCACCGGAACCTCCACCATATCCCTCTTCTGATTTCTGCGCAGGATCTTCTGTCTGAGGTGAATCATCAGGAACACCTAATTCGGCTTTCTTCTGACGGTGCAAGTAGAGACTGACAAACGGCTGCTTATCCAGAAGGCTCAAAACATGCTTGTCCAAGGGGTCCCACGCAAGAGACTCTGGATCAAGAAGGTACTGTGGTGAGTAGTCAATCTTGTATCTCATTTTTGGGCAGCTGTGAATGTAGAATCCGGGATACCACCAACGATAACCACCTTCTTGAGCCAACCCAATTTCATGAAGTGCCCCTAACTTCCCAGGTGCGAATTTGTGAATGCTCTCGTCATAAAGAAAATAGACGGAGCTGACACAATCGGGAAGCAGATCGAGAACACCAATGGCAACTAGTTTCCCATCAAGGCGGTAGCATTGGTGAAAGGAGCCGAGTCGGCGCTTCTTCCCATCAGGCCCTGTCGCAGTTTCCTGCCGCAAGGGAGAGCTACACAGGAAGCGAGTAAAAGAGCGTCGTGTTCTACTCTCGGGCGGATCGTTGTGAACGGTCATCTGATAGTTATTATAGACTTCATACTTTTCTTCCGTGAATTCGTCACTCTCAAGAGAAACAACGAGCTTATGGGCAGGCTCTGGTGGCGTCTGCAGTTGAGCGTATTCGGCCTCGTGGATTCGATCTACCAGGACAAACTCATTGTCGCGACGTTTTGCTTCCTCGCGGGATTTGGGGTAGCGACGAGCCACCTCCTTTTGATATTCATCACCAACCACATGTTTGTTGAACTTGTTTATTGTCTGGCGCTGCGCCTTGTTGGCCTTGAATTCGTGAGAGTCCAGTCGAATTGTGTAATGCGGACAGCACGATCTCCGTTGGTCTGGGCGATAGAGCATTTTCCCTGACCGCCTCCAGCTGCGATCGAGGAGGGTCTGATAGTAGCCCGGACTGAGAGAAGAGGCGATCGCATAGTACGAGAAGCCTAGTGACGTAGAGAATACGAGTCAGTTTCCGTCGGGATAGGCCAGGGTCTACATTGGAGTGCGAGATCGGCTGTTGCAGGTGAGTGCGAGGCCGGCGATCGAACACGATGTCTCATGGATGGCGTGGGGGGATTGTCATGGCAGCTTGTCATGGTGTTCTAGGCCAGGCCCAATAACCCTGACAACTGAAAGGAACAATATCACTTTTACGTTTTGACTGACTCTTCCCACTGGTGCCACAGTAACCGCACCTCGACGAGTTCGAATACGCTGTTGTTACGGTTAGCAAATCACAGGACTCAAAACATCAATGACGCTGTGGGCGTTGCGGTGCGAGAGTTGGTGACGCAAAATTGTCTGAGCGCCGCTCGGGATGGAAGATGTGTGGCAATAGGGCAACGAGATGGGCAAGGATGCTTCTCCTCTGCCACGAGGTGTTAGGCATCAACTCAAGGTGAGGTGACCGCCTTGGGACCTTGTAGGAAGTGAAGCCCATCACGATGACACATATAGACAGGCAGATATACATGCGTACACATGCATCATGTGAATGAGACGAAAAGCTAGTGATGCATTGTGCAAGGCAGACCAGACGTGGGAGGGGGGTGAAGACGAGCAGCGCAGAAGGCCCAATGGGGGAGACGGTATATCGCAGGCAACTCAAATGGTTGGTAACCAAGAGCCGCTGCCAACTGATTGGGGGGTCTGGCCTGGCAGGGCGACAACGGCGAGGAAGAGGGGAAGAGAGTGGGTGCACAGTATTTTTCAACCCTGGGACTGACTTGATCCCGGTCATGGTGGCGCGACACCTTGCTGCTTTGGAGAGCTGATTGAGCGTTTTGCCGTGGGAAGAAAGTTGGGTCTGGTGGATGGTGTGAAGCAATGGTTGCTGAAGAGGAGAAACTGCTCACGGCAACTAAGAGGGGGAGGGTCTTTGGAGAGCCAACGACAAGGGCTTGGGGACGCACGTGTGCAGTGGTCAATTGGGGATTGGGAGGGGCAGCGCCAGGTGGCGGGCAGGTTGGGAGTGAAGTGCCAAAGAAACCCTCCAGAGAATGGGAATGGAACGATGGCGGCTCACCAATCGGGGTAATATACTCGTAGTCCGGTGAGGGACCTCCAAGCTGTCGTGTGCCGTCCATTGTGGTGTTGGGCTAATGTGAATGAAGAGGAATCGATGTGCCAGGATGTGGCCGGTATTAGCGGTTGAATCGAGACTTGAAGCTCTCGTCGGAGCGGGGAAGGCGATGGGCTGGATGCTGGTTGGGGGGCCGTGAGCGAATAGATGGGCCGTCTCGCAAGCACGTACGAAAGGGTGGCGGATGTGATTTATATTTTTTTCGAAGAGAGGCGGTGGCGTTTGCACGTAGAAGAGGCCGTGAGGTTTGCAGTTGAAGCAAGAGTTGAGGGCGTTGGGAGTTAAAGGTCCTACTACAGGGTACCAAGGGCATTTTAGGAGTTCCAGCTCAGCTGTAGGTTCAGCCTGGGACCGGTCTCGTAGCATCGGTCCAGCTGTCCAAGGGAGGTACCTGATTGCCTACCGGTGTACAGTGGGGAGCCAGGTATAGGCCAGAAGGTAGTAGCGCAGATACATCCGTCTGATCTGGAGGACTCAGAGTTGGGTTGGTCGGATCCATCAGTGCCCGCTCACTCGCTGGACGCACTACGAGACATCCACATGTTGTGTGTCGATGGAGGCGCTGCAGGTCCCTTTCTTGGTGGGGGCGTCACCTTCGATGTACCTCCTACACCACTGGGCTCGGGATACGGTTAGACCTCCGTGAAGGCATTGTGCTGTGGGTGCATGTCCAACCCCTCCACTGTCAGGACGCCAGGAGCGTGAACCCTCCATGATCTGGGCAATCTGGGTGTCATACTGAATTTGGAATATAGAGTACCACACTCACTCCAAATGTCTCGCTGTTGCTGCAACGAGATTCGGGAAGTGGTGGCGGGGCTCAGGTCCTAAGGAAAGCATGCTTTGCCGCAGGTCTAAGCCGTTGGCAGTCGAGACTTATTAGGTCATAGAGACAGACAAGACATGGCCAGGCTCAAGTCACATCCAAGCAGAGTAAATAAGCGGACGATGGACCCCCACATATCGTATTACCCCTTCCCATCGCCTTGCCTATTGTGTTGTTGACTGGTTGGAGGGGTTGCATAGAGCACCCCTTCACTCGATGGAGACAAGACAAGGACCGCACAGAGGTACCACTTCCAACATATATTGTACTACCTCTCTTGGGATGTAGCTCAGAGGCCAAAAGTGAAGTGAGGTGTGGATTGGATGTCCTTCCTACCTTACTTAGTACAAGCAGCTAAGAGACTTTATAGGTGAGGGGTGTTTCGTGGTTGATGCTGGTGCCATAATTTCTATACTCCATACGGAGTACTTACACGAGACTTTAGATTAGGCAACTTTCGGGGCGGAAGCATGTTTCTCGCATTTCACGTAAACCTTTGGCTCCCTGGTCCGACCATATCCGAAGTCTAGGACGGGGACAAGGGCCACTGAGTGCCGCTGTCATTCATGCTATGGACTCTAGGTAGTCAGAACTCCCTGATCAGACCAACTGGCGACTCTAGGTACACGTTCGTGAAGGTGCTGCACCAGAAACAGGACTTAGGTACCTTTCCTGCGTGCAAGATGGAGGCCTGCCGGCGCCACCAATTGCTCACACCATGCGACTAGGAGCAATATCCCTAAGCCCATATACCTCCTTTTCAATACATAGTAGATCGTGGTGCTCGCTCCCCGGCTGCACGATCAGCACTCGAGATGGGTTGATATTGTGCTGCTTACTGTTCGTTTAGTGGGCATGTGATCCGCTCACTCTGTAACATGCAAAGATCGACCGTGCTGGGTATGGTCTGTATGTAGATGCGTCTATCCAGTAGTAACGCACAATTGGCTGCAAGCTGGTTATTGGGCACAAATCAGCGTGGACGCATGTACGTCCGCCATGGACCACATGGAAGAATGAATGGAAGAACCAAGGCCAACAGGGAGCGAGACCACTCCTTCTGCGACATGGCTCTGCATCATGCAGTTGCACGTACATGCTGTGTCACTCACCTTACAGCCCGCCCTGTGCTGCACCTACCAGTAGGTGCGTGTCTAGCTGGACTGGACAAGGACAAGGACGATGCTTGACCTTGTCTTGACAACTCTCTCCGCTCGTCCAACCCCACCAAGACGAAGTAGCCGGGAGGTGCCTCTGTTCAGTTCTGGCCTGGCCTGGTCCGGACCCGGGCTTGGCTTGTCAAGTTGTCACGCACGTCGGCGTGACGATCCAGGTATTGGGTTCATCGTCGCCGAGCCCGCCGCCGCCCGCGCACTATGTACTCAATACCTCGCCGCCCTTCCGCGTCTTTTTCTTTCTTCCTTCCTTCCTTCTCCTCCCTCCAGTACCTGCCTGGCCTTGCCATGTACCTGCTCAATTCTCCATCCTGTCCGTTGGCAGCGTCTGCAGCTTATGTCTTAGCCCCATACGCGGTGACGCAGTTCATCTGCAAGATTGAGGACCCTACAGTCATAGCTACAACTAATAATATCGCTTTCATTACTGGCGATACTGCACCGCTCCGAAAACGACCCTGAGCCCAGTCTTTGCTTGTCCTAACCTGACCGGGCCCGACCATGGTCCCTCTCCTGGTAGATCAAAGCCCCTTTGAGGAGCCGTTGGTGGGAGACAGCGGATCGGGCGTCGTGATTAAAGGCCAGTGGCACTGATACTGTATAAAACACCGCCTCCAGCCCGCCGTGGCCCCCCTCGCATCTGCCCCGTTGCCGTGGCACGAGACAGGATCCCGCAGCCTTGCAGCAGACCAGAGACGAGCACAGCAAGTTGCTTCCTGCCTGCCTCATCAGCCATCTCTGGCTGCCTCGTCCTCGTCAGCCCGCTGTTACACTCGCTCTTCGCCACCTGATTATACGTACCTAGGTAGCTTATTAGTTCGTTGCTCCGAGGCGTGGCACGCCCTTCTCTTGCTACTCTTACACCGTCATCTCGTCTCGTCCGGTCCCCTGGACTGGTGCGAGTAGTGCGCATGCGACTCGCCTCGCTCACCACCAGTCATTGAGCGAGCGCCGCCTTGCTCCCTTGCGCTGTGCCTACATACACCCTCTCAATTCAGCCCAGGTAAGCTGGCCTGCAGACCTGCGAATGATTTAAATTAAAGAAGGGAACCCAGCCCAGTGCCAATTTCCTGGCCTGATGGAGCCGGCTAGCACCGCCAATTAATCAGTAATTAATTCGGATTAGGAGGAGACGGGCAGGAAAACGCCAGCCCAAGGTACCTACACCAGTTCAGTCCAGCTGGGCAACTTACATTCTGCTCGTTGCCTGCCAAACAAAGTTTCGGCGCCAAAATCTCCACGGTCAACTCGATCTAACCTCATGGTCCCACCCAGTGCGTGCCCTGGTCGATACTTACCGTACCTCAGTCAATACTGCTAGGTATATTATTACCTTTTAGAGCCCCTGAAAATCGTCTGTCAGGCAGTGTCCGGTCTAACCAAACTCCAACCGACGGCGCTATTGCCCCTACCGGAACACTGGAGCCCACCTCGCGTGCTCTCTTTTTTACCTCCCGCCACCATCACCTCGCAGCCTTTCCTTCTATCCCAGGCTGCCCTGCGCGCCTGGGTCTTCTGCGACAGCTGTCTCCTATCCAGGCTCACTGTTGGATCGACTTCTTCCTCTATTTGGTCTTTTTAGTTAAAATTGTCGTTATGGCGCTTTAACCAGCCGGAACCACCGGCGTCGCAATTATTCGACTTGAGGAAACTCGCCCTTCAAGCTCTGATCCTCCGCTCACCCTCGTCATTCGTCACCCTCACCTTACGACCGGGCCCTCGCCAGTACTCAATCAGGAGGCCGCCTCATCTAGACCAGCAGCTGAAGAATCCGAAAAAGAGGAGGAAGAGAGGAGAAGGAGAGAAGGAAGGAGAAAGAGAACCCAAGCAACCATACAGTTTGCATCTTGGAAGACCTTCCCTAAACCAGTGTGACCAGTATTTCTGCCGGGAAATATGTCTGGGTCTTCGAGTGGTCGGTCGATGCACTCTCGTGTTGGTCGAAGCAATCAACGTGAGTCCTTGCACGCTTTTTCGACTTCCGCATGATTGATCCTGCTCCGCTTTGCTTGCTTCCGCCTGCTACGTTTGTCTGTTGTGTGTGTCCTGCTCTGCTTGACCTTGCTCTGCTCTGCTTTACCGACGCTGAAGCTCGGGCCTCAACTAATACGACTCTTTGCGATGCAGGCTACAACTCTGCTGGTGATCGCCTTGTGGCAGGAATTGTGCCCCTCACCGAAGACCTCAACTACGTCCTCTTGATCCAGTCGACTCGACGAAAAGGTTGGGTTCTGCCCAAGGGTGGATGGGAATCAGACGAGACCTGCGAACAGGCTGCCTCTCGCGAGGCCTGGGAAGAAGCTGGCATCTCCATCCAGATCGACTTCAATCTAAGTACCATTGAGGAGAAGCGAGCCCGCAAATCCTCAAAGGACCGTGCCGTATATCACTTTTATCAGGCTACCGTCTTGCAGGAGTACGATGAGTGGCCAGAACGGCACAAGCGCGAACGACAGTGGTTCACGTACTCTCAGGCCCGCGAAGCCCTCGCCTCACGGCCTGAGCTGCTGGAAGCGCTGGAGCGGACTACAATGAACCGCTACTAGCTACATAGGAACGACCCCGTTATTTTTGTTTCTCTTCAAAGCTAATGATCTTTGGACATACTCATTTTTAGCGAGTCTTCTCAGCGAAGAAGAAAAAGCTCCCCCGCCTTAAAAAAAAACCCTAATCGGAGATGGATCGGGCTTTCTGGGCGGACTAGACCAGGTCGGAGTTTCGTCGGGTTGAGGAGTCGTTTTCTGAGTCGGCCAGTACGACTCAATTTTTACTCGTCTTGACTTGAAAATAGGGCGGTACCATGTGTTTGTTTGCATCTCGAGGCGTTCCGGAGGGCACCATGATAGAAAAAGCAAAACGCTCTGGCGAGAAAACAGGGGTTTATTTTGTGTTGTTGGGAACAGAGAGCCTCATATAAATCCGGGCTGCCTCTTTGGATGATAAAGGATATTACCGTATAGATGGTTACACCAAATCGCTCTGCATATGGACCTGACATGCCATGTTTCTTCTATCAAGAGCCAGAGCTAACTGATTTTGACCGCCCCCAAAGCCGTTGGTGAATGAGTGCTGTGTGCTACAATTCTTCCCAATCCATCTACAAGCTGGTGGGATCATGCGAGCAACCAGTGATGACTGCAATTGCTACGATTTTTCATATTGGAACCAAGTGGTGATCTCATTCTGTTTGAATTGATCGCACCTCATCCATGGCTCCCTAGCAATTCTCCCCCTCACCAGCTACCCCACGCGCACGAGGGGAGTGTTGACGTTGGTAAAGACTTATGTAATCACGTGATAAACTCTTATCGATTACGCCTGTTCCGTCAATCAGACAGCACTGAATGGGGCGGCGGGCAGTGTCAAGGGACATGCTCTTGACGACATCTGATTTGACATACATACAAGCTGCCAAATGAAGAGAAGCTAGAGACAAAATCCCATGGAGCTTCAGCAGAGTGTGTAGACAACGTTCCGTTCCCTCCCCCCCAGAAAAGGAAAAAAAATCATTCTAGAAATTTTGCGCACGACCAAAGACCGGAGCAGGAGAGAGGGTGGCGCTTTGCGAATAATGGAAAACCTCTCGATCCAGGATGCCCCTCCGCCAGGGACGCATCAAGGCCCCGGGGCGCCTCCCCAGGCGCCCGCGCAGCTGCCGCCGCAGATGTTCACGACGGCGGCGCAGCTCCTGGACCTCACCGACAGTACGTTGTAGCTTGGAGCTTGAAGGGAGAGAGGCTGGACCGGAATTGGCCCTGTCTTCTCTGGGACGAGAGGGGAAACTGTTCTTTTGTTGAACTGATAGGCTGATTTGTCGTGTCCGTTTCACACAGAGAAGTTGATGATTGCGCTCCGTGATGGGAGGAAACTCATTGGGGTGTTGAGGAGCTGGGATCAATTCGGTGTGTATGGCCCCGGCAGGAACTGAGCAATTGGATTCCAAGGGGCATGTGAGGGAGTTCTCTCGTTGTTCCCGAAAGAATCCGCCCATTTTCCTAGAATTTCCCCTTCGTTGTGTGTTTGAACAGAGTCTGGGCATTGGGGGCTAACGATTGTCTACTATGCGCGGCTCCCCGGCAGCCAACCTCGTCCTGCAGTCAACGATTGAACGCTTCTTCGCCTCGAGCCCGGACGGCGGCGCGCCCGGCGGCCCCAGGGGCTACTACGCGGACGTGACGCACGGCATCTTCCTGGTGCGGGGGGAGAACGTCTTGCTCCTGGGGGAGATCGACCTGGACAAGGACGACGAGGCGCCCCCCGGCTACGAGAGGGGCGAGCTCGACTTCGTCAAGAAGCTGGCGGAGGAGAAGAAGGCCGCCGACAGGGCGAGGGAGAAGGCCCGGCTGAAGAAGCTCGCCACGCTGGGCTTCGAGGGGGAGGGGCTTGGGGATATGGTGCTCTGATGACGAGGAAGTCGAATTTGGGAATCGTGAGCCGCTGCCTGGCACCGGGTTTCTCTCCAAACATTCTTCCAGCCCTGTCTTTTTCTTTACAAATGAAAGCGCAGTGCAATATCGGCCCAGCTGAAATATCTCGGGGGTGGAAAAAAAGGAAGACACATGGGTATTCGAGGTCTCTAGACAACTGTGTGTCACCAAAGCTGTGGCGGGAATGGTCATGGGGGGCAGAATATTGTGAAATGCCTCCCGGCCAAGGGCTGGATCATGGATATGGCATGTACTTGATAGAGCTTAGCGAGGGTCTATTTCTCTTGATAGTCTAGATGTGGTTATTGGGCCCGGTAAGGCGCATCATGTCTGTTGCTAGCCCATGAGAATCTTAGCTCCTCTTTCAAAATATATATAGCTAAGCTTTAAGGTCAGATCAAGCCTATTAAAGATAAAGTGTTCAGCCTTCGAATACCAACAGTCTAAATGACGTTTTGACCGCATTAGTTGGTTGAGAAGGATCGTTGCTCTTTGGGCTTATTTGCATGTAAGTGTCGGACAAGATCTGGCATCCATCTTATAGGCTTCGTACAGCCAATCACCATTCAAAACTAAGCAATCACCAAAAGAAAACCGTTTAGGAGAGGTGCTCTTATTAGGTATACATAAATTTGTGTTACTACAATGCACGTAGGCAGGTTATCGGTGAGGGTGTCCAAGTTTTGCTGGCATGAAATGATACAGTGCCCTGTGAACCGGGCTATTGATACAACGGCACACCCTAGACGGAGAGATCCTTGGTTAGGTTGTGCACGTTTGGGAAGTTGTTGTTGCTGGCTGTTCCGGTTCTGGGTCGGTGATAGTCGTTACATTTGTGTCATAGTTTCTTCGTCATCATAGTTCTCTCGAACATTGGTAATGGGGTTCCCGAGCCGCCGGGATCTCGTATCCCGCCAAGGAGCCAGTCAGTCAAGCCCACGAACTTGGCGCCAACTCCTTTCTCCCAGTTACCACCCTCCTGGGCTGTCTCGATGGTGTGGCTGAGGATCCTACCCTGCTGGTCAAAGTCGAAAATGAAAAGGCCTGTGAAGGCCTTGTTGGCTTCAACGCCGTCTTCGCGGCCGACAAGCCGGAGGGACTTGGCAATTGTACTGATATGGCTACCGCCCCCGGCCACTGGCTTGCGCTTCTCGCACCATCTGACGACCAATTGTTCGGGGATTGCACCGGCTCGTCGAGGCAGAAAGGTGATGGGCTCGGTGGTTACGCGCTCAGCAAGGATCTCTATCTTGACATTTCCAATGATCGGCACTCGGTTCCAAGCTATAGGGGAGGTCCAAAGCGCTGCATTGTACGCAACGCGGCCGGAGACTGTGGGCAGGTGAGGATGGGTCGAGGGAAAGAGGTGGAGGGAGATGTTCGGTGCAAGCAGGTCTTGAGGAAGCGGAGATTGAAGAAGAGTCGGTAACCGTTCTTGCAGTATCCTCAAAGCTGTGGCTTCGGGTCAGTGTGCGATCCTGCGTGCGGGGTGGCAAGCATCTTGTCTCTCCAACTCACTGTTACCCAGGTTGGCCTTATTCGGATCGGGCGGCTGATCACCCCCTGCGCCAACCCATAATGGTCCCTTGGGATCGAAGAAGGTGTGGTGCGAGCTCCCGGAGGAGGTCCTAGGGCTTATGCCAGAGCAGAGGCCGGGCTGCGGTCGGTACGGGGCGGGCGGAGGCCCGTCATTGGCGGCGATGTTGGGCTGTGGTGTTGAGGCTTTGGCCGAGTCGACGGTGGTGGTTATACAGCGGGCAAAGGACAGTGAGGAAGAGCGAGCAGTACTGTGTAGGGCACAGCGCATCGGGGCCGCCATGGCTGGTCGAGGCGGCGTGGCGGCAGACACATGGATTGGCCTGGGGATGCTCTGGGAGGCCGGCGCAGCGAATAGCTTCGATTAAGATGTTGCATCCAATCTGAAGAGGCTCTTATTTTTTCTGGGCTTCCTCCCCCAGAAAGCATGGCCCTGTTTTCGGGTGGGGGCCCTATCCGTCGTGGCGGGTCTCAGGCTGGATAGTTCATCGCCGTGGCCCTATCGTTGCTTGAGTGGTGTGCCACGTTGGGACTCGCATCTTGGCCTGTGCATTTGAGCAGGTTGATATCCTGCGTGCCCTCAGCCGGAATTGGGCCATTACATTGCCTTGCCTGCCTTGGTATCTGTCGATGTAGGATGCGGGTGCTACCTGGTTTTATGCACGCCGAGCAACTCAGGCACACACAACCAACATGGATCATGGTGCACCGACTCAACACCCAAAGACAATACAACAACACACCCATTTGGAACATGGAGGGCAATCCAGAAGAACTCAAAAGATGCGCAGCTCATTCACCCGTCCTCAGCTGGCCGTGCCGGGAAACGCCATACACACAATAGGGTCGTGCTCCGGCACGCTCGCCTGTAGACCATTCAATGTCAAGTCACCTCAAGTCTTTATGTAGCGATACCCGAGCGGCTGGTGCGTGCATGCATGTGGCAGACTGAGACATGCTTACGTCGTACCTGATAGAGATGATTCACGGCGGATTGGTGAGTGCAAGGTCCCCCCCATGTCTGAACACTCCGCGGTAATTAGGCCTGGTGCTCGCTGGCGCTTGGAGCCCGGCAGTGATGCCAAAGATAGCATCCCCTGCGTTCAGCGGGAGGCGAGGCCTCAGGTACCTGCTTACCTGTGCGGGCCTGGAGACGGATCAAGTAGACCTGGACCGCCCGTGGCTGATACCTGATACCGGGCAGACACCTGCCGCCTCCCGCTGGCGTCGACCACAATACAGAAGGGGCCAGCACCGCCTCCACGTGACCTGTCAGCTGCCCTCACCTCCCACCGCCCATAGATCAGCAGGCGTGTCCTGCCTGACGTACATCCTTTGGTGCTATTTCGCAGCCTATTGCTCTCACCTGGACCTTTCTTTCATCATCCCCAACGCCCGACCCATCCTCATCGACCCTTCGACCCATCACCCCACGGCGCTGCACTTCTCGACGACTTGACATCGATTTTTTATCATCTGCAATCTTCTCGAACCGCCAACATGAATCCTGAGTGGTATGCGACCCCGGCATAGTCTCCTATTGCGATAAACCCCCCTGATAGGCACACCTTTGCTGACAGTTGCTCTCCAGAGTCCTACCAGCCGCTGCAACCTCGCACCCAAATTTTCAAATCACAATATTCTGCGAACCATCTGATTCCGCTGAAGTCTGACCAAATATCGCTAGATACGACTACCTCTTCAAGCTGCTCCTCATCGGAGACTCCGGTGTTGGAAAGTCCTGCCTGCTCTTGCGTTTTGCCGACGACACCTATACCGAGTCCTACATCTCAACTATTGGAGTTGATTTCGTACGTTTTCTTGGGCCCATATCTTGCCTTTGTTCCCGTTCCTGAAACCATTACTGAGCCTTGACTAGAAAATCAGAACGATCGAACTTGATGGCAAGACTGTCAAGCTGCAAATTGTATGTACACCCTGCATATGTCCCTTTCCACGGCTTGGGATCATGTACCTAATTATGACTCGAATATAGTGGGACACTGCTGGCCAGGAACGATTCCGAACAATCACTTCTTCCTACTACCGTGGAGCCCACGGTATCTGCGTGGTCTACGATGTCACAGACATGGACTCTTTCAACAACGTGAAGCAGTGGCTCCAGGAAATCGACCGCTATGCTACCGAGGGCGTCAACAAGCTGCTTGTGGGCAACAAGAGCGATATGTCCGACAAGAAGGTGGTGGAGTACACAGTTGCCAAGGTATGTAAATCACATGAAAATAACCGGGTATTCTGTCCACCCGGAACCTTTTGCAGACCACCACCATCAATCATACCTCGGAACGTCACGATATTAATCATCTTTCTCACAGGAGTTCGCTGACAGCCTGGGCATTCCATTCCTGGAGACCTCAGCAAAGAATGCCAGCAACGTCGAGCAGGCTTTCTTGACCATGGCTCGTCAAATCAAGGAGCGCATGGGTACTACCACAGCAAACAACACCAAGCCAAGCGTCCAAGTCGGCCCAGGCCAGGGTGTTGGCTCTTCGAACAACAACGGCTGCTGCTAAGCTGTCCACTACTCTTTCATGGTTACGAAGGTTGATGGAGTATGGTTGACAAGGCGACGAACCAGTGGTGCCGGATTGATGGGCGTCTTTTGCAGCTCATAATGAATGGTTCCGTTATCCTCTGGGTTTCTTATTTCTCCCACAGTTTGCCTCGTTTTTTTCTCTTTTATCTTGATTGCTGCGCATAGAACAAGTAATGTTCATTTGGATCTTTTTTTAAGTCTCGGGCCGCACGACACGTCAGACTTTCGTTCGTCCTTTTATTGGAACATTCCGGGCTAGGGAGGGCAAGGCAGTAACTGAGGCATGGATAATAACTACCCGCCTGGGTCTGGTGGGGTTAAACAGAGTCCTGCAACGCTCGATTTTCTGCTCCCAGTGACGTGATTACACTCTCTGATGATCATTATGGACTCGAGAACGACCATCTTTCTTTTGGGTTATTTGTAGCTGGTTCTCCATATACGATTGGGTGGTTAATCCCAGTACTGTTCTACAACCACTCGTCTCAGAAACTTGTGAGAGTAATGCCCTAAGAGTCTACGATATGAATCCCACCGGGATATCAACAAAGTTTAAGTAAGTTTAGGTAGCTTACCGTGTCTGGGAAGAGGAAGAAATGAAAATTATCATCCAGTGCTCAGCTCGTCCTACGGCAAATACAAAACAGTATTCCCTCTACCTAGGTAATACCAGCATTCACAAAAGAGACGGAATACTTGCTTCAGAATGTGGGTGATTATGATTAAGATGTGACGAGATGATTCAACTTCTGTTTAAAAAGAGCACGCACACCAGCTACTCAATAGCGGGATATAAGAGTTACAAGAAAGGGAGAAAAAGCCGCTCATAATCCAGTGATTCAAAGCCGGGGTCGTCAACCAACACCATCCTTGATTTTCATGCATATTCCCTGCTCCAACCGAAAAAAAGAAATTCCAGCCATCCGGGGGAAAACCTGAGAGTTTGAAAAAAAAATACTAGACAATTATTGATAAACGGACATGAATTTTTTGTGCGAGTGATCAAATCACAATTTGTTAGCGTCAAAGGTAATACGTCGTATCTCATGGTAGCGAAAGGTTAAAACAACCGTGTAAGTGTGAGGTGTATGTTGTCCTCTTGTATGTGAAACAGGAGATTGGAGGTTTACGCAAGACCCAGAAATTTAAGGGCCTTGCGACTGTTTGGCTTTTGCAGCCGCGAGGGCTTTTGCAAAAAGATTGGCATCAATCGTCGTTCTTCAAAGTCATAATCGCTGTCTTCGGCAGGATCATACGTGAAAACGGACGCTTCATCATCCTCGGCAGGCAATCTTCTTCTTGAGAGCTTCGATTTTCTGCTTTTTGAGGATCGGAAAGACTTTGATGTCTTGATTGTCTCTACTACCGAAGTAGCCTTCATTGATAATGCGGGTGAGAGGAGGGGGTATGAGTTCCCTGACAACGGTGATTTAGGGCTTTGGGGCCCAGTTGTCTTGGGAAAGGGAGAAAAAGTGCTAGTAAGGGGTGGCGGTCGAGGCTTTTGTTCTTGCTTCTTCGTAGGCGTCGCAACCTGTGACTCTTCTGGATTGTAGAATTTGGACACTTCAATCAAGAGCTTCCTGACAGTGGAGATAAAGGTAGCAATTTCGGCATCACTGGCGCTGGATGTGAGAAGAAAGTTGGCTTTAGAGACAGATACATCTGCTGACTCCCCCGTTGGTGACCCAATTGGATGCCCCAATGGATTGACTTTATCTGTGTCGTCGACGATAGATGCCCCACGAATATGTCTGAAAGCGCCAATGTCGCCGCTCTTGGAATCAACAATTTGAGCCACCTTCATGAGATCCACACCAACTAGCTTTTGGAGAGCCAAGATGGTAGAGAGATGTTCTGGCGGATACTCCAACAAAAGGTACCTAACCTCGGTGTGGAGGGCCAAATATGTCTCTAAATGGGGGATGATCAGAGTTGCGAGAAGATATGAGTTGTTGAATGGGTTATCAGAAGCCTGATTGGCAAGAGGTTGAGCAGTGTATGCCTGCATGGCGTTGGCAAGGAGATACCTATATAGGTGTTAGCTGCAAAATGTCGTCGACTCGGAGGCCGTGTTAGCGGTAACTGACCTAAAATCCAGCCTTCCACTACGGCTCACACCATTCTTTTTAGATCCCAGCTTGTCCAAAAGGCCAGTGATAGCCGAGGAATACTCTTTGGCTACATTCCTTTGAGATCCGATGGCCAAAATCTGATCAATTCTCCGTTTAGTAGCGCGTGGGCTGTCAGGTTCTGCTTCGCGGAAAATTGGCTTCCATAAAGCCTCCATTTCTGGTAGTAGAGAGAATGAAAATTGTCGGTACCCCTGCGTCTCAGGTGGAAAATAGAAGCTCAAAACGGAACGGAGAGAATTTTGTACCAAGACAGCGTTCTGATTGTTTGAGATCAAGAAGTCGGTAAACTTTTCTCTCTTGTCAGACACCGATGGCGTTGGCGTTTCTTGGGGTGTTGGAGGTATCTCAAGTCTAATTGCCGCCGCAGTCTTGCTTTGCTTCTCGACCGTCCACGTAGTCTGTAAATAAGCAAATGGGTCATACTCGTCAACATCAACCGTCGGCGAAGCAACAGAAGGTTCTGTTGCGGTGTTCTCAGGTCCCTCCTGGCTTGTACATTCAGACGAAGATCTCGGTGTACTTGGGAGCTGGTCGTTGACCGAATCGCTGTCCGAGTCGTCAGCAGACTGGGAGAGAACGGGATAAATCCCATTCTTGAAACCTTGAATCACGGTAGCAAGCAACGCATCTGGGACCTCATCTTTGAAATGGACCACAAGATCCTCAGTCAGGATGAAAACAGGTACAAAAGGCTCCCGTGCGGCGGTTATTGCTTCAGCATCAGTACCACGATCAACGTAGGATGGCCGCTTAGCCTTTTTCTTCTTGCACAACGGGACCGGTTCAAGGCTGACAACGCTAGTTTGTCGGGGCTTCAGTATGACAGTCCGCGGGCCATCAATGATGTCCAGCCTTTGAGGGCAATTTGTTTGATCAGTGACAGCCATACAAGACCTCGGTCTGGGGCATAGAGCAGTGGTAGCAGTTTCCTCTGCAATGTCTTCAGAAGAAATGTCCAAATCTCGGTATGTGGAAATACATGGATAAATCCTGTCCAACGACATTACTCGTGTGACTGGAGTCTTGATACTTGGCATTCTCATATCAACGACTGAAGCTTCTCCAAATACCACATCTGTCGTCGAACGAATGTCGAAAATTTCTGATTTCGATGTATTCAGTGTCTGTCCAAACGTTGGTGTTAGGATGTTCGAATTATATGTTTCGCCAACACAGCTCGGCGTATATATAGAATCGAAGACTGCCGTCGGTGAAGGCTGATCGTAATGTGTGACAGAAAATACTGGTGCCGCAGGGGAGATGGGGGCCTCTTCCATTGCCTCTTCGTCATCGAAAACCTCGCTGGTGGAGCGTCGTAGATCTGGTGCTCCAAAGACATAAAATGGAGCGGCATCTCCAAAGTTGTCGGAGAAGCCATACATTGGAAGACTCATACTCCTTGGTCGCTGGGTAAATGTCAGGTCCAAGTCGTTCGACGGTTGAAGACTCGCCGTTTGGCGGTCCAAAGCTTCGGCTGCTCTCATAGCCCGTGTTATGGGATCTTCTTCGAACGGGCCGAAATCAAAAGAATGGCAGGTACTCGATGCTGAATCGGGCGCACTTCCAGCGTGCATTGGTGTGCCTATCCATTCTTCCCCCTCGATTGTCGAGTCGGATAACTCTCCTCTCATCCACTTCTCCGCTTGTGAGGCTAAACCTCCCAAGCCTTCCTTCACCAGGAAGTTGAACTTGGCCTCAGCCTCGATATCATTTCCGTATGTCTCATGTCTCATAATTGCACGGATACACAAGGTTTGCGCACTCGATGTACCTCCATTCATAAAAACGAGGCGCTTGTTTGCGGATGTCGAGCCTTTAAGAAAGGCTTGGGCGGCATTGTTACGGAGCTTGACAGCTTCATGAACATCTCGAATATACAAATGTGCTTCGAAGTCTTTGGTCTGGTCATCCGTGGGCAGGTAGCAGTGGATGCTTGGAAGGATGAGTATCTGCGGAGAGGTAGGAAGAAGCCGCAGCTGTGTTGAAATTGTGTCGGGGTGGCCTTCGAAAGCAACCAGGCTGCCCAAAGACTCGGTTTTGGAACAATCGAGATTGGGGCAGTCGGTAGTCGCCATGGCTGTAATGAGAGAAATTGAAAGGCTGTGATGCTCAACTCAACTAAAATTCGAGGAGGAAAACTCTCCCTCGGAGCAAGGCGCTTGCAGGAAGGGTATAGCTGTGGGCAAGAGGGGTGAGGGACGAAAATATGTATTGCCAATCGAGGTGTGGAAGAGCCGGCCTCAGCTTGACACTCTCCCTCTCAGATCATGATCAAGAGAACTTGGTGTGCTTCAGCCCAATATGCCCAATATGCCCAATATGCCAGCGTCAAAAACAAGAGCTGGGAACGGAATGGGCAGTAGAGGAATACAGTGAGGTGCCACTACCGAAAACACTCATCTCAAATCACACGTCGGAAAGAGGGAGAGACAGGCTGAACAAGTCACTGGATGGACCCGGGGTCGGCAAGTAGAAGTAGAAAATGCAAGCTACGTCAACCGCACAAGAGAGGCCGAACACCACAGCTCTAGTTACGTCGTCAAAGGGAAAATGGGCCCCCCGCAAGGTTCTTTCACCCCTGCTGCCCCAGCACATCCAACATACGAGAGAGAGCAAAGGCCATGCTCGAAATGCTTATTCTACATATCATTGGATGCCGTGCACAACGTACAAGCGCGGGCTCATGGGGAATGCTACCAGCGCAGATAAGGTGGTGGCCAGCCAGAGACCCGAACGCAACCAACCCGCGAGCTGGAGCACAGACAGCGCCAAGCTAGAGGCTCGGGGGTGTGGGCGTGGGTGTGGGTAGTGCAGGGTGGGTGCTCGGCGGGTAAGCAGGTCTGGTAGGGGTGCGCCTGCCCAATATCTTGCCGGAAGCGATGGGCGGCTTTGGGGACAGCAGGAGCAACCTTCAGCCCAGACGCACAGACTGCCCAGTCACCAACGCGCACGGCGGCAGGCACCACCGGTCGAGCAATGATCCTGGCAGGTACCAGAGACAGTCGACACGGCTCCGCCAGTGATTGGCTCGGGGTACATACCTGGCCACATACCTGCTTCCTCGTGCTGGGTAAGGTAGGCATGGACATGCACGTATCCCAGGTTACTAGCACGCTCGACGGCGGCAACAGCTCTTTCCTTCCTTCTTCCAGGCGAACCATCACTTGGTGCTCACCTGCGATCCTTTTCGTGGTTTCTTTTTCGACATGCCGCACGGGCTTTTTGCCTGCGTCTGGTTCTGAGCTTACGGTCACCGCACCTGCACCTGCAGTCTGCACATGCACATGCATCCCGGAAGTGGCCCAACAAAGTACGAGCTGAGAAGGATATGCAGTCTCATCCATTAGATTCCAGACGGAGGAACTGCAGTTCCTGGTGGTTTTCCTTTTCTTCCCCTCCTCCCTGCTCCCTTGTGGGCAATGTGATCCGCCGCCCAGCCGATCCCTACGTAGGTGCCCTGGCCACTGTGAAAAGGGCGATCGACATAGCCCAAGCCACGTAGCTGAACAGACGTGTTAGCTCCGAACCAGGCATCTCCAGCGTTTATTACCTGGCGGTCTGTTTTAGCAGGGGTTGACAGGCGAGAACCGAACCTGAGCTTGGAGGCGCACAACCTGATGCCTTTGTGCACCCGCTTGACACCTTCTACTACTGGTATGTTTGGCGCTTGTGCAAGCTAGAATCCGAGCTTGTGAACCGTTGCCGGCAGATGTTCGTTCTACTATCCGCTTCGAGGTTGACTCATGAAACTCGACGGCACACTCAATCGCAATTAGTGGTGACACCGATCCGTATCGCCATGAGAGTCCTTTCGAGCCTCCGACTTAGCTTCGGCGAAGAATAACACCGAGGACCAAAATTCCATTTCCATGCCTTGTGCTCCAGTACACGAGGATGGAACAAGTCCAGCCCCTGCATCATTGATATTGGTATAATTTGCTCACAGACATTCACACTAATTGGGAACAGCGTACATTAGCCACCTGCAGCACCTCCACGGTCCGTTATCCGGATCTCCAGATCATCCTCAGCAATACTCAAGTACCTTACTTTCTTTTCTTTTCTGTACAGCCTTGATCTTCCCTTTCTCTTGAGACTAGGCACGGGCAATTTCCCGTACCGACTATCACACATAAACATAGATCATATGCGGGGGACTATACGTTCCCCAAGTGACGCTTATTCTTCTCGCGAGAATGATCCCGCCAAGGGTGGAATGCGAAGCACGACCGCGCGGAACGGAACTCATCACTTCCCACCCCGGTATCTAAGACATCGACAACAGAGTGATAGGCCGCACCCGGGAGGCTAGTTTCATCGGCCGCGGGCTACCACGATATGTATGTCTCTGATGCCCGAACCGTTGAGGCACTGGGAGTTTTATTGCGAATAAACGCAAAACGGTCCGCGAGCACGAATTCGGATTTGTTTGCGAGAAAGGAACCGGTTGCATGACCACGCATTTCCTACATGCAACAACTGACATCCCGACGGAACTGCCCACCCATCCGGTGCTGCGGTGACCTACTGCTCTAGCGCCCACCTTTCATCAGGACGACTCACCCCCCTGCCCACCCGTGGTTTTGGTTGCTTTTCTTAGCATTATCCACTGCTAATGATCAGCGGCGCTGTGTTCAAAATTCAGTGCTGGGCCAAGATGAGCACTTGATCTATTGCGTTTATGTCAACCATACCAAGATGTAGAGTTCTGGCCATGAATTCTCTCGACCCACAACAATTACCTGATCTTCACAGCTAGACAATGGGCGGGTTTGGGGTGGAAATCCCCTCAAGCACGAACGGTGGCTGCAACATTATGCGTTTCAGGTCCAAAACTTTTGGGAACCAGCTTGGGCCATATGAAAGCCACCATACTACTAATGCAGGCGTGCACAGGACAACATCCCGAAGACGGCGCCCCAGTCCCGCCCTCTTGGCTCTCCCCGCCAACCTTGACCAGGTTGTATGCTGGCGGAAGATTGCGATAATTAGACTGCTTCATACGCCCGAAAAATCACGGCCTACGTAGCCCATCTAACTTTTCTACAGCCTCGGACTCTAGCAGAGTAATGAAGATCCCTCAAGCGGGCTCTGTGTCGAGTTCGTGGCGAATCTAAGTACTCAACTTTTTGGTGATACTTGCTCTTGGGGTTCTGTGTCCTTTCCACCCACACTCGCTCTTTTTCAGTACCTATGTAGATTCTTTGTTTTGCATGCGATCTTGGTTCATTTTAGAACATGGTGATTCTGATCGCCCCCGATTGAGAGCTGGTGATCAAACGACGATCATTCATGCGAATCTCGCGTATCTTGCATCGCACTATATGTAATGGCATAAGACCCTTTGGAAGGCTTTGGGAAGGCCACGACCCTTGCTGCCACTGTCAAGGGGTAATTACAATTGGTAGCGCCGGATGAGCACCGGGCGCCAGAGATTAGGCTCTCCTCGTCTGCCTAGTAGTTCATCCTTTAGCTACTTCTGTCAAGTTCCATCGATCCCTTGTGATTAGTACGTAGATAAAGCATGTGGTGATGTGATTGATCACTATGACATTTATAATCTACACACGTGAAGGCAACCTGGAACCTCCCAACGCTGTATAACCACCCTAATGCGAACAGCATCGCGGGAAGTAACCGTATGATATTTTGGGCCCATGTCTTACACCACACCTATCGGATCAAAGCGTAGGAACAAGGCAGAGGAAATTTCCGAGAAAATACCTAAGGAAGAATACTCCACGGTGCGCTTCTTCTCTTCCTTCACAGAAGTGGCCGGCAAAAGCAAATATCTCGGTTACAGGGGGGGCGGGAAGCTAGCAGCTACCATCTTTTATTGGATATCCCATCGCGGCGAAAAAAGCAAGGACAAAGGATGCCAAGTGGGTGACATGAGAAATGAGACACTTAAGGGAAGGGTTGGCTATTAATCGACTACTTTCTGCAAGAAATAGAGAATTTCAGAAGTACAGAACAGAAGAAAGGAACAATAAATACAGTATTAAATACAGTATTTATATTATTAGGACTCAATAATCCGATAATACCGGTCGCAGACTTGGGAATAAGCAGCTTATTGTTTGAGTGTCTCAATTTCAATGTCACCCACTTGGATGTGAAGCGAGATCATTCGCTTCATTAGGTCACAAAATTGGCCAACGATAAATCACACTAGACCAGTGCGATCTGCACAGCAGACCTGTCACAACTGCACTAAATAAGCCAGGTTATCCGAGCATGGGTCGTGTACATCCTCTTGTCTAACTATTTCTGTGCAGACCTGCATATTGTCCCCTTTCCCTCCTCGCCCACAAGGGCTTGCGTGATCGTCTCCTCTGGACAGTTCACCCATTACTACGGCAGATTCCGAGTTGATGGGCATGGGTCCTCCTTTACATTGTTAAGCTGCAGTAAAAGAGACGGCCTGAGATGGAGAGCAGACTACAATCCGAAGAATGCCTGTTGAGCTTATTCGCCCCTTTCCGAGGTAGGGATGCCCTCGCCAGCAGATATAAGCATAAGCACATTTATGCTCGTCTTCGTATTAAATACCTTGACAATGTGAATTATCAACTGCTCTGTTGCTGTCTCAACGTAAAACCAATATCTCCTAATTTGACCCGCCCTCGTAAACATGATATGGGCGACATGAGGCGCGAGGCGTACAAAGGAGGCGTCTAGACCCTTTGCCCTACCAGTGACATGGTGTATGAATATGACCCGCACATCCCCAACACAATGATTTGTCAAAGGCGGCTCAATCATGGCTCACAATGGGAGGTTACATAGTGTTGCCATCGACTGGAAAGTGAGCCGAGGCGCTTCGTGGAATTGCCTCAGCTGAGCAGGCTAGGACAAGATGCCTAGAATGGCGTAGCCCACGAAAGCAATGCAGATCTACTGAGGCACGGTCCGATACCCCAAACTTGTCAAGAAGGTCTCATACCGACACAATGGATGTGACAAGCTTTGGTTTGATGTAGCGTCTTATTGATGGAACCAGCTAATCGTCCATGAGCTCCGCCAGCTCTGCCTCCTCCTCTGCTGTCAGTAGCCCTTCCTCCGGCTTGTCTTCCTTCTCCTGCTTGGGCTTTGCTGCCTCCTTGATCTTTTCAATGACTTCGTCGAGCTCCTTCTTGGCCAGAGGCCATGTCCTGACAGTCCTGTCGATGCTCACGCTAGATATACTGGTGGCGCGGCCGTGGGCGTCTCGCAGCAAAACAAGATCCGTCACTTCTTCAAAGTGGCCCTCGAGGATGGTGTACAGCTTTCCTGTTGCCCGATCCCATACTTTGACGTTCTCATCCCGTCCTGCAGTGACGACCCAGTCCTCCGTAACAGCAATTGCACGTACGTAGTCACCATGGGCGAACTCGTCCTCCGTTACAAAATTCCTAGCCCTGGACAGGCACTTGGCCGTACCATCCGCGCTGGCCGTCCACAAATCCCCATCATCTAGGTCATCGTAGAACAGCCTGTAGACACTGGTTTCGTGCTCCTCGATCGTGAGCCGCTCAGTATCCGGCTTGTCCTTGAAGGATTCGGGCAGCTGCTCTGCGCCCTCAAGCGTGACCTTCCAGCGGCGGATATGGGGGTCGCTGCTCGCGCTCGCGAAGACGACCGAGTCGGCCGTGCTCAGCACCGGGTCGATGGCCAGGTGCTGGACCGCGAGCATCGTCGTGCTCGGGTCTTGGAGCGTGTGCAGCCGGCGGCCGGATTCAATATCCCAGATGAATATCTTCTTATCGGCGCCACCGCTGATGAGGATGGGCTTGCCGGAAATTGTAGTGCTTACAATGGTCTTCACGAAATCTGTGTGACCGCTGAGATTCTTCTTGGAGGCTCCTGTCTCGATGTCCCAGACCCAGATGTCCTTGTCCCAGGAGCCTGCGAAGAGCAAACTAGACCCTTGACCGCCAACTGCGACTGATGTCACGGGGGCTTTCGGTCCCCGATAGGTGGTTCTAGTTTCGGTAGACTGTAGTACATGTGTGAGTAACTGGCCGCCTTCTCCCTAGGTATACTCTGACGGAGTTATGCTACATACAGTGAGGTTGAGCCTGCGGACGGTACCAGCAGATTCAGCAATGAAGATGCCATCACTTGGGTGAAAGGGGTCAGCTATGGCAGCCAGGATCTTAGATTTCATAGATATGGGATCTCCATTCTTATTGCCAGCCTTGGCGGCCTTTCGGTCCTGTTGTGCGAAAGCCGCACTGATTTCAAATATTAATTGCGTCCCAACCGCCCAACACAGGATTCAGGAGTTCATCACACTTACTCGGTCTGGAAAAAGTTGTCTGGATTTGCTGATTGCATGACTCGGATGTTTAGAAGAGTATGACGATTAAACAAGAAAAAGAGAGCAGACCGAGGAAAACCAAAGAACAAACCGTAACAGGCCAGCTGGTGATCAATATTTTGACGATGGTATTTGTCAGGCTGTCACCAACGCAAGATTTAGGGTAGGCGGGATGTGTGTCGCTGGCCCATCGTGGGGTTCATTTGGTGGGGTTCCAGGTTTAATTGCGACGCGTCTCCTCACCGCCAGACGCGTCTTTCTCGTGGCAGCTACGAAAAGTCCTGCAGCACATTTGGCATGTGCAAATGTTCGAATTGAACAATACGCTCCTTCAATCAACACAAACCATGGACTCTACACTTGCGTCTCGTCCTCGGCCGCGGCCGGCTCACACGGCAGGCATTACACGATGTGCCTACACAACGGACGGCTCCCGCCTGATAACCGTCGGCTCCAACAACACGATCCGCATGTACAAAACGGGATTCGATGGCGAGCCGACCAATTTCGATGATTGCCCCGAGCAGAATGTTACAGTTGCTGCCGGCCAGGATGCCTTCGTTGTCGGCTCCGAAGATGGAACCGTCAGCCTATATTCCATGGCGACGACCTCGGTAGATCGGTTCCTCACACGTACAATTTTGCCGGTCCGAGATATCTCGTTGACAGCCGACTTCGAGTGGTGTGCTGTGGCCAGCGGTGACTCGACAGTGAAGATCGTGGGGATCAAGGAGGGCTCGCCGGAGAAGCACCTGCGTGATCACAACAGACCAGTTCGACATGTCACCCTCGACCCACAGGGAAGCCTTGCAGCTGTTTCTGCCGACGATGGCATCATATATATATACTCCATTGCCTCAGACGAGCCGGAACTTGTCCACAAGCTGGATGGAATTATCGGAGTGGTGGCCGATGATAACGAGGAAGTGACCACCAAAGCGGTGTGGCACCCAGATGGCAGAGCGTTTGCTGTACCAACCCCCACCCATGGGATTGAAGTCATCTCCAAGGGCGACTGGGCGAAACAGCGAGGCTTTTCTGATGGACACCTCGCTGAGATCACTGCTCTTGCTTGGTCACCAAACGGTGCCCTACTTGCCTCAGCTGGAAAGGATGGCAAGGTGTTGATTTGGGAGACTAAGTCACAGACTGTGATTCAGCGTTATGAGTATTCTAACGTGCTGGACCTGGCATGGCACCCTACTAAGAATATCATGTCGTTTTCGACATCAGACGGCGAGGTCTACATATACCCCGATTTCCTCCCAGAGCAGTTCAGTTCGATCCTTAAGCTACCGAAGCAACCTGCTCCATTCTTCCACGACCCTCGTGCAGAGAGCTCATTGAATAGGAGGCCCATGGCCCCAAATGGCCAGAATCCCAACACTTTGCCTTCTCGCCCCCGAAGAGAGTCTCTTGGAAGCCTTGATTCTTTTATTGGGGACGACTATGGAGATGGCGATGACTTTGTCGTGGACGATGATGGCGCTGGTTATGTTGTTGGTGGCCAGAAGAGAGCTTACGATGGAGATCTGGATGAGCATTCTCGGAAACGCAGACAACTAGAACCGCAATACCATGAGTCGTTTCAACCCGGATCTACACCATGGAGGGGTAACAGGAAATACTTGTGCCTGAACCTCATCGGTTTTGTGTGGACTATCGACCAGGATTCACATCACACAGTAACAGTCGAATTCTACGACCACGACCTTCAGAGAGACTTTCACTTTACAGACACATTTCTCTATGACAAGGCCTGTCTAAACGAACACGGTTCCCTGTTTTCCTGCCCACCAAAAGACGATACGCCGGCCGTCATCTTCTACAGACCTCACCAGACCTGGACGCAACGGACAGATTGGCGTACGGAGCTTCCTAAAGGCGAGGCAGTTACTGCCATGTCGTTAAGCGAATCTTTCATCACTGTCACAACCAGCGCTAACTATGTCCGCGTATTTACGCTCTTTGGCATCCCTTATCGGGTTTACCGCCCCAAGAGCTCGCCAACTGTTACTTGTGCCAGTTGGCGGGACTACGTGCTCACGATAGGGAATGGCGCTGTTGGTCCCGATGGCAACACTCGCCTTCAGTACACGATCGAAAATGTGAAGCGAGACGAAGTGATCCAGAACGAGGACACCGTAGCTCTCCCAGAAGGAGCCACCTTGCAGAGTGTTTTCTTCTCTGACAATGGCGTAAGTTGAATGTTCATGCCTTTGTCTTTCTATTGCTAACAAACCTATAGGAACCCTGCATATACGATTCGACGGGCACGCTGCTCACTTTGCTTCACTGGCGCCAGCCTTCGCGAGCTTACTGGGTCCCCCTTCTTGATACCAAGCTCCTCGATCGTCTTGCTTCGGGACGGAAATCTGAGTCGTACTTCCCTGTAGCGGTGGCTGACAACAAGTTCCACTGCATTATTCTCAAGGGCGGAGACAGATACCCGTACTTCCCAAGACCTTTGCTCTCTGAGTTTGAGTTCTCTATTCCCCTCTCGTCGGCTCCCAAGCCAAAGGCAAGAAAGGACGACGAAGATGAGACGATGGAAGACGACGAGGACGAGACTGCCGAATCAGAAACAAAGAAGCTTGAGCAGCAATTTATCCTCCAGGGCGTCAAGGCAGCCCAGCTCCGCGACCTGGTTGATTCTACATCTGGAAGCCACTCACAACGCTCGTTACTCGCAAGGCTCGAGCTTGAGATCGACAAGACCCTGTTGCAGCTGCTTGCCGTAGAGTGTAGAGAGGGCGAGGAGCGTGGAATGCGCGCCCTGGAGATGGTGGAACTGATGCGTGATCGGACGGGTAGAATGTTCGAGGCCGCCGGCAAGGTAGCGGACCGATATGAGCGAACGCTGCTGGGAGAGAAGATTCGCGAGGTTGGGGAGAGGAGGACTGGTGGGTTGGACGATGATGAATAGTATTTAGAGCCGTGAACCATCCATCTACCCAAGAGTTGGGGGACGGATTGAGCATTGATAATTGGACATCACTTAATTAGCCAATTGGTCTCCCTTGAGTATTGTTTTCACACTATTAGCTGAACCTGGAGGCCACCTTTCGCCCGGGAGAATGTGTGGTGTCAGGAGGCAAGTCCTCTGTTGGATACAAAGTTACACATTAGTTTTCTGGGGAATGTCAAGAGACTGTCGTGTCACATGCCATGCCAAGGAGCGGCACTGGCCCTCAGCTGCCCGCTGTTTCAATCAGCGGAACTTGGTGGCTGCTGGTTTCTGACACTTCATGCGCGGGAAAGCATGCCACGCCCGCAGCAAGGCCAGAAGATGCCTCCACCTGATGGGTGCTGTCTAATGAGGTGTTCACAATGCCACGCCTTGATAGGATAGATGAGGCTGCCACAGTACAGGAGACAGATATAAGACGTGGGGTTGTCTTGACTTTGTAAGTGACACACCCACGGCTTCCCACAGGTGACATGCCGCTACTTAAGTACCAGCACAGGGCTATTGGTCCGCGAGGCCCAAAAAGGACGGAAATGGAAATGGGAAGGGATTCCTTGTCCCCTGGGTATGATTGCCAACCAACCGTGGCCATGGGCCGGCAGCCAATCGAGGAGGCAGAACGGCTGCCCAGGCCATCACATTTCTGGACTCAATATTCCGTCGGGAGAGAGATGTCGGAGGTGCCCACTCCCAGAGGCACCCTTTGAGTGAGACTACTTTAACATAAGGTAATGGGTTGGTACCGGCATTCATGCAGCCTGTGATTCCAGGGTCACATGCGGCCAGTGACTGCCAGCCTGTTGCTGTCTGAATGACACCCGGTCCAATCTTTGGGATGGTCGCACGAGCGAGGGGCCGGCCCTGCCCATCGTGCCTGGGCCCTCCCCCAACTGCAGGCCGCATGTCACACTCGCAAGATGCCGTTGGGACGGCGAACCAAGGATTGCGGGAGAGAGCCCGGTAGCACACACACTACTCTCGTCACCGTTGTACAACAGCAAACGCCAGCTGCGCTTGGCTGGGCACAAGCTGAGGCGTCAGGTGGTGGCACCCCAAATCGTGCTCGCACCGATCTTAAAGTTCAGACCAAATCGAGGTGGAAAGCTAGTTCAGGGATCTAGAATGACCCAGGCAACCGACGCCGAAGCCGACCTTAGTTTTTCGGCCTAGTGCTCCAACTTGCCATCGGCAGGCAAGGGACCTGCTAAGGTAAGGCAAGTCGGAGAGGCAAGGTCAGGGCCTCCTCAGCGTCCGATTTGGAGTGTGAGGGCCGGGAAGCCCGTTCCAGCAAGCCAGGCGAGAAATTGGGAGGTCGAAATGGCGATGTCGATGGTGGTGTATTGAGGTCGACACCATCACGGAGCCAAAGGGGCCCAGATGATCAGCGAGCCGACCCCCCCCAGACGGGCTGAGGGTACACGAAGGCAAGGCCGCGGCATGGCTGTTCTTGACTCCCTCTTCTTCGTGTTTGGAGATTTGTCTAGCGTCTACCTACCTCATAGGGCAAGTAAGCCCATTGGCGATGCTCCAGCTGGGCTGCTTGTGTCCTACTCCTCAACCGCGTCAATGTGCTTGCACTTGGCTCGGGCGGGACATCGGCAGGTACCAGATGGTCTTTTCTCACCTACATGATACATCTACCTGACACTGGGCAAAGTCCCAAGTACCTGGAATGCAGGCCGACCGGTAGGCTAGCACCAGCTGGCCAGTGCAGTTTCTAGAATCCCGGCCGCGCCGAATCAGAGCGTTGGGAATTTTGCAACAGCGAAAAACAAGGTTCTGCACCTAGCAGCTCCGTACCTCTACATCAGCTTGGCATTGGACGCATGGACGTCCAGGTACCTGCACTCTGGGGCGGGAGAGGGGGACCAGCGTAGCAACGGCCTGTCTGGCTGAGGTGGATTGGCCTAGCGCTGGGAGCTGACCCAGTTGGCAGGGCCTGGCAGCGCGCTAGGTCAAATAACCTGGGCATTACATTGGAGGGTGATGAGATATGCGATATGCGATATGCGGAGGGCTAATGACAGGCGTTCTCCCTCCCAAGGGGAACCGGGTTCTTGCGTCCCGCGAATTGGGTCCCGTCGCCCAGATGAGTTGAATAGGGTGTTATTTCCTATCGCGGACCGGATACATGGACGCATTTACATAACGTATAAATACGCCCGGCCAGCGCAGGTTACAAGACAAGGGCGGTGGAACCCTCCTGTTCCAAGATCTGGCCGCTGCTGGCTTGTGGTCATAATGATGTTCTTCTTCTTCGCCTGTTCCGCCCCGGGGCTAGGGGACTAGGCAGGTAGGGCTAGTGGTGAGATACGTGATGGGTGTCTGGCATTGAGGGCCCGAATCGTGGACGGCGGAGGCGTGGATCAGATTGGAGTCATGGACTGCGTGTGGCTTCTGACTCTGACTTTGCCCGTGCAGTACTGGTGGTTTTAATTCCGCGATTCCTTGGATCCGCTGGCCCACGAGATGGAGCAGAGCATTATTATGTATTAAGGTCAATGTGTGTGGACACCTCCATGTTGGTTTGTCACGTCTTCTCCAACCGAGATGGCCAAGACCTCCCGTTTCTTTCTTTGCTTTTGCTGTCTTCCCACTTTTTTTTTTCTTTTGCCCGGCGTGTCGGGAGGATGGAGAGTGAGGATTCAAGCCAGGATAGAATATCACTTGGCAGCTGCGGGCGAGAGAAGGCTTGGGCGAGACAGCCAAGGGGAACTCCCCCAGACCCCCCTCCCTCCATTGGCCCAAGACAATCTGTACCACAGAGCACCTCAGTGGCCAATGGATCTCTGGCTACGCGGCCGACTAGGCTAACTGGGAGCACTCACTTACCCACCTGTAGGCGGGTGGGTCCCATTGAAGGTACTGCAGCAGATGGAGGGCATGTCCCTCCATGCCTCCATGTACCTGTCGCCCGTAGCTACTTCCTCTAGGAGGCAATAGGTACAGCCCAGCGTTGAGTGAATGAAAATCGCAAGCCACACGCCGCACCTCTAGTGGGCTTGGGGCGGTTTTAGGAGACGGTCGAATAGGCCTGGCCGGGGGTCCCCCTTCCCCACTCTCCTCCTCCCCCCCCGAAGGTAGCGCCAGGAGCGCCTACCTAACTCACCACCAGCCAGCACCAGCCGTCTTCTCCAGCCGGCCGACCTTCCGACCTTCTCATCTTGTCGACCTCCACATCTCGGTCCTTGGCCCTTCTATCCTCAACCCTCTGCATCTCCTGCGCAACCGCCTGAGCGTGCATCTTGCTTTCTCCCGACCTTGCTTGTCCGCCGGAGCCCCCAATTGTGCAGTCTCGCTCCTGTCCCCCAGCTGTCCGCGACTCCGCCCAAGCTCCGTTGCTTGCTCCCCAGACAAACCCCCCCCAAGCTTGCTCAAGCTTCGCGACCAACGTTGCAGCCTCCAGAAGCTGCCGTAATATCCCCTGCGCATCTATGCGACACTGAATCAGCCCTCTTTCGACTTGCGATCTGTATTTGGTGTGGGCAACCGGTAGTTAATTATAGTGCGAAGGAGCCCGGGTTGATCAACGACGCTACCTTGTTTGCGACGCCGATGCGAGAGAGCTGCGATCCATCCACCAGCGCCTAGATTCCCGACGACGCTGTTTGATTCAGGCACCTACCGCCTATGGGTGTGGTAGCAATCGCGATCACGGTCATTTTGTTATAACGTTTCCCCTCCTTGAGAGCATCAATTGGTAGACATGAGGTAAGTCCGATACCGAGGCGTATGCGTGCTGTTCTGCTCCTATCGCGCGAACACCAAGATCGTACACCCTATGCTGGGATCCCAGCATTCCAGGTTCGCCGTCCTGAAGCTGTTGACTGGTATGCATGCGGCTATCGCGAACAAGCTCGAGCAGCCGCCTTTTCATGATGCGCCTGTGGTATTGGAGCTGACTGTGTGATCCTCGTTAGGGCAGACCGGTGGTGCGACTGAGCGCGCTGTAGACACCCACGTTAGGATCAAACCGAGAGCGACAACGGCCCACGACATCCAGCCTGAACCTCGCTCTCCGCGAGAGCCGCATTGACTCCTGGCTATCCTACCTCTTTATCTCCTCCAAGGCGCCTTAGCCGCAGAACACAATCCACCATGTCTACGTCAGCCTCCGTGGTTGCCGAACCCATGGAAGTAACCACACCCAACAGCCACAAATCCCCTTCCTCTGGCCAAGGGCCGGATCAGGACTCCGACAGCAAGATGAATGATCATTCCAAGACTTCTTCGCCGCAGGAGCAAAGCGCGGCTTCAAATCCCATCCCCATGGTAGCCCCGCCACCTGCTGCCGCGGCTATCCACCAGCCAAAGATCGTTCAAACGGCTTTTATTCATAAGCTCTACAAGTTAGGGAATCCCCATTGGAGGCTGCTTGAAGAATTCAGTTGACTAATACATCTTATAGCATGCTCGAAGATCAAAACATTAGGCATTTGATTGCTTGGTCATCTACGGCCGACAGTTTTGTCATGTCACCCTCGCCTGATTTCTCAAAGGTTTTATCGTGAGTGAGACCTGGAAATGCAAACCGTCTGCAACGCTCTAAAGTTAACGATCTCCAGACAATACTTCAAACATACCAACATATCCTCCTTTGTGAGGCAGCTGAATATGTATGGGTTCCATAAAGGTATGTTCACATCATGGGCGGGAGTGTCTATGAAGACGTACCTAATTCGGTTGGTGTTCATATATAGAACGAGATGTTTTTCACACTGGCAACCCGGATAGTACGCTTTGGGAATTCAAACATGGCGGTGGCAACTTCAAGCGGGGTGATCTGAATGGGCTTCGGGAGATCAAGAGGCGGGCGAGTCGTCATGCCCTCGTAAATCGTGAAAGTAACTTCACGAAGCCTGTCTCCTCGCAGCCAGGCACGCCCGCAGAGCCAATACACGTAAATCCCGAGACTGGTGATAGTCGATTGGCGAATTTGGAGCAGACGGTGTATGAGCTCAGCGCTCGACTGCTAAGAACCGAAGAGAATGCCCATTATGCCAACGTCCGGAGTCAAGCCGCCGTGGACATCCTGAACCGCCTCCTTCACTTTAATCAGGAGTTGTCAAAGACGATACTCACTCTTGTTCCTACCGACAGTAGTGCTCATCGAGATGGTAAGTGGAGGTCTGATAACATTGCTTTTGCGGGACGCCCCTGGCTAACATATTCTATCAAGTTGCGGCGCTCCAAGTGGACATGCAGAGGCATGCTGAGACTATCCGGTCTTTGGAGGACACCGAGCCTCCATCCTTTTCCACCAGGCAGCAGTTTTTCTCTAACATTGATAACGCTCCCATCTCTCCACGGCAGTTCCCCCAAGATGACACCAGGCGTTCAAACCTGACCGTTCCGCAGCCGCGCAATCAAAACCTCTACCGGCCCTCAGTACCATCTAATCTGTCGGTAGGCTCACGACGGCCCTTTGGCTCGATCGGCGGGGTTGGTACTGCCCAATCCTCTCCCTCGCGCAACCCTCCCCCGGCTCCACCGCCAGGACAGCATCTGCTCCCTATTGAGCACCCGAGTATGGCAAGAAGACATACCGCGGCCGACATCAGGGCTCATGGCTGGCAAACCGGAATGTCACCACTCGGCGCCACTTCAACAGCTGCCTATCCCTCTTCACCGAGCCGTGTCCCTCCAGAGGACCAGCGCATCCGGGAATCACTTTCTTCTTACACTTTACAGACCGCATCCAACCCTCATCCCAATTCCCGGCCCACGACCCCTCCGTCGATGTCCAATGGAGTGGGAGGGGGCGGCGCAGAAACATTTGGCAATTGGACCTGGGGCTCTGCCGTCAGCAGGAGCCTGAAAGATTCTTCGGGGCCGCCAACACGCCGAGGAAGCATGGCCCATATCCTTAACCCTAGCGATACCACCGAGCGTGCCGAAGAAGGCGAGGATCCGCGCGGAGATGACGACAGAAAGCGAAAACGGATGTAGTATCTTCCTTTTCGCAACTAGCACTGTACCATGTATACCACAGACCGACACCGGATCGAACGCAGGACGCGAAACGTTTTCATTATTCCTGATTGGCACTCAATTCCAAGTCGAGTGCGTACTTGGATTACCTGCAGGGAGCGGTCTCGCCAAGGATCGATTAAACGAAAAGAAGAGTGCAACATGCGCAACCTAACACATTGTTGTACTGAGCGCGTAGGGAGGTGTGGCCTTTACAGGCAGCCTTGATTCATGTCGTTGCTAGAGCGATGAGTCTCATATACACGAACGAGACCTCGCCACCTGCTTCTATCTACCTGGGAATCCTAGGGCTGGTCGCAGGTCTACAACTCCATCTACATTTTGGACTAATACTGTGCAGAGCACGTGGAGCATTGCTGTGATACCCCTGTGGTTGGCGCGGAGGCTGTAAAATGTATTGGCCCGCGAAGGTTGATGACGAGTATGTTAATGTTGGGAACGAGGCAGACATAGCCATGGCCGTATATATTCTTTTTGGGTCTTGCATTCTTGGATAACCCGCCATCAACCTCGTCATGTCAGCAAAAGGAGTTGGCAGATCTTACGGATCTTGATTGGATTTATAAACCCCTTTAGCCTTTTGGGTATCATGCTCCTTTAAAAGAGGAGATACTTCAGAAGAGACATAATACTTTCCCCTCTTTACGAAACAAGACTAGAACTGTGATCTTATTATGTGTATTGTCGTTTCATGTGTGTATCTACTTAAGCTTATGAGACCCCCTCATTCTTGGATTTCTTGTTCTTCCTCTTCTTTTTCTTCTTCTTCTTTGTCTGTGCTTCTGCAGTCGACTGATTGTGGTCTGGTAGATCGGAACTACCTGGCTCACCACTCTGATTCGTTCTCGTGTCATCCAAGTCATTGTGCCCTTCTTCTGTTTGATCTTGCTCCACGTTGCCCTCACCAGCCTGGGAGCTTGATTCTACCTCCACCGCCTCCTGGGCAGTTTCCGTTACCCTCTTCGGCCTCTTCCTCTTCCCCAGCGAGCTCCTGCCGCCCTCGTCATCCTCCTCGTCCTCGTCCGCCTGTCGGGCCCCCCGCCTCCCGGCATTCAGATCCTTCCGCTTGCCCAACAGCCGGCCCCTCAGCATCCTGTCCTCCCTCGCGGCCTCGTCGCTCTTGGCCTTGGCGGCGTCGGCGACGTACCCCACGCCCTCGTTTGGGCGGGCGTTCTCCCGGAACAGGTCCTCCTCGTCCGTGCGGTGGTGGTGCTGCCTCGGTGGTTGATGCTTGGCTGCGGTGCCGGAGGATTGGTTCATGGTTTTGAGGACGGAGGACTGGGCGGAGAGGAGGAGGGAGATGCGGTTCGAGAGGGCGGCGCGGTCGGGGGCGAGGGGGAGGGGGGGGGGTTTGTCGGGGGCCATTGCGCCTGAGGGAGAGGCGCTCCTCGGTTTGGTCTGGGGGAGGAATTGCTTTGCGCTAAGAGGGGAATTGGTAGGATTTGAGAGCGCTTGGGGTTGGATTAATATCTTGAGAACGATAATATGTAGTGCGAATGAATTCCGGGCGGGATAGGAAGGTTGGATTGGGTGAAAAGTCTTGGGATGGATGTGATGGCTAGATTTGCGATGATGATTGAACGGGATTGGGGTTTTGGAGCTTTGGGATCTGCAACTTTTTTTGTGGAGACGAGTCAAGCTATTTTAATATGACGACGGGCAAGACAGTTTACAGCTTGGCAGCTTCATATTAGATAGATCAAATAGACAGTGGAAACTTAGATAGTTCTTATTATAGGAGTTAAAAAATGCTTTTCTGTGTATGCTTTTTTGCGCAACTAATATGCTAGATTAGGTAAAGTTGAAGTCGCTATGATGTGATCGTGATTATGCTCGTCAGTCGTACTGGTCTGCCGTGAAGACCAGAGGGCTGATTTCCCGCCCTATGTACCGGCTTGCTTAAAATACATGGTATTATATATATTAGATATTGAAACATGAAGCACCATCCTTCCACGATATTTTGTGGACAGGGGCCAAGTCTGCATGATAGGTTCCTGGATTATCTCTGGGCTGGACTCAAACTCTCAGCTGTGCCACTCAGGTTCAGGACGTAAGGGCCATCCTGGTTGTCTTCGTTTGTGGAAAGGCGAATGACCGATGCTGAGCTCCCAGAACGAATACTAGGGCTAGGGGAGCGAGAGTCGTCCATATGGTACGGATTGCGAGACTGCGCAAAACTATTGCTGCTGCTGGACTTGCGAGAGATGACCCGGGCAGTGCTATGAGGGGTGTTTGGCGCAGTCCGGTACAGGTTCCAGGACGAGCTCCGCATGGGCCGCCTGACCGAGCTCTGCGAGCTGACAGTGGCAGCTTTGGAGCGCTGGCTTCTGGGGGTCATGGCGCCATCCCTGTTGCTTTGATCAACGAAAGACTCGGTGTACGACTGGAGTTCTTGCTCTGCGTCCAAGGCTTCGAGATCCAAGGTCTGCATGGAACGAAGCATCTCCGCGAATAGGTGCATTAGTTCACGGAATTTCGCATTCGAAATTGGTCGGGTGGAGAAGCGGGCGTATTCGTATCGTTCCAGAAAGCTGGCAGCCGTGTCGTCGATATTCAGAACGCCCAGCGAGGTCAGTTGGTCGATGTAGCCCCTAAGACTTAGATATGAGGGTTTTTGGAGTAAAGCGACTGCCTCCGGGTCCAGCACCGGGGGATCGGACTGCGACGCCGGGTCTGGTGGCGCGAGGGTGAGGGCCTTGGCCTCTATTAAGTTTGGAAGCTCGGAGAGAACGGTGGAGTACTGTAGGTTGGGCAAGTCGGCCAGGTTAGGGGATGACCAGCCATGGTGCTCGATATCGTCCCAGATCCTGCTCTGCAGAGTCCGCGATATGCCCAGCCCTTCTGACGCGGGAGGGACAACCCTCTCTCCTGGCTGACCTTCCTTCTTATTCGGGTCAGCACTCGGGCGTGCCTCGAATGCGATGGCGGCGCTGCGCTCCAGGCCAGCTTCTATGATTGCATGCACGGCCCTATTCACATCTCCAGGCTTGATCGGCAGGGTGGATTTCGGGATCGCGGCGAGGACGGTCCTGTTGACGTAAAGTCGCATGAGGTAGATGCAGGTGACGATGATGACGGTGACGACGTAGAAGATTACAAGAATCCATATATTGTAAGTCTGGTGGTTTTGTATCGATCGAATAATGGCGTCGGTGGGGGTGATGAGTAGTAAAGCAAGAAGAATAACATAGAGAACAAGATAGATGGAGCCGTAGACGATACGGAAGAGTTGGCGTGCTGTAATCATGTTGGCGTTGCCTGAAGTGTCTCAGGTCCGCGGATGCGACCGAGATATTCTATGATGATATCTTGATGCGCATGACTAGAGAATTGGAGAGGAATGACAGCATGGGGGGACAAATGGAACGAGTGGCGCGAGGCTGGTTCCTCGCTGGAACCGGTGAAGGGGTTGGTCTGCACATTGACAGGGACCGATCCAGAAGTCGGATGTGGAGGTTGGTCATTATAAGGGACGGGTGCTAAGGCAGTTGCTATTTCTGGGTGGAGCACAGGGTAGGCAGGGATCCACTACCACGGAAGAGCCTCACCACGTCGTCAAGACTGGACATACCCCATCAAAGTTAAAGGATGCGATGTGGTACAATAAAGGCGTACATTATAACTAATGTGCGAGAAATCAATTTCATATTCGACCTTTTATACATATGTCATGTGGTATCAATTAGCCTCCCGATCCGCTTTACCCCCTGAGTACGCCGGCTTTATGTTTTCTACCTATGCCTCACTTGCTCCATTTCAGGCCGACTGTGTCGTCGTCTGGAAGGCTGCCGTATCTCTGCATCCTGAGCCACCTTCTCAGTGATAATTTGACGAGATGTCTTTTCGGGAACCTTCTCCTTCTCTGCTACTGGCTGGGGTACGGCAGGCTTGGGCTTCTCTGCAGCCTCTTTAGCCTGGCGCAAATCTCCCTGCGTGAGTCTCAGATCGTGGCTGAAGGGCTCGAAGCTGGCCACAATCTGCCCCAGGCCAGTCCGCAGAGCTTCAAGAACTTGATCAACTTCTGGGGTGTCCTTGTCAGAGCCAGCGTCGGTCCAGTGAACGGGGAACCGTTGCTTCAATGCCTCGACGCTTTGGATCACGGAAGTAAGGGTCCTAATGATGTTGGGGACATCTCGATGGACATTGCCGAACTGGTCTTCTCCCAAGCTGTGAACAGCCAATTGACACAAAGCGTTCACCGCATGGCAGTAAAATGCTGGCTCCGCGTATGGCCCGCCAAGCACCGCAGCTGTAAATGCAGTGCGGAAGTCTTGTCGGAATAGTAGGTCAACCCAGTGCATCGACTTAATTAGCTGTAAAGTGGTACTCTGGAAATTGTTTTTGATGCCTTCTGAGGATACAGCATCCTGCTGCTCCTTTGTCAGAACACTATCCTTAGTCTGAGCCCAGGTCTTCTTTGCGATAGGACTGAGCTTGGACAAGGGCGAGTTGCCGCTGTCATGGGATGCGCCGCTGCCCAGTGCATGCGCGCCTTGGTCGATGAGTGTCGCGAACTTTCCTGCTCTCGAATTTGGCGCCGATGTGTTGAAGATAGGGTCATTACGTAGCGAGGAGTTGGTGATCTGTGATCTAGGGTTGACAGCTGCCTGCGCTGGCTGAGCAGGTGCTGGAGGCTTTCCATAGTCTTTAGCCCGAGTATCTATGCTCTTGACAACATCCATACAGACAGCGTAAACTTGAGACCACATAGGCCCCTCCTTTCGGTCAATATCGACATAAATGGCTTTGCGTCTGGGCTCAAACCTCTCAGCAATGCGGGAAAGTTCCCACATAGCGAAGAACTAATAAGTGTGTTAGAGGACAAAGGCACTGAGATGCTAAGGGAGGGATAAGAGATCGGGACGATGCTTACCTGAATAGAAGGCTTCTTGCTCTTCAAGCCATTCAGGAGACTGCCGTTAGGGTCCTTTGACTCAGATGTAAGAGGCTGGTCATTCTTCAGAGGTTCCTGAACCATGAAGATGGAGAATGCGATGTTGGCGGCGGACCACATGAAGAAGAGCAAGGTCCCGGCGAAGACGCAGCGAATAACGAGAAATATGTCCACTGGCCAGGATAATGGGAGCAGATTCGCCTTTGGTAGATTGTAGAATGGGCGGAGAAACATCAGGGCCCAGCCCCAGGCGATGGACCTTACGACGGTAAAGTATACCACGAACGAGACGATATAGGATACGAAGGCCATTTGCACGGAGTGTGCAAGGAGCTTAGGAAACTGCAAAATAACCCTTTTGAGGGAAGCTGACTGATCTTTGGTCCCATTCTGACGGGAGATTCCCAGGTCCAGGCGATCAATGTCGCTTGTAAAATGGACAATGCTCTGTCTAAGAGCACAGAATCCAAGATAGCTTGCCAGGAAAAGGGTGCGCTCGTTGACTCTCGCCCGATCGCCACTGAAGTAGGTGACCCAACTCAAGTTTGCTGACTCGGGCGTCGACCAGAGGAACACTGGAGAGAACAGGGTGCTGGAGAAGAAGTACCAGAATGCGGTCTCGTAGGTTGAGAGCTTGGTAAGGCTGGCCCTCAAGGTTTGGCTGCCTGTTCCGATCGTTCGAAGCCCGACATGGTAATTAGCTATCCGGAGGACGAGGATCGCAAGGCCGCAGGTAAAGATGAATGCTGTTCGAACTCCCGCGCCTCCAAGGGGAAACCAGGGCCAGATGACTATGCAACGTTAGCAATTGGGAATTCCGGGCTGGTGTAATGGGTTGCTCACAAGAGTTCCACTGAGCCAAGGCGAGAGCCTCAGCATAGGAAACAGTTAAAAGAATGATGGCTGTCGAGGCAAATCGCCGTTGCAACGCGGGTTGCAAGAAGTCCTTATAAGGAGCCCTTCGGACTGTGAGGCCAGCCATTCTCACAGCGCATCGTCTGCCGAAGAGTTGGTTGAGAGAAAGCTGTATTGACAGATGCGCTAATGTAAATAAAAACCTACAGCTAGCAACAGTATCTTAGGTAAGATGTCCAAGGAAAACAAAGCTTGATGGTCCCTTACCTAATCAGTCACGTGGAGATTGCGCCAGGCACCTACACCGAGGTACGTACAGAGTGGAGGCGCAGGCTGCCTTTGATTGGCTTCAGAAGTGGCTGGTTACGTCGACATGCACCAGGCACCCGAAGCGACAACCACCATCCCACTGAAACAAACCATCGCCTCATCCGACATCGCCAACACAAGCCTTCTAACCTCAGGAGGCTCTTCTAACACCTTGCTGCATTTAGACTCCATAGCCATCGTTACGTTTTGGTCTTTCGCATAGAAGCGATGTCGTTCGATCAGCTCTCAAGCCTCGAGGCGGGCGCCCGCACCGGCTATACCGACGACCCTGGATTCCGCGATTTACAGTATGAGCTCAAGAACAAGCTACAGTCGCTGATGGTCAGCAATCGCAAGCTCGCGAGCGATGTCAGTGTACTGGGATCAAAGAAGGACACGCCGCGACTGCGCGAGCGTGTCCACGGCACGATGGAGAAGACCCGCGATATCTGCAGAGAGTTGGGAGAGGGAGTCAAGAAGCTCCAGACTTGGGAGGATCTGACGGTACGTTGCGCTACCTGCAGAATGAAACATGAGATGCGGAGCTGACTCGATTCATAGAAACAACAAAAATACGAACAGACCAAAATCTCCAGCGACTTCCAGGCAGCGCTACAGGAATTCCAATCCCTTCAACGAAAGGCGCTCGAGAAGGAGAAAGCATCCGTCAGCGCGGCGCGCACAGCACATGATGCAGAGCAGACCGGTGCTAGCTCTCCATCGGGTGCGCCGCTCGAGCAATTGCAGAGGCAAGAGTTTGCGCCCCTGGCGAACCAGGATGAGGTCGACTTCCAAGAGGCTCTGATTATCGAGCGCGAAGAGGAAATCCGCAACATTGAACAGGGTGTGGGCGACCTCAACGTGCTGTTCCGACAGGTTGCGCAGATCGTCGACGAGCAAGGGGAGCAGCTCACATCTATCGAGGACAATGTGCACAACGTTCGTGACGACACCCGACAGGCAGACATTGAAAATCGCCAGGCCGCGCGATATCAAAAGGCCGCCCGCAACAAGGGCTGCTGCCTGCTTCTCATCCTCGCAGTCATCTTGACGATTATCATCTTGGCTGTCGTTGTTGGTTAAATGAAGCGGAACCTCCTGGTGGCTTTATACTCTAAATTTCCTTTGTCTTATGGGTTATACTTTTCTTTTTCCTATATATCCTACATTGGCGTTCAGATCGTGTTTTATGGGCATTTAGTTGTAACAGCGTTGAAGATAGTGTACATGAAACGGCAAGAAAGCCCGTCATTATTTTACACCCAACATCCAGTGTTGTAATTAGGCGCTTCCCTGCTCTTTCTTGAGCTTCTCTGGCGAGGCGGGCAGGTAGGATCGTACATGGGTTCTCCCCATATTCGGAGGTTGAAGTCTTGCTTTCGCCATTGGGAAAATCCTCTTCAGTATTAAGTCGTTGAAATAGGTCAGGCTGAAGCTAGTCAGCCAGTAGACGAAGATAGCACTTGGAAGATGCGCAACGACAAGGGGGAAGAGAGGTACGGCAAGAAGAACTCTCTGGAAACCTCTGGTCATGGGCGAGGTTCCGGCTTGGCTCCCACCAGCGCCCACCAGCACTCGGATTCTGTCTATGCCCAGACTTCCCCAACTCGTGCTCGCAAGGACTGCAGTGCAAAGCAGCGGAAGACCAAAGTAAGGATCGGCGACTGTCAGATCTGTGAACCAGAGCAGGCCGCCCTGGGTCAGAGACGGGTCGACCAGAGCGCTGGCCGCCGTAGACGTGGTCGCCGAAGCTTTCTCCCCAACCGTCATAAGCCCCATATAGACGGATACTCCGCTCAACCGTCTTAGAGCCTCGGAGGCCAGGACGAAGGGGAACATGGTCGTCAGAGGAAGAAAGCTCTTCCAGATTTGCACGCCCCAGGACCTGTAGAGCCTCCTCCGTGAACTCCTGATGGCTCGCAAGCTGGCCAGATTCCTCGCATGTGAGTCTACTTGCTTTCCCGGAGTGGCTGCGAACTCTTGGATGCGGTGCCGCCAAGCCCAGGCGTTGACGAGAGGAGTGAGCTGGTTGCGCTTAGCGGCCAGGCTTCGAGCGTAGTACTGCATGGGCAGCCTGAAGGTGAAGTTGACCCCCGCGGCCACGAGAGGGATGGTGAGGTACCAGGGGAGCCCGGCATTGTGGATGGATGCGATGGCTTCGGCCGTCCATGTGGCTGCGTGGTCAAAGGTATGCACAATTGGGTGATAGTCTCGACGACCCCCAAAGCTCAAACAACCAGGCCGGGAAGTACTTGTCAGCCGATTGGGCACAATGCCCCTCCTCAGCACACGGCCTGATGTCCTTGAGAGCATATACATTGCGAAGCAAGCCGGTACATTGGCGCCCCGACCCGAATTGGGATATATTGCCAGACACAGTTGGAGGTTGGCTGGGAAGGTGAGCAGCTGACCTTGATTTTGCTATGCCAGTGATGAGAAGCTCACCTTGAGGGTGGGCCGTGGTCCAGGTGGAGGGTGCACCTGCCACAGGCACCGGCACAGGCACAGGCACCCGACATGCCGCTCACAGGCGCCTAGTAGCACCCCCACCCTGCCCCAGCGGTAGTAGAGGACTGCCAAACCGCCTACAGAGGCTCTGTCTGGAAACACGTGTGCTGTAGGTAGAGAGGGCTTGGTGGGCCTACAGGCAGCTTGAGCACTGTAGCACCCTCTAGAGTGGCCTATTGTCGGGTGGAGAAGGCCCTCGTTTTGTGAACAGAGTCGCCTCACCTGCGCTTCCGTCATTCTCACAAATAGCTGCTCCTACCATTTCTATATATATTCGTAGCTGTATCCCGTCCCGGAGCCCAATCACCGTTCATTCCATTGTTCCAGATAGCACAGCTTCGGACACAGCTCCCCGTCGCTAGCCCGGTTTTGAATGGCCGGTACGGTCTAGATATGCTCTGGCTACTGCAACGGTAGACTACCTCTCACTCCGAACACCCCCCGGTCGGTGGTTCACTCGCTTCTGCATTCGACTGCTCGTCGGCACCTTTGGATCATTCGTTTTCGGCATCCTGTTTTCTTCTCAGCATCCGCAGAAATGGATGAACCCTCAGAGGCCCCAGCCCCTGGCCCGGTGGCTTCGATTCTCAAGGGGGTTCTAACACTGGCGGTGGTCTTTGCGCCCTTTCTGATCGCCTTCGTTGGACCCAAGCTAGTCCGCCTTTTGGGCGCCGGTCTTGGCTGGATTTTAAAGAAGAAGACTGAAGGCAGAAGGGCACTACTCCTTTCTCTCATGAACGACAGTGATGCCAAGTTGGCAGAGCAGACCAAGGACCAGGAGACTGCAAAGGAGAAGGGTCCTGGTGCGACTAAGGGAGCATCAGAGAGCCAGAATGAGTGGGACGGAATTGTTGGCTTTTTCCACCCCTTCTGGTAAGGTCCTCTTGTTCCCTACATTGAGCTGAACTATCTGACCGAGATTCGACGTATAAGCAATGCTGGAGGTGGCGGAGAGCGAGTGCTTTGGGCAGCTATCAGGGCTACACAAAACCACTACCCCAAAGCCAAGTGTGTGGTATACACAGGAGATCATGAAGTGAACAAAGAACAGATCCTGTCTCGGGTCAAGGTCAGAATAGATCCACCTCTCACTAACACATCACAACCTGTCCCCGATTGCTTACATCCCAACAGAGCAGGTTCAACATCAACCTACATGCCCCTACAGTCCAGTTTCTGTATCTTTCGAAGCGCCACTGGGTTCTCAGCTCTACATGGCCTCACTTTACCCTCCTTGGTCAGTCCCTCGGTTCAGTAGTGCTGGGCTGGGACGCATTCTCTCTGCTGGTCCCTGATATCTTCATCGATACGATGGGGTATGCCTTCACGCTCGGACTGGCCAAACTGCTCTTCCCTCGTATGCCAACAGGTGCCTATGTCCACTATCCCACGATATCCACGGATATGCTGGACTCCCTGGATCCCAATTCGGCTGTCGGCTCTCTCGGAGTGAACGCCGGAAGGGGTGTTGGTACTCGGGGCTCGTTGAAGAAGGCATACTGGCAGCTGTTTGCTCGCATCTATTCCTGGGTAGGCTCCTCCATCGACGTGGTCATGACAAACTCAACCTGGACCTCCGCCCACATCAAGTCACTATGGGGCCCCTTGCGTGCCGAGAAGGACAAGGACCACCCCATCACTGCCGTCTACCCGCCCTGTGCGGTGGAGGAGATGGAGCAGGAGGTGGAGGTATCTAAAGCGAGCGAGAAGGAGCGTCAGAATGCGATAGTCTACATTGCCCAGTTCCGACCGGAGAAGAACCACCAGCTCATCATCCAGTCCTTTGCCAAATTCATCAAATCGGGAACCAAGGCTGCGGAGGATGCGAAGCTGGTGTTGATCGGCAGTGTCCGGGGCGACCAGGATAAAAAGAGGGTGTACGAACTTCGACTAATGGTGAACGAGCTGCACATTAAGGACCGTGTCGAATTCCACCTCGATGCCTCGTGGCCAGAGATCCTAGAATGGCTCCGCAAGGCATCCGTCGGCGTCAACGGCATGTGGAACGAGCATTTCGGCATTGGCGTGGTCGAGTACCAGGCAGCCGGCCTTATTTCCGTTGTTCACAACAGCGGTGGCCCCAAGCTAGATATTGTCATTGAGATTGATGGCGAGCCTACAGGTAGGTTTCCTTTCGTGCCGTACAATGGAGCTCGCTTGTTGGGTCAAGAGATATGTACTGATTCATGCGCAACTAGGATTCCATGCTACATCGGTGGAGGAGTTCGCCGAGGGCTATGAGAAGGCCCTCTCGCTTCCCGACCCTCTTGCCGTCCGTCTTCGAGCTCGAAAGTCCGCAAAGCGATTCACAGAGGAGGAATTCGCCCGCCAGTGGCTGATCCACCTGGATCGGCTGGTGGCGCTGGCGCACTGAGGAACAGCGTTTTAGCAATACATTGGGTTGGCACTATAGATAGATCAAGGATACCCCCTTCTTTTGTAGAGAGACACGGCGTGCGGGCTGTGCGGTTGAAATCATTCCATTTTCAAACAAATAATCGTGTGTTTCATATAAATTCTGGCCGCTGAAACAATGCAAGGGCTATGTGACTGCAAGGAATCTAGCGCTGTCTATATCCGATCTAATACATCTATACAGTGACGCCTCCGCTGTTCTTCTGCCTGGGCTCACTCGCCGCCTCGAAGACTCCGTCGCCGTGGCGCCACACGCCCTGGACGGCGCTGAGACCGGGAGCCACGTACTTGATGTTGTGGCCCCTCTCCACCAGGCCGTCCACGGTCGAGTTGTCGAACGCGTACTCGACCAGGACGTGGTTCGGCATGAGCTGGTCGTGCACCCTGGGCTCGCCGATGGCGTCCGTGAGCGACATGCCGTGCTCGAGGGTGTGCCAGAGGGCCAGCGCCGTGGACGAGATGATGCGGGAGCCGCCCGCGGCGCCGACCGTCGCCAGCAGGGTGCCGTCCGGGAGGGCGGCGATGACGGGGGTGATGGACGAGAGGGGCCGCTTGTTGGGGCGGACGAAGTTGGCTTCCGAGGGCTCGAAGCCGAACTCGTTGCGGACGCCGGGGATTGAGAAGTCGTTCATCTCATTGTTACTATACGTTCGGGCTCAGTTAGGAGGGCTTGTCTTATCGATGTATCTTATTACATCTCAGGGGCAAAAGTGATAGCTTACATGATGACGCCAGTCTCTGGGTCCATGATTTGAGCACCAAAGAGGAGGTTGACAGTTGTGGTAAGGGACGTTGCCATCCCGGAACTGTCGGCGGTGGAGATGTGAGAAGTTCCATGGCTGTCTGTGGTGTAGATCTTGAGAGGGTCGTATTCCGTGACCGGCAATGTTTGGTTGTCTAGAATCCGGTTGCGGATATCCCTGGCGTTCTTGTCGCTGATCATCTGCGACTGGAAGCTGTTCATGTGGTCGACGAAGCTCGGGTCACCCAGCTGAAGCCGAGCACTGTATGCGAAGCGCATGGACTCGACGAGGCGGTGGGTGGTCAGGTCGACGTCTTGCCAATCTTCCAGGTCGTACTGCTCCATGGTCTTCAGGATGCTGAGACACACGGCGCCGCCAGCCGGTGCGCTGATGCCGTGGAGATCTACGCCTCTGTAGGAAACCTTGGCAACGTCTCTAGAGATGACCTGGTAGTCTCTTAAGTCGTCGAGAGTCATGGTGCCGTTTGTTTCCTGGATGACGGCAATCATGGACTCGGCTGTTGATCGGTGGTTAGTTTCAAGTGCCAACAACTTTGGACATACATCGACATACCAATCTTTCCGGTATAGAACGCATCAGCGCCATGCCTGGCGATCGTTTCCAAGGTCCTATTATAAACGTCAGTCGGGAGCCCAAGGAAGCCAGGGAGGAAGAGGTGACTGACTTCGCGTAGCGCTTCCGGGTCATGGTTTCACCAACTTCCAAAAGTTTTCCTGGGTGAGTGTTAGACATGATACGGAAACACAAGGATATCAAGGCCGCAAACCATTTGGAGCAAAGTCTTCAGCCCATACAGGGTCATCGACAAGAAATCCGGGACCGTCGCTGGTAGCTCTGTTGCAATACCTGATAAAATCCTCCGAGACTGCGATGGGAACATGTTAGTAAACCCTACTATTGCAGCAATGAACCGAAAACCCACCTTTGAAGCCATCCCTTGCCACTCGAATAGCACCCTCCATAACGACATCCCATGGCAAGCTCTAAATTCATACAACATTAGCGAGAGCTGGCGCAATTTGCGAAGAGCGTGAAACTCACGCCGTATTTCTTGTGGGTGTACTCGAGACCTCGGACCTCGCTTGGCACGCCGGCCGAGAGACCCCCGTAGACGCTTCCCGCGATGTTACCCTGGTACATGTCCTGGAAGGCCGCAGCCGGGGCAGACTCTCTGAAGTCGATGGCCTCGTAGTTGCCCTTGGCATCTCGAACAAGCACAAAGCCTCCGCCGCCAATGCCGGAGTGGTACATGCCAATCACGCCGACACAGAATGTTGTGCCGACGAGCGCGTCAACGGCATTGCCCTTTGTTCCTGTTAGTGAACAAGTAATTGTAGCTGGGAACTGGTATCTTGGGAGCGGATGGGAAGGAAAAGTAAGGTAGGTACACATACCCCTCTGGCAAGGAGATCTCTGCCAATGGTGCTACACTCGATGGCCTCACTAGCTACTCCCCCAATAAAATCGGGAGAGATGTTATTCTGGTAGACGAAGCCCGGGTTGAGCGCCGCACCTAGCGACAGGCCATGGTGGAGGGACGTTGCCAACAACAGACGGACGGCATGGTTCAACACCTGTGATATTGCTACGGAGATCGGCGAGGCCAGGGTTAGTTGGGAATAATTGGCCGGGGGAGCTTTTTCTAGCTTGCTGTTCACTCACGCATCCTGTCCTAATACACCCTTGAGCGGAAAAGAGAGACGCAGCCCTACACACACTCACTCAGCTTATCGTTCCGATTGTCGGAGACCGATAGATAGACACGATGCTCTGCTGCGCACGTCTTCGCCTCGCAGGATGATGAAATGAGAGCAGCCAAGCTTCCCTCCCTCCAGTGTAAGACCAGCAGAAATCACAAGACCGGCGTCCGGGGAGGTAGGACAAACGGGGGACAACTCGGGTCACAAGACAACAATAGTAATATATTAGGTATCTAGGGACGGGTGTGTCTTATCTCCTCCCTAATAATACACACACACAAAGCAGATCCCGGCACATGAATCGCCGTCTCCAGTAATTGGCAGCCTTCCGCAGCCAATCAGCGCCTCGGCCGATTCGCCATCTGCGGAGCGGATCGATCAATTTCGGTCGGGCATCGTGAAAGACCGCGCCACGGTAATGAAGGCACGTTGTGCGTTTTATATTTTATAGGCGGCTCGGGGGAAATTCTAGGTTTCCTGGGGAAGATTTCCACCGTTGGCACCGTTATCTGCAGGTACTTCTTACCGAGCAAGTCGCGAAGGAACAGCCAGTTATAGCATCCCGATAAGATGCTCCCCGAGGAGTCACCTGGACTGGATAAGGTGAGGTACCTGGGCAGGGGATTAGGTGTCTCGCGCCAGCACAGCCCATAGCGACGGATTGAAGCTAGTAATCCTACTGCTGGTATGTAGGAGATCGATATCGATCCTACTGCCTTTCTCTATCATCAGCATCCATCCTGAACTCGAACAAGGGTCTCGTTTTGTACCTCATGGAAGTATCGCCAATCGATAAGGTACAAGGTACATCAAAAGAAGGCTTCCCCGATTTGCACTCCAGCCAATGAGCGGATTCCTCAATACAATTACCATGCACTTGGAACCGCAGCCCCACAATTTCCGAAGTACGTACCGGATTCATACCAAAAAAAAAGTTTCGAGAAGGAAGATGATCGATGAACAACGTACATACTGGCATCTAAGTATCACCGATAAACAGAGCCAGCACCTCAATGCGATTGCTTAAACTTCCCTTGAGACTCACATCCTATCGAATTTCTTCACATTCAGGAGCTGTAACGGCTAGCCCGTTCACTTTACCGAAGCGTCACGCTTCCTTGGTCGCAGGACCATCTATGGCATCTGCGATGGCTTCATCCCAACCTGGAACAGCGGCTCAAGCCAACGGCAATTCCCGGCCTCCAAAGAGAAACTTTGATGGCCCCAATAGGAAATGGAAGCCAAAGAAGACTAAGCGGGAGAAGAATATCACAGAAGGGTCCTCGGAAGATATTCTAAGACTAGACATCAAGGCCCTCTTGGAATCCCGGAAATCCCAGGCTGCTAATGGGGCAGAGGCCAGCCACGAAGGCGCTGAAGGCGCTGAGGCCAATGGCTCGGCGCAGTTGGATCTTCCAGAGGAGGGGACCGAGACTGAAGTGGAAGTGCTGGAGCTTTCCTCAACAGGTGACGGCCTCGCCATGCGCCCCGGCTCCGACCAGGTCTACGTTGTCCCCTTTACTGTCCCTGGCGACATCGTCAAAGTCAAGGTCTATCGCCATATGCTGCGCGATAACATGACCCAAGCCGACTACATCTCCATCGCCAAGCCGTCGCCGCTTCGCGATGACTCACGGATCAAGTGCAAATACTTCTCGCAGTGCGGCGGCTGCCAGTTCCAGATGCTCGACTACCCCGAGCAACTGAACTTAAAGAAGCGGGTGCTTGAAAAGGCCTACCAAAACTTCTCCAACCTCCCTACAGAACTCGTACCAACCATCCAGGATACCATTGGCAGCCCTCTACAGTACGGATACCGCACTAAGTTAACACCACACTTTGACGGGCCCCCAGGGTTCAGACCCAGCAAAGGCGGGAAGAATCCCCGCGCGTCCTTTGAGACGTGTCCAGACATCGGCTTCATGCTCAAGGGGAGGCGGAAAGTCATCGATATTGAAGAGTGCCCTATTGGCACGAGCGCTGTCAACCTAGGCATGACACGAGAGAGGGAGAGGATGAAGAATGAGTTCAAGAACTACAATCGCGGAGCCACAATCCTCCTCCGTGAGAACACAAACCGGCATAGCAAAGACAGCCCAGACGCGCCCCAAGAGGGCCAGACTCCTCCGTGTACCGTGAGAACAGAGACCGACAGCTTCGTCGACATCAAGACCTGCGAGACGGACCACAAAGCCACCACCACCGAATACATTGACAACTACACCTTCACCAACCCCGCGGGCTCCTTCTTCCAGAACAACAACTCCATCCTCCCCAAATTCACAGCCTACATCCGCGACCGCATCCTCCCTCCCCTGGACGCCGATAAGGGGAACATCAAGTACCTCATCGACGCCTACTCCGGCTCCGGCCTCTTCACCATCACCATGTCCTCCGTCTTCCAGCACTCGACGGGCATCGACATCGCCGCCGACTCCATCGCCTCGGCCCGCCAGAACGCCTCGCTCAACGGCCTCGACGAGGACCGCTGCAGCTTCATCGCCGCCGACGCCGGCGAGCTCTTCAAGAACATCAGGTACGACGCCGACGAGACCGTCGTGGTGCTCGACCCGCCGCGCAAGGGTTGCGACGCCGACTTCCTCGGGCAGCTGACGCGGTTCGGCCCCAAGCGGGTCGTCTACGTCAGCTGCAACGTGCACACGCAGGCCCGCGACGTGGGCGTCCTCGTCAGGGGCGAGGGGGAGGGCCGCAGGTATGAGATGGAGAGCTTGGTTGGGTTTGACTTCTTCCCCCAGACCGGGCATGTAGAAGGCGTCGCTATCCTCAACCGGGTTGAAGAGTAAAGGCGGCGATGTAAGATTTAGATATTCCCAATATGAGAGAAATCTGAAAATAAAAGCGACGTAAAATGAATATCTCTTTTATATAACCTCTTTAATGCTATTCTTATGTCTGGCCAAGTAACGTTTTAAGGGCTTGCACAGTGACCTGCAACACCTCCGGCCGCCTGCTCTTCTTTAAACACTCCTTCATCACCTCCACGCCGTCCTCCTCCTTGACCTTCTCCTGCGCCTCCACGCCCGTCTTGCCCTCCGCAGACACCATGTTGTGAATCGTCACCACGCCGCGGTGCCTCAGATCCTCGTTGTCGTCGACGCACATGCCCAGGATGACCTTGACGCCACGCTCCCGCGCGACGATGCAACGCACAACCGACTCGAACCCGGTCAACGAAGCGAGCGCTCCACCCGCCGCGCTGCGCGTCCCCTCGTCCTCCGCGTCAGCGAGGGCGAGGAGGATGTGGAGGCGGTTCTTGGCCTGCGAGCTCTCGTCCGCGTACAGGGCCACGCCCTCTGGGGCCTGCATGAGATTACATACCAACTCGACGGCGGCTTTGGACACGTATGCGTTAGAAGAGAGCAGCTGCTCTTCTATCTGCGTCCAAGCCGAGCGGATGATGATACGGCGTGTGTCCTCATCATCCAGGGATGCTAGGTTGGTCAGGGCCATGAGGCTCTCAAAGGACGGGAGTAGATCACGGCGCTCAGCCGCTGGGTCAGGGGGAAGGATGGCAACAAGAGGACGGATGGCGACGCTGACGCCGTTGGCCCTATTGCCGCCGAATACGAGCGCGGGGTTTGTGCTGATGAGGATTCTGGCAAGAGCCTGGGCAGCCAGGCGCCGGGGAGGGTCCTCGGATTCCGGGAGCGCTGCCCAGCAGGCGAGGAGGAGTGTAACGGCGCCCTGCTGGGCCAGCTGCCCGCGGATGGTCTTTGTCACGGCCAGGGAGTGGACAATGGACACAGTCAGAGCTAGAGCGGCAGGAGAGCTATGCTTGCTTTGCGCAACAAGAACTGGAACGATTCCTGCATTAAAGACAGCCTTGCACCTTCGAGATACACGATCATCTTCATTCAAAGGATCCGGCTTCCCTTGTTTGCCAGCCGCGTTCGCGTACGCCTTCAACTGATTCATCTTCTTGTCCTCTTCCGAAAGCACAGGCAGGTACCGTGTAAGATTGACAAAAATGCTAAGAGATCCATAGACCGTCGTTGATCTGGGCTTTGCTTGTGATAAGACTTGAACCAGATGTTTTAAGAGTTTCTCGTTATCGATAATGCTCTCTTTGACCGTCGCTTGCAGAGAGGCATAGGCCAAGCCTTCAATGGAGTGCTGACGGGAGTGATCCTCGTCCTTGAGGATCATGTTGGTGAAGAGGTTGGAGAGATCCTCGATACTTGAAACTGCATAGTCGACTTTCGGTTGGTTTGGATCAGCCCCCGCCGGCTTGGTCGGAACAGCCTTGAATCTAAGTCAGTCAGCTATCGACAACTAGATAGACAAATAAATCTGCCCCTTCAGAATCGAAGACAAGTTGGCGCTGGTTGACCTACCCTCAGTTTTGCTAGAATGACGGCTGCTAGGTTCTGGACCTGCTCTGAGTGCCTCCTCATGGAAATAGAGCCACCTTCGCTCTGAACATTGGGGTCGTGGTTCATACTGCGGACCACCTCCGTCGGTTCCTGGTCGACTACTTCCTCCAGCCACTCGACACAGTACTTCTGGATGGCCTCTCGGCAATGTTGGTTCATGGATGCGGCGTTCAGCATCTCTAAGCAAGCGGTTTCCACCTTGCGACTCTTCCATTTCCGCCTCATAAGTGGAGCAAGAGACGCGAGGAAACCCTCGCTGAGAAACAGATCGGTAGTCAGATCCGGGACAATCGGGAATGTAGCTGCGGCTACGCAGAAAGCGACAATGTAGTCATCATATGTGCCTCTCTTGACACGATCAAAAAAGAACGCAGACAAGGCCTTTCCACCGTCCTGGCCTGCAGCTTTGAGGTAGGCTGAGGTGGTGAGGATGGCATGGCTGCGGACGACATCTTCTTGCCTCATGTCCAGATAGCAGAGAACCGTGTCGACACAGTCGCCATCAATAAGTTTGCAGATGCTCTGGTGGTTTTTGTTCTTTGTTTGGGCCTCTGCGTCGTCGTTGAGCAGGCGGGTGAGTTCATCGAGATCCCTGCACGTCTCGTCATCCTCGCGCCCACCTTCCATCAATCGCGCAAGCAGAATCAGAGTCTGATCCTCTAGAGTGGCCGATGGGCCCGTCCGCTGGAGCGTCTCAGCTACAGACGCCATGGTAGAAGTGTAGCAAACTTTTGGAAAGGGGGGTCGTGTCCGGCTGAGACTCTGAAACCAGATATAAAAGGAGCATACACTAGAGAAAAAGGAAAGAAAGCCACTAGGCACCAGAAGCACGATGTGTAATGTCCGTGAGTGATATGACAAGACAAAAAAAGCCAGGAGGAAATGAGTATTCAGGACGCTGGGGGGATTAGGTATAAAAAGACCAGGTTCGCTGGCAGGAGGGATGTGCGGAGAGAATATTCCAGCAGCCAGAGGGGTTTACACCATCAAAGTAACATGTAGGATGTATCACTCAGTGATGGCATCCAATGAAGATCTGCGAGAGCTAAACGAGCTGTCAAGGGTTCTCTTATCGATCAGCCTTATCAGTGCTACCAGCACCCTTTGCCAGTGGATCAGGCAGCTGAGGGGAGCAATCAGCAGGCCAGAGCCCCGCCATACCTCCTGCATTCTTGCGTCACTACCTAATGATAATCGCCGCACGTAATAGAATAGCCTGCTCTTCTGCCTACCCTGTAACCCCGACTAGGCACCGGTGCTGGTGGTACGTGCCGATGCGATCTCGAATCGCAAGACGTGACTTCGCGCCGTGAATTTTAAAGTGACTGACACGCGCTAGTTCGTTCATCTCCATCAGAAAGTCCAGCACTGCGATACCGCTGAAGAATTCCACACCCCCAACCCAACCATCATATTTCCCATAGAATATCGTCGAAACCAATCATCTGAGGTCCTGGGTTCCTCACGTCGTCATGCTTCACTAAGAAGATCGCCAAAATCGTCGATTGGTTACACAGCCTAGGCTCAACCCTCCATCCAACTCCCACGCAAAGCGACCTCGTAGCTGTGTTCGCACATGGCTTGAGTGTTAGGCACTCAACATGGATGCCGTCGATGTGTCGGACCACTACGAGGTCACAACCTCCGAAGAGACCCCTTCACTCCTCTCCATCGTCCTCGACACCAACCCGAGAGCTTGGGCTGCCCTGGGCAACGTCCTACCTCTGTCCAAGGCGATAGCTAACATCCTCGTCTTCGTCAACGCCCACCTCGCCTTCAGCAACTCGAACCAGGTAGCCATCTTCGCCGCACACGTGAACCGGGCCGTATGGCTCTATCCCTCCCCGCCCACGGCGAAGAAACCGACAGACACCTCGGGCGATGTCCAGATGCAAGATGCCTCGACGAGCGCTCCGCCCGGCTCGGCAAACAAGTTCCCCCAGTTCGCCCAGATAGAGGCAGCAGTGCTCGCATCATTACGGAAACTCACCGACGAAACGACCGGGGAGGATCTCGAGACCACCACGACACAGCTGTCAGGGGCTTTGACACTTGCCCTCTGCCACATCCACAAGGCTTCGCAACAGCTCAGTGCTGCTGGCACCAACCTCGAGGACCATACCAAGTCCAGCGCGGCAACCAATCCGATGAAGGGCCGCATCCTCGTCATTTCTGTCTCCGACTCCGAGCCGGCCCAGTACATCCCGACTATGAACGCCGTGTTTGCGGCCGCGCACTCCCAAATAGCCATTGATACCCTCTCCTTATCCGGCGACTCTACCTTCCTGCAGCAGGCGTGCTTCAACACAAACGGGACCTTCCTGGCCGCCTCGAACCCGCAGGGCCTGCTCACCTACCTCATGTTCGGCCTCATCGCCGACACCGAGGCCCGCCAGTCCCTCATCCCCGCCACCCACGACAAGGTGGATTTCCGCGCGGCCTGCTTCTGCCACGGCAAGGTCGTCGACACCGGCTTCATCTGCTCCATATGCCTCAGCATATTCTGCGAGGTGCCGGAGAACACCGAGTGCCTGACCTGCGGCACCAAGCTCGCATTGGGCAACTACGGCGCCAAGCCGGCCGTCATCCCCAGGAAGAAGAAGAAGAAGAAGAAGATCGTCAACGGCACCCCTCGTGAAGATACAGGTAGCGGCGCTGGCACGCCGCGCCCCTGAGCATAGACTTTCATATCATGTCTTACCTATATGTTATATTGTCCGGGAGGGCGGAGGATTCAGCAGGATCTCTAGAAGACTAGGTCAACTTTTCAAAGAAGTGGTCGTTTTTAGCTAAGCCTTGTACATGGAGTCAAGACTTTACATAAAATACGAAGTCCAGGCACCTATATACCTCCTCCATATGTTTTGACCCCGTTTCTTTGGGGGCCAACACAATTGGGAGGAGCTCAGCAAAGATGACGACATCAAATACTGCATCTTGATATGCTGGTTAGTTATTTCATCGTATGGGCTATTCACAGGCCCCTAATTGAGCGCCGGGTGTGTTTTCAAGCAAAACAAAGGAGTAAAATCAAAGGATGAGAAAATGATCATAGGTTATCCAGCACCATTCTAAGAATACATGCTTTCCATTTTTGTTCTAGGGACAACTGCAGACTAAAGAGTTTTGTGCAATCTAATACTGCCTGAGCCACTATCTCGTGTGCCAGGACAGTTCGTTGTTTTGTGTTTTGACAATATAAATTCAATGTCCGCGTAGAAGGCTATGTATAAGTCTGTTTCCAGGAGGTCACCCACAATCAAAGATTAGTTGTGAGCTGCCGAAGGAGCGTAGGCGCTTGCTTATTCAAGCCGAATTTTGCGTCCACCTCTTGCGATCTTAGCACCTGCTGGTAGTCGAGACATTGTGCAAACGGGCTCCTTTTCTGAGGCGCCCATTGATGCTAATGCAAAGGAGTCGGTATTGTGTGCAAAGTAGAGATAATATCCTGAAGGTGTCTTTTTAACCACCATTGCTCCGATGGCACCAGCGGAATGGCATGATCTGACACCAGGGTGGTTCATGAAATCCTCAGCGATGAAGGATTCCATAATGGCATCCTCATCATCATCGTGAACGTCACCTCCTCCCACCCCTTTGCGAGTTCCTCGGTAAATGCGCTCGGCGCATCTCTGAGAAGCCATTGTGGTAGCCATATGCTCACCAGTTCCACTTGTAACTGCAGCCACTGTAATGCTCTCCTCGTCATCTTCTGAGCAGGGAATGACTGCTGTTCCAATGCCGACTAGAGCCGCCGGACCAAGGCGGCCTCGATGTTTCATTCCAATCCCACCAGATGATGACCCAGCAGCAATATGCCCTTTCTCGTCTATGGCAATGGCACCAATAGTGTCAGTAATGAAGTCCTCTTCCCCGTCTGTCCTGGGTTGGATGAAAGGTTTCTTTGAACGCCCAGGGTCTCCGTCCTCCCCGGTCTGGACGATTGATCGCTTAGATCCTTGATAAGAAGGAGCTGAGGCCCGCAAACCACCGGGCATCGTTGAATAGCTACTTTCTGGTTCCTTTAGAGGTCTTGTGTGATCAGGAACCATCAAAGCGTCTAAATAGCTTGCGGCAGCTTCTTCAGTAACAGATGCCACACGCTGACCATTCTTGCCAGGACCTTGAGCAGTTGATTCGGGTTTTCCATGTCGGCCCTTGGCACGAGAACAAGAAGGATTCACTTTATTATTGACAGTGACACCTGGAGGAGGAGGAGACCGTTCAGTCGTAGCCCGGACTGATGTTCGACTGCTTATGGGAATTGCGACCCCCGGAGAGCGAAAGTAGTTGGCTGGACTGGACGATCCAGAGCCTCCTGTTTCTGAGATTGGCGTCCCACGATATGGAGAATCCGGTTGGCCTTCGTTCCAGGTTCCAGCCATTATCGCTGCAGTGTGATCTCTTGGAATGTCCTGCACATCTGTAGAATACTGGCAAGGGTCACAAGCCAACGGCCCTTGTTCCGGTCCTACTGTGGTTTTAGTATCCCTAAGCTTATTCTCGGCTCGGTTGAGATCATCTTGCCAGCGCAGAAACCGGTCGCGGGCATTTTTGGAAACCAAATACTCGTTGGCGAACGTAACCATGCCGTATTCCTCAGCAAAGGTCTTGGCACCATCTCCTACGAGGACGTTTGGAGGCACACGACGGAGACTCAGGGGTTGATTGCTTCGATCCAAAATAAGTTTTGCCAGGGAGATGGGGTTCCGGATATCTTGGGTTTATTAGCCTTGGATCCCGTAAGATGCTGTTCTGGTAGGGAAACTGACTGGGTACAGCACCACATGCACCACTCCGACCCAAATGATCAACTACGGTTGCATCACACTCGACAGTCCCATCAATGGAAAGGTTCGAGCCGTACCCTGCGTTCGTAATTTCTTGATCCTCGAGGATACGAAGGGATGCTTCAACTGCTTCGGTAGCAGTGGCGCCGGCTCTCAAGAACTTCATGCCCATCTCCGCGGCTCTAAGTCCGCAGTGTCAGCCGAGCTACAAAGGCAAAAACAATGTTTAGGGACAGAGCACGAACGTGACGCAGGCTTTAAGATGAACCCTTTCATTTTGTGTGCTGTGGAAACCAGCCCCAGCATGTATGAAAATAGCCGGCGGGCACTTGGAGCGTTGGTTCATCCGTCGCATTCGATCAATGGTGCCATCAGTGCCGTATGCGGTGTCTGGCATCATGGAGGAGGTTTGAGCATGTTGGCAGGTCATGCTCAACCAGGAGAAGGCACCTCACTGGGACAAAACGCCAGGTATACGGGAAATAATGATATCCGGTAGTGCATACAATAAAGAAATGACGAAAGAATATTGAGTAATTTCTGCCGATGACCCAGCAGGACGAGTGGTCGCCGAGAAACGTGGGGGTAAAGGGGAAGAAGTTGACAAAACCAAAAAGTCTCAACACCATGTAGGAGACAAGGTGATAATGGCCAGCGTCGTACCTCGGACAGGCCAAGTACAGTTCCAGGCTGCCCTCCGTGGCAACAGGCACTACAGAACTAAAAAGGCCATCTCCGTACTGACAAAAGAAAAGGAAACAGTGAAATGTGCTAAACCTGTCAGGCAGTGGACGAACAATCTCAAGAAATCGTCAAGGAGGGAGGTGCAATCGACACTCAGAAGTCCTTAGTGGACCCAGGTTTGCGGCAAGTACGCCCACCAGACAGGACCTACCTAATAATAAGGTATTTAGCTTTACAAAATCACAAACTTGAGAGAAGCCGGCAATTGATAGCCCATTCAATTTGCTTGGTGGATGGTATGCCAGATCATTCAATGGCAAACCCAAAGGGAAACAGGGGTTACAATAAAGCTTACAATTGTCTTCATCTGAACTCCATCGACACTGCCATTCTAGTTCTGGGTGGAGGGCAAACAATATCGTAGCCTGCGGGAAATCTATTCATCCGTGCTAGCTGTCTACGTAGGCGCAGGCGCAGGCTCTGGAGCTATGGGCCAGAGCTCCTTTCTCCAGTGCAGGCAGGCACCTTTCCTCAGAAATGGCGGGGCGCCCAACTTCCGACTCGTCACAGGCCCCACAAACTGTCGGTGCAGCGCTGTCGCTGGGAGCTGTCCACACCCAACGTAAGACAACCTATCATCATCCTTCACATCTACCTCGCACCCGCTCATTGTCCTCACTCCGGGTCCCCTGGGCTCAGCAGTCTCCTTTATTGTCGGCAGGCACATTGAATAACGCCACAGGCGTCCATCTGTCGATATGGCCAACCAAACTCCCGCCGTTGTCATGGACAAGTGAGTGAGCTCCTACGTCAAACCCCCCGCTCCTTGGAACCGGACAGGACGACTGACCACAGACCCGTCTCTTAGCGGTACCGGCTTCTCCAAGCTAGGTAGGCATTGATCAATCGTTTGCCAAGCGACGAGCCGATTCGATTCTAATATATCTACCAGGTTTTGCCGGAAATGACTCCCCGTCGTTCGTCTTCCCGACCGCGATAGCTACGAAAGGCCCGGCCGCCGGGGCTGGAGGATCGGGTTCAGGACGACCAGCCGTCGCAAATAAGCCTTCCTTCCTCACCGGTGGAGCTGGACCTGGCGGTCACTTGAGTGCGAAGCGGGGGACCGAGGACCTGGACTTCTTTATCGGTGACGAGGCCATTAGCGCTGCTGGTGGACCAGGTATGCCAATGCCATATCGACATCACTTTCTCAGTACTAACATATTAAGGCTATGGCCTCCATTATCCAATTCGACATGGTCAAATAGAGAACTGGGTAGGTTCGGAGATGCCACTCTGGTTGCACGTCGCTGACAGAATGTCAGGATCACATGGAGCGGTTCTGGTCAAACTCCATCTTCAAATATCTCCGCGTAGAGCCCGAAGACCACTACTTCCTCCTCACTGAACCTGTAAGCATTCTTCTCACCATCTGATGTTTGTGAGTATATCAGAACCTAACAGTTGTTGAAAGCCATTGAACCCCCCCGAGAACCGCGAGAACACTGCCGAAATCTTCTTCGAGTCGTTCAACTGCGCAGGAATGTACATTGCTGTCCAGGCTGTCCTGGCTCTGGCTGCTTCTTGGACATCTTCAAAGGTGACTGACCGATCATTGACGGGAACTGTTATCGATTCTGGTGATGGTGTCACCCACGTTATCCCGGTCGCCGAAGGCTACGTTATTGGCTCTTCCATCAAGTCCATCCCAATCGCTGGTCGAGATATCACCTACTTTGTCCAGTCGCTTCTGCGAGACCGAGGCGAGCCTGATTCCTCCCTCAAGACTGCACAGGAGATCAAGGAGGAGCACTGCTATGTGTGCCCCGATATTGTCAAGGAGTTTGGACGGTACGACCGTGACAGGACCCGCTTTGCGAAGCACGTTGTTACCCAGCCCGGCGGCAAACAGGTGACGGTTGATGTTGGATACGAGCGTTTCTTGGCCCCTGAAATTTTCTTCAACCCTGAGATTTATAGCTCCGATTTCCTGACTCCCCTTCCCAATGTTGTCGATGGTGTGATTCAGCAGTCACCTATTGATGTCCGACGTGGTCTCTACAAGAACATTGTCCTCTCCGGTGGAAGCACCCTTTACAAAGATTTCGGCCGCCGATTACAACGAGACATCAAGCACCTCGTCGACAACAGAATTCGTGCGAGTGAGCAGCGCAGCGGTGGAGCCCGCAGTGGTGGCCTGGAGGTTCAAGTTATCACACACAAGAGACAGAGACATGGTCCTTGGTTCGGCGGCAGTCTCCTCGGTCAGACCCCTGAATTCCGATCATACTGCCACACCAAGGCTGAGGTAAGATCCCCCAAATTCTCTCCCCTTCTTTGAACATGTACTAACCACACGACAATAGTACCAAGAGTATGGTCCCAGCATTGTGCGGAGGTTTGCTCTTCTTGGCGGACCTGGTGGTTCTTAAATTAAAGCAGTTTTCGTCCTATTCTATACTCAGCGGCTATTCCCATATTGCTCCTCAATTCGCAAAGGATATAAACATTCCGATCTAGGAAAAAGAACACCTTTGCCAAGTGCACGGCTGGCCAGAACTGAAAGACGCAGAATTAAATGGGAACATAAAAGTGAAGTGGTCTTAGCATAGGAATTAAATGGATACTGTAGACAGGAGCGGTTCAATCAATTTGCAATTCTACATCATTCAAATCATTCCTGGAGGGAGCACGTGTCGAAGCCCAATTATCGCTTTCAGCTCTGCCTCGAGGTGTTTAGTAGTAGCCTAGGGCTCAGGTTCACCAACATGTGGAATTGACTTTTGGGTTCGCGCATCAGGATGGTAGAATGTATTATGTATTGGTCTAACGCCGAGTTTGCCGTTTCTTATTTCCACTTCAACTTTGAGCAAAAGTGGAACAGAAATGCTGACGACGGCCTGTGCTCGGAGTCCATGGCAAGACACCAAATGCTGTCTGAGGAATTCAAACATGCTACCATGTTGAGTCTGACAGTGTCCATCTCATTCAGAGAAAAGCATGTTGCGATCATTATGTGGTGGATGTATTTCTTTCTTCCAAGTATAGGTCTTGTTTGTCTTTTTGAGGAGAATACTTATCTGGAAGAGGCATTGTATCACAAAGCAGGAGATCATAAGAGTTGGCCAAAGGAATATATACTGATTGAATACCTATCTGATAGTACAACTTAACCCACCGCTCGCCCCGTCAACTCCAAAAGTCCTGTTAATCCCAGGGGCGACTGCCCGAAAAACACTTCCCTCCAGTTTCAATCTTGGGTGGCCACTTTTTCCAACGTAGCAATCATCATTTCATTCGCTTTCTTTCTTTCTTTCTTTCTTTGATTTAACAATTTGTACATTTATCGGCTGGTGTCGACGACGTAGCGACCGGCAATCTTGCCTGCAATCATGAGGTCGTAGACCTCCTGGAGCTGGCTGAGGCCGACGGTCTTGAAGGGCACGGTGATGAGACCGCGGCGGTAGAAGTCAATGGCCTCAGCCGAGTCGGCACGGTTACCGACGTAGCTGCCCTTGATGTTGATCATGCGGACGACGGTGTCGAAGACAGGAGCGCTGATCTTGGCATTGGCGGGGAGACCAATGCAGACGACAACACCGCGAGAGCGGACGTACTGGGTAGCCTGCTGGAAGGGCTTCTCAGTGACAGCGACGAGGATGGCGGCGGTGGGGCCGAGACCATCGGGAGTGGCGGCGCGGACATCGGCGACCAGGTCCTTGGAGGACATGAAGTCAACGTAGGCGGTAGCTCCGAGCTTCTTGGTGAGCTCGCCCTTCTCGTTGCCACCGTCAATGGCAATTGCGTGAAGACCCATGGCCTTGGCGTACTGAACAGCCAGAGAACCGAGACCACCACCAGCACCAACAATGGCGACGGTGTCACCGGGCTTGGCACCGGACTCCTTGAGACCCTTGTAGACAGTGATACCAGCGCAGAGAATAGGAGCAATGGCCTCAAGGTCGCACTCCTTGGGGATGCGGGCAACGTGAGCAGCCTTGGCGACGGCGTACTGCTGGAAAGAGCCGTCGACGGTGTAACCGGAGAGAAGAGCCTTGGCGCAGAGAGGCTCATCGGAGCGCTGGCAGTAAGCGCACTGGAGGCAAGATCCGTTGATCCACTTGATACCGACGTGGTCGCCGATCTCAACATCGCTGACGAGGTCACCGCGAGCGACAACAACACCGGCACCCTCGTGGCCACCGACAAGAGGCAGCTTGGTGGCCAGAGGCCAGTCACCCATCATAGCATGGTAATCAGTGTGGCAGACACCGGAGAACTTCACGTTGACGAGGATCTCATCGGGGCCGGGCTTAGCAACGGGGATCTTCTTGTAGACGGTGGCTAAGATATTTGTTAGTATAAGAGTCGTGGAAGAGTCGGTTCGAGGCCAATGCCTAGAGAGATTGCTACTCACGTCCACCAGTCTTCTCGACGACCTGGGCCCATTGCTCGGTAGGGATAGACATGTTGATAGAGTATTTGGTGGAAAAGGTTGAAGAAGAGTTAAGGTTGAAGGTTTGAAGTAGATGATTGTTGTTGAAGCTGTTGGATGATGAGATGAAAAAAGAAGTTGGATCTGGGAGGAGCGATGGTCTTATATAGATGTGAGATCCGGGGAAGAGGATGAAGTTAAACAGATCATCTGAGGGGTCTAAGTGAGGGGAAGGGGAAGGAGGTGGAGAGCAAATCAGGCCATGGCCAATGAACTATCCTCCTTCAGCCCAACGGCAAGCCAAAGCTTGGGGATAAAACAAGATGCGGTCGTAGTGCGTCGCGTAGTGCGTCGTGTAGGCACAGTAGGATGGGTACGGGGTGGACAAGCATATGTCCGCCACCAAGGGGCCCCGCCATTGGGGAAGCTTTGCCTACAACAAACTCACCATTCCTGAGGCGAGCTTCAAGCCGGGTCCGCCGGGCTCGGTCTCACCCTTGGCTTGGATGGCCACGTCCGCCTGTCCCTCGCGAGCATCACTTCCGTTGGTCCCTAGCTGAGTAGTCGGACGCCACCCCTCACTCGCGCCTTGCTTCTAAAGCCCAGGGTGGACTTGGAAGCGGCGCTTGGAATTCATCTCTGTGCTAATCACTACGTGGGTAGTTTTAGTCGTCCTGGCCCACTCATGCGATGGAGAATCCGCACTCCACTCCATCGTAGGCGCGTGTGACTTTCCTTGATATCAAATTTTTCCGTTTCTCCATCGATGTAGCTCACAGGAGACACAGCCTGGTCTGGGAGCAGTAGCCCATGCTCATGGAGCAGAGAATGGGAAGCTGGCAAGTACTGCAACGCCTCCGGGCCGGCTACCAAAGCCCCGAGCTCGGTGCATGTTTGTCAACGACGTCGATATTCACGACAAGGTGTGGTGCTAAGGGCCGACTATTAGTGGATGAGATCTTGAATTGGAACGGGGAAGGGGAAAAGAGCGTGCGGGGTGGAAGGGGAGCTGCCTCTAGCAAGGATCTTCCACGCACTGATTAATTAGTGCAATGCGGGACCGCACCTGCAGGTCTCCAGAGTCTCCACTAGAAACTCCATCTCCAGAAAATCAGAAGCCAGCCTCAATGCTGCCATGTACTGTAACCTGAGGCGGGGAGACGCCATGCAGGGTTGCCCTTGCAACAACGGACGGCTCAGGTATCACTACATGCACAACCTGCTGGCACCGGAATCTCCAATACTGATGCGGCAGCCCCTCTGCACCTTCTCCCACTGACCTCCGCAGCGAGCAGCTAGGACCGTCGGAACAGGCTAGCGCAGAAGGCTGGCGGGCAGGTTAGGCAGGCACGCTGGAGCAAGGCGGTGGCCAGCCTGTCAGTGAAGTGAATCATGTCAAACGAGCCAGCTCGGGGTTGACTCGAGCCATTGCAGCGTCCGACTCATGATGGTCTGCCGTCTGACTGACTCTGGGGAAAGCCAGCATTGACGGATCCACCGGCTGCTCATGCCTTTGCTGGCTCTGCCATTCTAAGTTAGGGCCTGGCTGCTTCTCCAGATTCCAGATTCTAGGTTCCAGATTCCAGATTCCGCCCTCCAGAGTCCACACTGATGCCGTGGGGCGAGGGAGAATGGAAAAAGAAGAGAGAAAAACACGCAGAATACGCAGGCGAGAGGGGCATCACCACGTTCCTCCAACAACTTGGTGAATGTGCCCCATACGACCTCCGCAGAAACATGAGCGTATCCACGGCATGGCATCCACCGGCTCCCAACAAACAAGGAGGCAACCCAATGCCATTGCCTCCTGACGGAGCATCGTGCTCTCTCCCCACGTCGAACTCGCTGCTCAGCCACCGGAGCCTTTCATAGTACGAGAAGCTGTCTTCCCGTCTTGTCCATATCGAACGATGGTCTCGGCTAGCGGCCCCCCACAAGACTAACAAGCTCCCTTTCGCCGGGACCAGGGAGTCTACTAGTGCGTATACGGCGTCATCCACCTCGCTCGAAGGGAGCTTCTCCAAATCGAAGGAGTCGAAGACTGCAGAGCCCCTGTGCAAACCGGGCATCGAGTCAGCGCGTCAATTGAGGTTGGCTTAGTTGGGATACGGAAAATGGGGAAATGCCAGGTCATGTATCGAATCAGAGGCAAATATCGCACAGGGCTGCCCAGAATAGCGCGCACCTGCACTCCATAAATCTTACCATGCATCTACAGCCAGCAGCAACGAGCATCCATTGGACCTAGACTGCATTCCCCGCACCCCATGGGTTTAATTCCAGTCCGCCAACTGACTTCAAGCTCCCTTGCGATCTAGGTTACATCACTGTCGCTGACCCAGCTGCAGGTCGGTTGGAAGGAGAGTCAGGATGGATCATCACGAGTTTCATGGAGGAATAGCTCGCCCTGGGTGGATACAACTCCATCCACTTGCACCACGCGTGATCTTCAAAGATCAGTACTTAGGTATAACATGCCAATCAAGGATGGAATTCATCCTTCCGTCATCGGAGATTGAATCTTGTAGCTCGAGGTGCAATTTCATTTTCACCAATGGAAGAGAAAGCAGATCCTCTTCTCCATCCTCACTCTCCACTGTTGGCCATGACCAACCTTTCCAATATTGTTCTTCTTTCCTGCTCTTGGGAGTGTGAATCTCTCAAGCGATCCCTACGTGCTTAGAGCCATCTGCTCCCGTCCTTTACAGCATCGAGCTGCCAACCAATGGTCGTGTTCGGGATTGACGAGGACTTTGGTGAAAGCGCCGGGTATTTGCATGCAGCATGGCCAGTAAGACGGCCTGGAAGGTATGTTTCTGGAAAGGCATTTGACCAGGTCTCATAATCAGTGAACCAGGCCCCCAAACTACGGACAAGGGACATGGTCAACGAACGATTGCTACCCATGCTTCGATCGGCCGAACCGCGACGTTGAAAATTGCTTCATTCCGTGAACATATCTCTACTCTACTTGGTCTCGATCAGCTCCCTCAATCTATTCATTTGCCTCTGGCAAGAGATTTGAGAGACAAAGAGCTAGCTCCTTCGCAGGGCAGAGAGAGAATCGTCAAAACAGAAAAGCGGGGGGCCAGAGTTGCTAAATCAATACATTTTTGCCCTCCGCTCTAACCGACACAACAAGTACCTGCGCCCGTTCCTCAGACGGTTGCAACTCTCATGCGGCTGTAGGTTGCGGCAGCGCAGTCGCTTCGCCGTCCACTGTGACCGAGTTGATCTTCTTTCCGGTCTTGTTGATCTTGTCAAAGACCTGCTGGAGGGTGAGATTGCTCGACACTACCTTGGCGGTCTGTGTGTCGAGGGAGACTTCGTGCTCATCGACGCCTTTGATGACGGAAGCAGACGGTTAGCGTGAGGTCATCGTGGCACGACTGCCCGGGTATCACGGAGGAGGGGGAATGACATGGCACGTCAGGTCGAGCAGAGGGCAGATTGGGAAATAATAGCGCCTTTATCGCGCGGGTGGGTAGCGCAACGTACCATCAAGCTTCTTGAGAGCCCGGTCGACGGCTCCGGAGCAGCCACCACAGGTCATAGTGACGTTAAACTCGTAGGTATGGGAAGCCATGGTGATGGATTGAGTAGGTGGGTGCTTGAGAAAAATGGCGGGGTCGGCGTAGCTCAAGTGAGGGTCTAGAGATAACAGCTTGCGTTGTCTTTGGGCCGTTAGGAACTGCTTTGCGCGGTGATTTGAGGTAAGTGAAGAGGACGAGGAAAGCTCTCAGCGTGTTGCGAGTGGGTGCGGTGATTTTAAATCTACGGAAGCCAGTGCCCGAGTGAGAGGAAAGGGGGAGAAAAAGAGGCCAGCTAAGAGGTAGTACTTATTGGTGATATCGCCGGCAAATCACTTCATCACATTTCCTTCTGACGATCAGTCCAGTCACTGTTGGTAAGCGCCGTTCCCCCCACTTGAGCTGCCATTAATAATAACGTGCTCTTTGTTCTCTCGCCTGAAACGGTGAACGGAAGGAAAGCGCAAGAACCTAAAACCTGCTCAATTGTCCTTGAAACGGGAAATAAAATACCACCTCAGCTTGGCGCCTACCCTATTCCCACCTTCGTATCTCATCATCAGCACAACACATGTAAGCTCACTGGCCATAAGCGCTCGTGTGGCAGTGTTTCACTAATAAATCAGATGTGAATCTAATGTTTTACGACAAATACATAATAATGAAGCAGTAATTTGTTAATCAATTTTCCAGGCGATAGGATGATTATTAATTATGATGGAGAGAGACGCAACTGCCTAAATGTCCAGCATATTGCTACAACTTCTTTTCACACGGAACTAACATTTTGTTACCCAAAACATGCCACGGACAGAGAGTGCCGCCCTCGTGTTAAACTCTGACATGGCATAAGCTCGTCCAATGCTTTACTTTGATTCTGATAAACCCCGACATCGACTAATAAAAAGAAGCAGATGAGCGATTAGAAATCAAAATGTCATATTTAAAAGGTACAGATAGAGCCTAGTACAACTACACACAGCCTAGTTGAATCTCTTCCAATCTTTTCAACTTTCCAGATTATCTAGAATCTAATATGGCCGACATCCCAACCCGTCCTTGGCCCCGTCATTTCAAGCACCCCCCGACAACTTTTCGACCTTAGAACCGGGCCTGGACCTTCTTCTCCGTATCCTGCAGAGCCCACTCGCTCGCCTTGGTCTGGCTGCGGACGGCCGTGGCCTGCGCCTTGGTGAATCCCTTGGCCTCCACGGCAGGGTTGTAGCCGAGCTTGGTCTTGCGGCCGACGGTGGCGGAGTCGACCGAGGGGGCGACCTGGCCGTCGGCGCGCTTGTACACGGTCACGACGACGGCGCCGCCGAGCCCCAGGTTGTGCTGGAGGGCGTACCGCGTGTTGGGGGTCAGGCGGTTGTTGGCCCAGCCGCGGAGGTGCCAGACCAGCTCGGCGCACTGGGCGATGCCCGTGGCGCCCAGGGGGTGGCCCTTGGAGATGAGGCCCCCCGAGGGGTTGACGACGTACTTGCCGCCGTAGGTGATGTCGCCGTTGCGGACGAGCTCGTGGGCCTTGCCCGGGTCGCAGAGGCCGAGGGCGTCGAGGACGATCATCTCGTTTGCGCTGAAGCAGTCGTGCAGCTCGACGACCTGGACGTCGCGCGGGGAGATGCCCGCCTCGGCGGTGGCGACCTTGGCGGCGTGCTGGGTCATCTCGAACCCCATGAGGTCGATGGCGCTGCGGGAGAAGAGGCTGGGGGCGTCGGTGGCCATGCACTGGCCCGCGATCTGGATGGCCTGCTCCTTGAGGTGCGGGCGGGCGTCGAGGAAGGCCTGGGAGACGACGATGGCGGCGGCGCCACCGTCGGACGTGGGGCAGCACTGCAGCTTGGTGAGGGGCTCGTGGATCATGGGCGCCTTGAGGATCTGCTCGAGGGTGTAGACGTCGCTGAACTGCGAGTAGGGGTTCTTGGGCGAGTGCTCGTGGTTGACGCGCGCAATCTCAGCAAAGTCCTCGGGCTTGGCGCCGTACTTCTCCATGTACTCCCTCCCCGCGTTGCCGAACATCTGCGCGGCGCCGGGGGCGTTGGTGAACCCCCTCGTCTCGGCCATCATCAGGCCGGTGGTCCCCGTGGGGTTCTCCCTGTCGTCCCAGAAGCTCTTGAGGGATCCCGGCATCATCTTCTCGAAGCCCACCACCATGACGCAGTCGGCGGCGCCGCTGGAGACGAGCGTGCGGGCCATGGCCAGGCCGGTGCTCCCGGTGGAGCAGTTGTTGTTCACGTTGTAGATGGGGATCTGGGTCATGCCGAACTGGTAGAAGACGCGCTGGCCGCAGGTGCTGTCGCCGTAGCAGTAGCAGGCGACGCCCTGGTCGACGTCGTCGTAGGTGATTTGCGCATCGAGCAGCGCCTTGACGCCGGCCTCGAAGCCGAGCTCCGTGTAGTCGACCTTGCCCCGGGGCTTGATGAACTTGGTCATTCCAACGCCCAGCACGTATGCGGGCGACTTCTGCTTGGAGGGCATATTGGATATAGTAGGAGGGGGACTCAGTTGGGGCAAGCAGGTGGGTTTGATAGAACGGAATTAAGAGTATATATTCGGATACAACAAGAGACTGAATCAAGGGCTACGCATGCAATGTAAAATGGATTGAACTGAACGAGAACGTAATAAGACGACGGAAACAAAAGACAGGAGGCGGCTCCTTTTTAATAACCACGGCTTTCGGTCTGGAGGTGGGTGGGAGAGGCAACCACTTCGGCAAAGAACATTAGAGGCTTTCTTACTTTGTGGCCGAAATACAAGTTCGGTCCCAGGGTGAGCTTCTCCAGACTTTGTCAGTTGACTGTGCCCCAGACATAAGGATGCGGGGTGAGTGAGCAGCGGTCGCACCACATCGACGTTGCGTTGGCTGGGGATATGCCGAGGCTCCCTCGAGCTATCCCTTGCAGTATAGTTCGGAGACGATTCTGCCGCGGCTCTTTGGGAGGGCGGTGCTTAGGTAAGACAGCGGGCGGTTGCAGATAAGATAAGGACTGGGGAATTTATGACGAAAGGCTTCACATGGTGTGCATTCTGTGTTGGGTAGAGCCCTTATTTTATGATGTTATTGCATTTAGCATCAAGCAGTGGTTTTCTCGAGTTAGCCGATGTCTTTTATGCTAGGTGTTGGAGTTTTGTCACCTGGCAAAGTAGTTGTAATGGAGTCTTGGCGGTTTCCTATCGATAATGTCAAAGCTGGGTTCTAAGCGACTAAAACACAGTAGCTTCCATAAAGATACTAAGGAATTCATGTGTACGGACGCAAAGTTCCGTATTGCTTGGAAATTAGGATCTATTTTATAAGGCTGGCTGTTTCAAGCCGATGGATGCACGATCGTCACTCCGACCATGAAAAGAAAACACAGGCGAGGTATTTGAAACAGAAAAGAGAGATTGTGACAAATGAAACTTAGATCAAGTAGTACAGGCTATCCTTCGACTCCCATGGGCCAGAATGGGATGCACCATGCCCAAAAGTTGCTTCCTCCTAATCTTCTCCCCAGGGTGAATAAAAAAAACAATCTTTGAAGCTTGCTGAGAAGCCGCGAGCGCAGAAAACAAAACCCGCCAAAACCCGCCCTGGCACAAAAGAAAAGCCCTTTCTATCTATACATGTATCGAACTATAGGACTCATGACTCGTAAAACGTTATAAAGCAGAACAGATTTTCCTTTTTCAGCTTTGAAACAAACTCCAGCCAGTCTCCAACAAAGAAAACTGATACATGTTGTGCACAATTTCCAAAATACTTTTCTTCACGTGGTTCCTTGATGTTTAGTATATCTGAATCACTCCCATCCGTCCCAAAACGCCCAGCCATCCTGGTCATCATCGACAGAACTGAGGAGGTTCACCGAGTTCAAAGTTTGCTTCGAGTATGCCGGTCGTGCGGGGCCATATAATTCGCCTTGGGGGGTTTCCGCCTGTGCAGCTGCTAGTCTCTCGAGGCTGAGGTTAGCAGATCGTAGACACGAGTCCAGGACGACGCGCAAGCCATATGCCATCTCCTCCGGGTGGGGGTTCGGCTTCTTCACGCTCTCGAGAACCACCGAGAGGCATACGATGTCCTTGGTATCTCCCCGCTTAATATTCTTGATAAGAAAATCGAGCACGTTTTGGGTCGTGTTGATCAGCCGAGGGAGGGACCACAGCACCAACCCACCAGTGTGCGGGGGATCGTCGGCCTCGGGTGACATGCGGAGTGCATGCTGCATGGCCAGAGACGTGCTGTCTGTAGCCTGTCGCATCGCGGCGCGGATGTAGTAGCAGACGCTGAATGCAGCCTGTTCAATGTCGCCTTTCAGGGATGAATGCGACATGTCATTTATGTCCTCATAATCCGCACTGGTTGGGTCAAGCTCCTCCACAATGCTCATGAGAGCCATTGACGATCGGAAATAGCCCCGCAGAATTTGAGGCGGGACATTTGGTACCCCGAGAGTAAAAGGTCGGTACAAGTTGAGGAGCGGGCGCCGGACGTGTCCGTCGAGGAGTATGAGTGTCTTCCATAGCCGAGCATTCTTTGCTTCGTTGGTCATCGCACCGTGCCGAGGCGCGATGGCATTGATTTCTTCCAAGTGTCGTTCCAACTTGGAGCCTACCTCGAGAATCTCGGTCCAGTCTGTGATCATGTCGACTCGGCGCACCAGGCTTGCGGCTTTCAATCGAATCCCGAGAGTCATGGCCGAATACGACTGGATTTGCATGTCTGTAACTTGGTCAAAGGGCTTGCTGGGCGGTAGCTCCGTCATTTCCGGGTGCAGCTCTGAATCGTCTACATTCAGAGGAGGCCGGGTCGTAAAATCCCCCTCGCGTAAGACACTGGGCATATTGCAGTCATTGGACACGAAGTAGTCTAGGTTTGCGACAGTTATCCAGAGCCGTCGCCGCATCTCGGCAATATACGGAGAGATAGCACCGCCGAATTCCAAGGGATCTCGCTGAAGGCCCATGTCCATCGCCATGCGCACAATCGACGAAAGGGCTGTCCAACCGTCACGGGTACCCTCTCTGAACAGGCGCTTGGTCATTGCAAGTGAGAGCGATACCTGGAGAGTGTCCAGCTCGATAAGCTGCTTCCCCTGCAGGCCACTGAGCCACAACTGGACGAGGGCGCAGGCCGTGGGTAGATGAATGCCTTCGCTTCGTTCGTGGCCGAGACCCCTCGACTTGGTGCCGAAGCGGGATGCGGTCGCAAGGATGGTTAGCAGAAGAGGGAGGAACGCTTCCGTTGACGGCTTGCCCTCCCAATACCGATTGTACTGCTTTGTGAATGAGGGAATGTGTACGATACGGTACATGGTTTCGTTCGCGTCGAAGTACGCCTGGAGCAGTCGGTCGCATACGCCCTTGTTGGGCAGAATATCAGCCATGCGCTTTTGGAGCGGTAGCATGGACTCGACGAAGATGGGAATCGGGGACAAGGATCTCTGGTATTCGGCACGTAGTACGGTATGAAGCCTTTTGAAACTAGAGAATATTTCCCTCGTCTCTCGATCTTTGGCATGGTCGCGCATGAAGTCTTTTGCTTCGTCAAACTAGTGAGGGGATGGTCGTTAGTATCCGTCATCCGCCAGAGGTAAGAGCTAGAAGGAGTCAGCACTCACAAGATTCAACAACACACGAGGGCTCCCCGGGCCATGGAGGCGCGCCCTCTGCCCCCCAAGCTTGACAGACAAGGCGCGAACCGTCTTGGCTGAGACTTCAAGCGATCTCCTCCAGCCTCCAGCCTCGCTGTCTGCCGAGTTTCGAGGCTGTAGACGCTTCTCCAAGCTCTCTATCCGATCCAGCAGTAGCTCGAGTGAAGGTTGTTTCAAAGCCGGGTCTCCGTTGCGAAAGGGCGTGTAGAGTGGCTCTGTAACTGTGGACATGACCGTAGCTGATTTCAGAGGCGCCATTGGTGCCGCGGGAAGACAATTGCGTTTCGTCGGTCGCGCGGAATCGTTTATCTCGCTGTCCGAGGCGTCGGAGAGGTTCGCGGTGTCGTTGTCGGCGGCATACTTGCAGATTCGGCTCGACTTTTGGCATTGGGAGCAAGGACACGAGCGGTCGCAGCGCAGCTTCCGCTTGCGACACTCGGTGCAAGACTTGACGGGTCGGGGGCGCTTCACGCTGCGCGGTAGAGACAGAGGCTGGTGCAGCTGCTGCGGCGGCGGGGACTGCTGGGGCTTGAGCTGTTTCTGATGCTGGAGGGAAGGCTGCTGGGAGAGAGGCGTGTCGTAGGGCGCAGGCGCGGAGGGGTTAGTGGGCGTCATGATGGTCGAAGAAGCAGTAGGGCCTGGCTCCATCACGTTGGAGTAGGCGAGCGCCATTCATCTATTCATCCGGACGTCCTCCCGACAGCCTACGTCTCCGGTACGACAGATGGGAAGCTTTGCTGACGGGCGAGGTGTCGAGCAGTCGTGTGCGTGCTGCCGGCAGTCTTGGCGTATGGTTGAGCTTTCGGCAAGCGGAGGCAGCAAGCTGTAACTCGGGGTCGTCCAGTCCTAGGGAAAAGGTCGGCAAGTGCTGTACAACGTAGCTGGGGGATCCCGAGCGGCTGAAGCGAAGCTAACGAGTGTAGTTGTTGGAGCTGGTAAGGAAAGGCAACGGTTGGCTCTGTGGAGCAGGTGGTATGGTCTTAGATGGTATATATGTGGTGACGACTATGGGCACAGAAATCGGCACTCGAGGTACGGGGGGGTGTGGGATCCGCCCTTCCAGGATCTACTCGTACCTTTTCACCTAGCCTTCAGCATTGGCCCTCGGACTGGAAAATGCTTGGAGGACTGACTTGTTAATTAAATTGGGTGGGTGGTGGCCCTGCTTTTTGGGGCGAATCCGACAGGTTGGATCTGGGGGGGACCGTCCTCGGGTTGGCCGCCGCTTGGATCTGGGGCGTTGGTTAGGGCGTAAGAGGAGTAGAGGATTCAGGACTGCAGTGCTCTGACAGCTCTGTGTGGCATCCAGAGCTCCAGCTCAGCTCAGCACCTACTACAGGACTGTAGTGTTCTATGTATGGATGAGACACGGCGGTTGGAGGCCCCTAAGGATCTAGTGCCGACCGCAACACGTCCGACGCCACGCTATTTACAGTGCGCCACCGCCTCTGCTGCCACACACGGGCGAGGCGGCCTGGTTCGTACGAGTAGCAAGACAAACCCGAGAGCTGAAAAGGGCCGAGTGTCCGAGGCGGCAGGCCAGAGCGTATCACAATCAACAATGAATGGAAAAAGAAAGGACGCAGGATGGGGGCAGGGATGCGTGAGCGTCGATGCGCCAGTGACTCAAGAGGTCAGGCTGCCCAGTATCCTGCCTATATCAGCATTCTTGCCGGAAGCTGAGGATAGGGCGAGGGAGGTGAGGCGGGGCGAGGCGAGGCGAGGCCTTGCGCTGAGTCGATGGGGGATTCTCCTTACAGTCAGCCGGATTCTCCTGCACTCGGCCGTGGATTCCGGCCTGGGGCAGGCATCATCACAGCTGTCGGAGATATCAACTAATAGCAGGCAAGGGCCGTCAGGCTGGTCATGGTCATGCGACAAGGCGCCCAACGGCACGTGTGCTGCTACTGGACCTCCTAATGAGGGTGTACAGGGCGCACTGGCATCCCAAATCGTGCTGACACTTGGGCCTTTATTAGCAGCCCCCAACCACAGGCAGGTAGCAGCCAGCAGGGCCTGCCGACGGGAGCCTGTGCAACGTCCTGGTCGGCTCCTGAAACCACCACAGGCGATCGACGGCGTCTACACGAGAACAAGCAACTCGTTGAGCGTCTTGACGTAGTTGCAACCTCATCATCCACGGCTCCACGCATGACGACGATGCTTGCTGGGCGCACCGGCAGTCCGCGGCACGCACGCGCGATGCCATAAACTAACACGCTATGTACCGTTTGACAGCAGAGGGACCTGCACCTGCGCCTTGGAACATCGCCTTGGGAACCCAGCCAGGGATTGGATGCCACTCCTCTGTCAGCCTGTCAGCCATCGCAGTGAAGCGAACCGAACAGCTGCGTGAGAAGCGAGACACTTGCATATGCAGACGAGCACCATCCCTTTCTCCTTGCTTCTAGCCTCATCCATTGGTCCTCACGCCGCCTGGGTTTGCTTTTTCCGTGCTCGACACTTGCTATTGTGGCGAGCATTGGGAAAAAGAAACTGGTGTCTTGGGCACCAGAAAGCACCACGGGCCTTCATAGCTGCCCATCCGCTCCACCTGCTGGATGGCCCCAATCTCGCTAGCCCTCGTCCTGGTTGACGATCTACTCGCTGAGAAGCTGCTGGCTAGCACAACGGCCGGCCCTCTCATCTGCCGTGGCCCCAGCGGCCGGACCCAGACCATTGTCCCCTTTTCTTTGTCTTGCAACTCGGACGCCTACCAATCCCCGCCCAGCTGTTGGAGCGTGTAAATTATCAATAATGCTCCTGCTATTCGTCACAGCCTGGCCTCAGATGTGCTCTTGCTCTGTTGGGCCTGCTCACAGACCCGTGCGACCGGCCCATTTCCTCCCTCGTCATCAACACTCTTCCAATCAAGAACCGAGTGCTACCAGATGGGCATTAAATTGTGTAGCCCCCTTCTACCCCCCATCTCGTATCTAAAAATTTTCTGGTCAAAATGTCCGAGCTGAACTTTGAGCTATCACCCGTTGTCCCAGCCCCGGCCCCAGCAACAGTCATGGCAGTTGGGCCAGAGCGAACCGTGATACGCTGGCAGTGGGCTCGACCCAGCATCATGACCTGGGCAGATTAAACCCTTCATGCAGCTAAATTCTACGCAAGAGCCGATGGAAACATGGCACGTGGCCACCTTGGCGTCCCTGGCGAAATTGTCAATCGCTGCGCCTGATCGAACCAGAGACTACTTCAGAGTCAGGACACCTCCATTGGGTGGTTGCCATCATGTCTGCCCATGCTGCCATGGCCACCGCATGCCTTGGCATCTTTTATTAGTCTCAACGTTGCGACCTGCACATCTCGCGACGAGGAAAAACGCCCACCCTCATCACCAGCCAAGGCGCGGCAGAAGATGCCTAACATCACGCTGATCAGAGTGGCAAAACCCCGAGTGCTACGCAGTCAAGCAGTGCCCCCAGGCACCGGACAACGTCATTGGCACAAGGCTATTTGCAAAGTCGCTGATTGGCATCGAACGGGAGATCACCACGAATACGTGAGCAGGGGGGTCGTTGTGGCGAAGTGGGCAACGTCAGCTTAGTATTCGCTGTGACCAGAATAAAACCTACGGGCTGAGACAGTTCTGGCCCAGACCTGCCCAGTCAAAAGCAGCAGCCGGGGATCGGACTGCCTCTTCTGAGATCAGCTCGAATCGGATCCGCACAGGTCTACGATGCGCACTTGGCACATTCCTCCTCTCGCTTCGCCCTTGGCTGGATGCCGTTGAATTGCCTTATGGAGTTGGCCGTGGGCTGGGTGCTTTGTCCAATTTGCCCCTCGCGTCGGCCCGTCCGCTAATTACGCAGCTTGCCATGTAACCGGTATAAAATTTCGAAATTGCTCAACGCCTGATCTTGGCAAAAAGAGAGCTTTATGCCATCCTTGTCCTGCGGCTCAGTCTCGCAATCAGAGCTCGATTGGCAGACCGGTAGACATCACCACCAAGGGACCAAGGGGCTAAAGGCATCCAAGGGATCTCACGAAACTCAGCTTTGGACCCATCTTTTAGGCACCTTTGCAAGGATCGACCGGCCCCGTAAGGGCGTGCGTCGTACCAGACCGACCGATTCCATGGACCGAGACCCGGCCATGGACTAGGAAGAATCGACTATTCCACGTAGTTTAGAGACATTGTCCTTTACCGGAAAGACATGCATGTACGCAAGCCGCCATGTCAATCAATCGTCCATTGAGCGGTGAAGTCTGCCGTCTTCCATGGGCCAAGCACATTGCAGTTCAGCAGCCCTCACGAAGCGGGTGATTGGAGCCAGTTGACAATATGCAATAGGTAATTGCCGGTGGCACACGAAGTACGAAGCTGCGGAGCCAGCAAGAAGAAGAAGAAGAGTTTCACGGACATGACTGTTGCCCTGATGATTAAGACGCACGTAAGCAGGTGGGATTCGGGAAGGGCTTCATCATCACATGTCCAGCTTCTAATTCCAGGCGGCCGCGAGTTGCCTACACTATCCAAAGCGTTACGTATGCCACAATGTTACGAGGTGGTGATCATGGCGCGGTGTTGCGAACACACGTCAGTTGCAGGGACAAATGGGCGTTCTTGAGAGGGATCCAGGGGAAACGGATCCGTAACCTTTTTCTTCTCTTGTCCCTTTTCTTTCATCTCTTCCCTATACACTAGTTGTCACGGCGCTGGTGCTGACCACCCTCCTCCTCATCCTCTACTGGCCAAGATCCCGGTAGCAATTCCTCTCTCTGTTCATCCCCCTCCCCCGCCCCCTCAGGCACGTCATCCGCGTCTGCCGTCCCAGGCTGCCCACGAATAACCTGTAACAGTGCGTCCAGCCAGCCAGGCTGCCCAACTCGCCGAGCGTGCTCCTCCAGGTCCGCGCGCAGCTCCGGGTCGTCCATGTCAATGGCGTCCAGCTCTGCGTTCTCGTCGTCGTCCTCGTCGATGCCGAAAGCCCCTGGGAATGCACCCGCCCCAGGACCTCCCGCTCCAGCGCCGCCGGCAGCCTGTTGCCGGGCCATGAGGTTCCGCAGCTGCATCTCAATCTGGTGCTCCATAGCACGGCTCCCCTGGGGGTTGTCCTTCCATGGCAGCCGGCACCCCTCGCCGCTGAAGATATTCTCCGATTCCAGGGGTGGTAAAGGGTCAAATTCGTAGTTTGGTTGGCGATCAAGTATCTCTCTTGGGGCCAGGGCGATGATCGAGGTTTGTCCCTCGAGGTAGGCCAGTCGCGTCGCCCCGAGGTCTGGGGGCGCATCGTCGGCCGGCAGCTCAGATGTTTGCACCTTGTCCAGGCTCTTGGCCACCTCTTTCAGCAGGGAGATTGCCCCCGTGTTATTCCACAGGTCCTTAGTCTGATGGATATACAACTTGACCCAGAAATTCCGTGATGATGTCTCTATGCTTATGCCCCAGATCGAAGGCGGTGCGTCCAGGCCAAGTTCCTGGAATAGTGCGCAGTATAGCCAAGGAACCCTCTTCATCCCACCAGTTAATTCGGCTCTGGCGCCATCCAAGTCCTGCAGCTGTAGTTTCGCCAGCACCGTACTTTGTCGAAGGTAGGCTGTATCCCGGTTGTCGCTGATATTCTCCAACTCGTCTATGAAGTCGATGAGCCACTCCGCCTCGTGTGCCCTGACGGCAATGTAATGGATAAAGTGCCTCATGGCGTATGGGTCGCTCGTATCCAGAGCAAACATCAACTTGGACCATTCAAGAGCTGTGCGGTACGTGCCCTTTCTCAGCAGACTCTTCAGATAGTGGTAGCCCGCGAGCCAGAATTGGCGGTTCTCCGGCCTCCGGAAGTCGAGACGGGCCTTTCCGTTCTCCAAGTCCTGGCGGAATGCCGAGGTGGCTACTCTGCCAAACGTAAACAGGGCACGTTCACAAAGCTCTGCGGCCAATGCCATGTTTTGGTCTTGCTTTGCCACGCTGCTCACTTGGAGCAGAGTAGAAACATGGTAGGCTGGAGAATTAGTTAGTTTAGTACCAACAGTGTCAACTCAGGAGTTTCTAAGGGGGCGCTACTTACGGCACTGCTGCAGTAGGTAAACAATTCTCATCGGATCACCGATCTGCACGTAGGCAAAGAAGACGGCCTGGATAGCATCGTAGTCTTTATCGTGAACGTATGCATACTCCGTGTAGGAGCCATCCACCGCCTTGTGTAGCTGCTTCATGCCCAGCCCTCCCGCGGATCGCAGCGGCCAGTGTTCCCGGCCTTGGATGAAGACGTTCCGCCGCAGCGACACCTCGGGCAGCCGCTTCGCACCGGGAGGTCCCCGCAGGAAGGTCTCCAGGTCGACCTGCTGCTGAGCAGGGCCGCGTCTGCGGCGGTTGTTGTTCTCCCTCTCCTCCTCGGCGTTGGCGGACTCAATGATGTCGCGGCCGAACAGCTGCCGCATCTCGTTGATGGCCTTGAGGTGGTTCGTGTTGATACCGAGCAGCGTGTTGATGCGCCGCTGTGTCGCCAGCACCGCAGCCGCATCAGCCGCCGAGGAGCTGTCACCGCCGGCCGAGCTGAGCTTGAGCTCCTCGAGGACCTTGTCGATGTCCTCCTCCGAGGCCTCGTCCTTCTCCTGGGCCTTGGCCTTGTTCTTGCCGCCCTTCTTCTTCTTCTTCTTTTTCTTACTCTTCTTCCCGGGCTCGGGAGGGTTGTGTGACTGGTCTTCTTCCTCTTCCTCTTTAGGGACCTGAGACTGGCGCTCGCCGTCATCCTGCTTCTCATCCTCTAGGTCGTCATCGTCCCCGTCGTCCTCATCGTCCCCGGCCCCCAGCGCCGCGAACAAGCTCACCCTGGGCTTCGCAGCCACAGGCGATGGCGCTGTGTCCTCATCGCTCTCCTCGAGCTCATTCTCGGCCGGTCCCTTGGCCTGCTCGAGCTCCCGCTGTTTTTGGAGCTTCCGGAGTTGTCTACTTGACATGGTGCTCGGTGCTCTTTACCCTAGAGGGATGGAGGGGTACAGCTGTGGTTCTGTGCAAATATGCAGATCTGTCTTGGATCCGTCCACCTAGAGGCTGTGGTGATTCTAGAGAGAGATATTGTTGAACTCTTTGTAATCCAACCAGGGATACTACAAAGTCATTGCACAGCCTACGCTAGATTTGTTAGGTTGTAGGTTCTCCCCCAGCCAGTTGGTGTTCTCAAAGAAGCTCTCGGCGAATGACGCACAGTGGGGCGGGAGAAAACTCTCTTGCAGATGGAGCCTCCACTAAATTGTTGCTCTCTGCTGAATTACTAACAAATACTACTATCGTCACACCCCTCAGCTCAAACAAAGGTACAGCAAACCTTGACCACGTTAATCTTGAGCTTCTACTTGGATGGCTTCGAGTCACACGTTTAGGAAGGATCAAGACACTGAGAATGCCTCATAATGGAATACATTTTGATGAGGCTCATCAAGCCTTGGCTACTATGTAATATGTACAGTATCTGATAGCTCGAAGACTGTGGCATGAGTAGCCGCAGCCCGTGTCTCCCACCGAGCAGCTTGATAATTTTCTTTGTTTTGTTGTTTGTCCCCGGCTTGTTTGTTTTTTCCTTATTTCGAAGGGATGTTGATGGGCTTTCCAACTAAAAGCATGCTGCCGTCATTGGTAATAGCGAAAATGAGACTTCGTGAGAGTTGCATGCCGCCCAGTAACTCGGCATTAATAATGTGACCATCGCCCTTCCGTGACTGTCCTCGCTCAATGCGCTCCCCTACTCCAAATGGAAATGAAAACTCCAAAAGCTCCAAACTAGGAAGCAGAAACCGTGAAAAAATTCGTTCATCATCTTCCCCAAATCCTTTCCAAGGCCTTCCGAGGTATAACGCCAACCCGACGGCCGTAAGGATACCGTGATCAAGGTTGAAACTTTTCCATATGCCGAGACCCCAAACTTTTGACTAGGTGTACACCTCAGTGCAAGAGAGAATATAGTGACCTGTCCCCATCCTTCCCATAGACGTCTCCTCCCAAAACTAATGCGAGCTCGTTAGACTTAAGCGTGGACATATTGAGCAAAACCCCTGCGATGAGTTGCAAAAGCATGCTCTTGCGGGATTGCTCCGAATCGGACGGATCGGAGCAGGGATACGGTAGCGGACTATAGCTCTGCCTCGCCTGACTGGTAGGGCAATCGTTGGCCGCCTCGACCTCCACGACTCATGCCACGACCTCTTCCTCCACGGCCGCGACCGCGGCCACGACCACGGAAGTTTCGGTGTCCGCCATCAACGCTACCTTGGCCAAAGGTTTCCATGTTGCGGCGCTGCTCTTCATCGCGCCACTCACGGCCACCTGCCCTCTGCCCGTTGTTCTCGGCTCGCTCCCTGGCCTCGCTTGAAATGTTGTCGAAGAATGATCTTGACTTGTTGTAGGCGATGGGGTTTTCCGAGGGGGCGGGCGACTCGGTAGCGCTAGGAGTGTGTGCATTTCCTGTTTCAGTGACAGGAGAGCCCGCGATCGCCTCCTTGAGGAGATCCTCCTTGTTGAATTTGGCATTGGACTGAGCGAAGTCGAAGTCCGAGTCAGGTACCTCAACCTTCCCTGCGGGACGGCCTCCACGGCCACGACCACGGGGAGCGGTAGGGGGTCTGGTTGCATTGACTCTCATTTCGTTCACTTTATTGGTTAAGTTATCCATGGCATTGCCTCCGCCATTGCCGAGCTGGGCCATGGCAGCAGCAACCGCAGCCCTGGCAGCGCTCGTGGCATCCTGGACGCTGTTTGGCGCTGTAGAAGTGACAGTTGCCTGAACACTGGTCTGAGAGATCTTTTCCTGGGCAATGGGGGGCTGGAAAGGCTTTGATAACGATCCTGACAGAGGAATGACCGGGTTGACCCGGTTAGCCCGAGGCCCAGTAGGGATACTCTTTGCGGGCTCAGAGGGAGTCTGTGTCTCAGCGGGCTTGGCCTTCACTTCATCTGTGGCGGACTTTGATTCCAAGGCAGGAGTCGGTGCCTCAACTGGCTGATGTGATGGTTGCGCCAGTGACTTGGGCTCTGTAGGTAGGGGGGCTTCAGCGTTGGGACGATCAGCTCCAGGGCCAATTGGCGCATGCTTCTTGTTGTCTTGCTGCCCCGGGGCCTGTGGTGGTTGTTGGTGTTGCGGACCGTCAGGACCAGGAGGCCCGCCAGGGCCGGGAGGGAAAGGTTGTGCCCCCCAAGGAGCTGGCCCACCAGGACCTGGAGGGAAGCCTTGGCCAGGAGGAAACCATCCAGGAGGGTATGGCATGTTTCCTCCAAAGGCAGGACCGCCGGGACCGCCAGGACCACCGGGACCGGGTGCACCACGACCCCATGCCCCAGGGGGTCCGTAGAAGTTGTTCGGGGGGTAAGGATGCTGGCCATAGGGCCCAGGACCGCCAGGCCCAGGTGGCGGAGGGGCATTCTGGTTGGGACCTGGACCTTGAGGCCCGGGTCGGGCTCGTGCAGACTAAATTTTCCAATTAGCATACTCTTTGTGCCAAAGAGAAGAAATGATAAAAAAGAAAATTGAGTGATCTCCAGATCAGAAGGAAGGCAACGGAAATATCGACATTGTTTTTGCGCTTTCCGACATGACAAAATTTTTACATCCGCAATAGTTCATCATTTGGAGAGTATCAAGCAATATGCAAAGGGAGTGGAATCTGGTTATACGTACTCCGACGATTGCGGGATCATCAGGCATGGCAGGAGGCTGATTCTCCTTGATGCCTGGGTGGTCCTCGATCCGCAGGTCCTTCACATCGCTTCCACGGAAGACAATATATTCGTAGACCTGATCAGAGGGACCGACCTCTTCTTCTGGTCGACCTCTGCGGCCTTCCGTGCCGAAGGATCGAACATTCTCGAGAGATACTGTTGACTCGTCGGAATTGATCTCGTGGAGCACACCCACATAGCTAATGAGGCGTCAGCAGAAGCTGAGTCGGGGCGCGTACTCTCGTTCACGCATACCGGATGTCGCTCTTGGAAATCAGAGAGATACGAGAGCTGAAGACTTGTGTTAGCAATGGATTACCAGCTTCGATAGATCCCAACCCGTCGGTGTCGGCAGGTGCTGTTCGTACCCTAAGAATTCGGACATCTCGAGATGAGGCTACGTTGCGCACGTAGGAAGCTGCTATGGCGCTTGGGGGAGACGGTACAAGCAAAGAAGAGAAAGCAATGAAAATTCGGCGGCCTAAAATAGGCAAGAGATGGAACCGGTGCCTACCGGGGGGGAGGGCGGAGAAAGGGGTGGTTGGTTAGAGGGAGGACGAGCTAGGGAGGAAAGAATTCGCTTTTGTGAAGGTAATTCGAGATTTGTGAGAAGTGGCTGGTTGGTGGATGATCCAGGACCTCTCCACCGGTCTACGCGGCACTACCACGGAAGAAGACCGGCTATTCCGGGGCGGGAGATGCTCCATCTGCTTTATGATATTGCCTTTGCTATAAGACAGCGTTTCATATAATAAATTTCGTTTACTCCTGGCCAGTCACGTAGTTGTATTGTCTTTCGTTTCATCTCCTTGTAGATTATGTTCGTAGACGCACTGTATGTATTATGTTGCTTGCTTTCGCTAGCCACTAGCAACGAAGCGTTCTTCGCTCTGAAAGACCATCTGAAGGAATAGATGTTGCGATCTGCTGCTTTACACTTCTAATGACAAAAAAACATGAATGAATAACCCGTGAAACCTGCGAACAGGCTGGGTGGATCGTTGTAACCCTTGCGAAATCGATATTGCAAACCAGAACTCCGTACATAAGACATCATTTACCTGAACTTGCTCCAAATTACAGCGATAATGAGAAGGACAAGAACCGTGATGATGGCAATTGTAATCACCCGATTTGTAGCCATCCTGTAGCACTTGTTAGATAGGGGTTTACTTTGCGGCTTTCTGAGAAATTCAACAGTACCTACGTGCCATGCCCCGGAGGGTCTTGACACTACGATCGACATAACCTTCGCTCTGAGTCAAGGTGTCGTGAGTATTGGTGATGATATCTCGCTGAGCGGAAAGAGTGGCCAGTGTTCCGGCTCCGATGGCTTCAGTCTCATTTGCGAGGGCCTGGCTGTGCTTCAAACGCTGTGTACTCCGGTCAAGACGCTCTGTGCCTGAGAGAAGCTGTTGGCGCTGTTCTAAGTGGACATCGGAAGATCCAGAAGGGTCATCGGTATAACGAGATCCGAAGAGAGCAGATCGATCGGATGAAAGAGAGGTTAACTTTCGGCGAGCCTCATCAGTGTCGGATTCGAAGTTGCGAAATCGCTGGTTGACCTTGGTTCGTGCTGATGTGGGGATATTCTGCTTTTCTAGACGCATTTGCCCAAGCTACATAATGTGTTGTTAGCTGGAGAGTCCAATCATAACCATCGCAATTGAGCGGGAACCGTGTGGCTCACAAGTTCATCGGCTTCCTCCAGCGCTCGCTCGGCCTGGCTGATTGCGGCCTTGCGGGGTTCACCGGAAAGTTCTGGGATCTGGTCCAGCTTTTGCGATAGGTCAGCCTGGACCAGCTTGAATTCCGCCTCATACGAGCTGAAGAGCTCAGATCCAGCATCGGTGTCGAGAGGATTGGCCATCTTGAGTTCTATGTCCGGTTATGACGACAGACAGCAGTCGCAAGTGAATGTCGCTTGGAAGAGACGAGGCTTCGAGTCTTGGGATTGGCGCTCTGACTTGACCGATGCGTTGAGCGTGACGTCCAGGATAGAATGCGATCGTGGTGCTTCGAGGTTGTCGTCAGTCGTGTAGATGGCGTTGGGATGTACCAGGAGAATGCAGGCAGCTGTGATGAAGCCGGAGTATCATGCGCCTCCCATTTAGCAGTGGAGCGAACTACGTACCTAATATCAGGCAGCTGGCATTTGATTGGAGGGTGAGCCGGAGTGCGTCAAAGGCGGGTACGTCTGCATTCCCAGCCATCACTGGCTCCGCTCGGGCTGAGCTGAGTCAGCCATGCACGTGATACTGCGGTGCCAGCGTTGTAGCAAAATTCGTCGTGAGCCTGGCCATGATTTTGAAATTTTCTTCTTCTTCTTCAAGTTGATTCCCCCGGAAGAAGAAATTTAACGGCTCGACGTCGCGACCTCTGGTCCATGGCGCAGGGTTGAATTGACCGGGTAGAGGAAAGCAGGTTTCCTGCACGGCGCTTCTAAGAATTGGTGATTCGTATCCCACGTCAATCGATCCCGTTGAGTGTCCGACATGCCCTCCGGCTAGAGAAAACCTGTGTTCAGGTTCCGGAGGCAGCATGCTCTTGTTTAGTTCTATTCATCGTAGTGCACCTGTTGTACAGGCAGAAGCAAGCAAACCTTGTTTAACGTAGTGAGCTACGCTGGTGACGCGGCCAGAGGGCGTGATGCTGAGACTCGAGAGGTGCCTCGACTGTCGAAGCTTGTGAAAGCATAGGCGATCTGATGTCTGTATGCGGACCGTCGCCCAAATCCGAAGGCTGTTGCACCGCGACCAGACCAAGAGCGACCTTGCTGGTTCGGGCTCGAGGTGGGTCGATGTAGACAACCTACGCTGGCCCGAACCGTCATCTTGCATGGGATAGTCCGCATAATAAACGATGTGAATGCACCTAAACGCTCCCCCCTAGCATTGATGAAAGACACCTCTAGACCTCTGTTGCTGCCACCAATTACTGTCAGGCCGCTATGGGGATATCGAGGTAGTTGTCCCAGCATCTACGTACTCCCTAGCTTGAGCCTCGGCAGTGTATCCAGGCAGTATCCTGGACGCTGAGTTGGCCTGCATCGACTCTGAGAGGGGCGGTGGATTGCGTCAACCATTCAAACACAATATACATATAATGCATGACATCCCAAAAGTGTGAGTTCCCCCTTCTCTCATATCTCTTTATGGAGGGTGGAGATACCTACCCATTTCCTCCATCCATTTCGCCTTCCAATTGGAGTTGCCGGGAAGCGAGACACAAGTACGAGCTACCAACGCCCGGTAACGTCACCTGTCGCCCTGCATTTTCCCAGCTGCCCGGGAACGTCGCCGCGGGTCCCAATTCGTGATTGATTGAGTTTGAGCCCGACGACGTGGGCGAGCGTCCGTATAAGCTTTGGGCCTTCTTATGATGCTGGAATTTTCACATGCCATTCCGGGCATTCCAGTAATAAGGCAGAGCTCTCCCTACTCTCCACCCAGCTATTAGCTTGCTTTCCTGCATCAATACCATGATCATTATCTCCATCCCTACCGACTGGAGCATTGTTGCCATCTCTCAAACATATTTATTCATCACTGGAATTTTGTCATGAGCCCTCCCATTAACTGTGCTACTAGGAAGAGGGTAGCCATCATTGGCAGTGGTTGCTCCGGTATTGCGGCTCTTTGGGCCCTGAACAGGACCTACCATGATGTCTATCTCTACGAAGCTGCAGACCGCTTGGGTGGGCACACAAACACTGCGCAATGGAAGGCAGGCCGATATACGGCGGCCGTTGATACAGGCTTCATTGTATTGAACACTGCCACCTACCGTAAGTGATGAACCCAACATTTGAATATCTTTGCTCGCCCGCTCAACGTACATGTGCAGCCAATTTTCTTGGGTTTCTGGAAAAGCTGGGAGTCGAAACCGAGCCTGCCAAGATGAAATTTTCTGTCTCCCGGGATAGAGGCGTATTGGAATGGGTTTGCGGGACTACTCTTGGATCGGTCTTCTGCCAAAGGAGGAACATACTCTCTCCGAGGATGTGGCGAATGTTATTTGATATCATCCGTTTCAACCAGTTTGCCTTGGATTTGCTTCTAGAAGACGATTCACGCTTTGTGAGGCAAAGAAATGGTTCCGCCAAGTATGCTGGCTCGACCGAGAACATTGGCGACTACCTCGACCGCGAGGGTTATTCCGAGGCCTTCAGAGACGACTATCTACTTCCACTTATCGGAGCCCTCTGGAGCACCAACCCGGCAAAATCTCCTCTAGACTTCCCTGCAAAATCGCTGGTGCGCTTCCTGTAAGTCGCTTCCTCTTGAGATGTCCAGGATGACAATCCCAAGACCCACTGAATAGACATTGACAGCATACAGATGGAACCATGACCTCTTGACAAGCATTGCAGAACGGCCTCAGTGGCGCATCCTCAAAGAAGGATCGCAGTCATACGTCGATGCCGTCATGCGGGGCTTTCCCCCAAATCATCTTTTCCTCAAAACGGCTGTGAGACACCTTGCCAATGATGATGATGGTCGAGTGCGGTTGCACCTGGAAAATGGCAAAACAGAAGTATTCGACCATGTCATCCTCGCTACTCATGGTGACCAATCGCTTTCTATAATCAACCCCTCTGCAACTGAGCAGGAGCGTTCTATTCTTTCGTGTTTCCAGACTCAACAGGTCGAAGCTGTCTTGCACTCGGACCCGACTCTGATGCCCCGAAGACAGAAGGCTTGGTCCAGCCTAAATTACCTTACGCTTTCCTCACCAAACCCCAGGAGTAAACTGGGGATAAGCAAATTATCCCTGACATACGACATGAATCTTTTGCACCACATCCCCAAGACCACCTTTGGTGATGTGTTTTTGACCCTAAACCCCCCTCACCAACCGCGCCGGGACTTGACACGGGGCCGTTACTACTACAGTAGTCCGCAATACACTGCAGCTTCTATACGCGCACAGAGCCTACTGCGGACAATTCAAAATAAGCGCAACATCACTTATGCTGGCGCATGGACTGGGTATGGCACACACGAGGATGGATTCAGCAGCGGGCTATGGGTCGCACAGGAATATCTTGGCGCCAAACTTCCCCTCGAGTTCAAGAACCCTACAGATATCAAAGAGAGAAGGCCGAAGTTGGGACTTTTTGATCATCTGCTGAGGTTCTTCATCCTACTCATTCAGGTATTTGTCGTTCAGATTCTGGAGAGGCTTGTTGGATCCAGAAGACCCATTCTAAAGCCAGCGAACGGCTTTGCAAACTCAGGAAAGCTGAATGGGAAAGTCGCGTAACCTCCATGTATATTTCTGTTTCATAGTGTTAGTCATTTGTAGCGTTTATCTTGCATCTTTATACTGAACTACTCGTTGATTACAGAGCCTGTTTTATATGGTTTTCTTTCTGGTATAGCTCTAGTCTGGAATCTGAGAGCTTGATAGTCTATGATCTATGCGACTGGTCTCAGTAAATGTCTATATAAGAACAGCAAGCTTTGTAAACTCACTTTATTTAAAGTAAAATTTGTACTAAGGCGGCTCAATTGAGAGACAAGAAAAGTGGTGTCGTTCCCGGCAGCCCGCGGCAGGTGGGACAAATCCGGGGCCCAGCTGCCAAAACTCCACCAGCCCATGTCAAGCTGCTGGATTATTCGACATCACCCGATCTGCAGCACTCGCTCCCAACGACCGGCCAGCGAAAACTAATTGCCCGTGTCCAAATCGACCTCGATGAACGCCGCGCCCCGGATGTGGCAGGCTGCTGCCGCCACCGGCCGCTCGGCCCAGCGACAGTCGCCTCGAATCTGCCGCAATGCGCAATGCCGGTCACCGCTGTCCCAGCGACGGGACGTCCCCAGCTTCCGCAGAAACGCCTCGAGCACGACGCCGAATGGAGGACCGCAGCAGAGCCAATCGCCATCCGCTTCCATGGAACAGGCTCGACAGTATTATAGCAACAGGAACACGACTATTGGGTATGACGCAGTCTCGAACCTATGGCAGTTATAAATCTGGTGGCTTACCTGAATAGGTACTATGCTATAAGCATTATGCTCGGGACATTGGCCTGTGCATACGGCTCCGTGCCGTTCTACAAGATGGTGAGAATGACCAGTTGGCTGGATGGCCAGCCCCCGAGGACGAGAACCGAGGCTGACAAATGATCCCAACTTCTTCAGATCTGCCAAACGACCGGCTGGGGAGGACAACCGGTGCGTGCCCACGGCACAAGCGGCGAAAAGTACGAAGATATATCTACGCGCGTCGTCCCCGTGACGTCGGCGAACCGCATCAAAGTCACCTTCAACGCCTCCGTCTCCGACGTGCTGCCATGGAAGTTCGTACCGCAGCAGCGCGAGGTCAGTGTCTTGCCCGGCGAGACCGCCTTGGCCTTCTATACAGCCACGAACAAGGGCGACAAGGACATTATTGGCGTCGCGACGTACAGCGTCACTCCCGGGCAGTGCGCCCCGTACTTCAGCAAGATCCAGTGCTTCTGCTTCGAGGAGCAGAGGCTGAACGCCGGCGAGACGGTAGACATGCCCGTCTTTTTCTACCTGGATCCCGATCTGTTGAACGACCTGAACATGAGGGGTGTCGAGACCGTAACTCTCAATTACACTTTCTTCAGTAAGTTGATGAGCAGTACCTCGTCTGTTCCCGAGCACTCCCGGATGCTAACTATATCGCAGAAGCGAGATATGACAACAATGGAAGATTCCAGCCACCTACCAGCTAGATATGCCGGAAGGCAAAATCCTCGTAAACTGTACAACACTCAAAATAATCCACTACCTCTTGTATTACATATAGATTCAGGCGCTTGGAATCGCCAACTAGGGACATGAGGCTTCTCAAATGTATAAACGAAATCTTCTCAATCAAGAACCAGCGAAAGCTGATAGGTCTCTCGCAACAATATAAATCGCACGAGATACCTGTGTATATTCAACCCTCGGAGCCAATTGATCAAAGCTTTAACTGACATGGCCGTGGTATCAAGTTCATCAGTCTTGACTTGCCCCACCAAGTCAAAAAAGTGAAGACCGAAACCTACAGAGGATATCCTCAGGACTGAACGAATAAGCAAGACCCCCGAGGTAGGCCATGATTTACGAAATCATAATAACTACCTAGACAATGATCTAGTTTTTAAATTTCCTAGCCCTTTTGCCATACTGCAGCTAAAGATACCTCCTGATGCTCCTCGAGCTCTCACAACTTAGCCCCACCTGCTCCTACCATCAACCCAGGATGACTCAGCAGTGGCTCCCAACTTAGGGAGTACGTACCTAGGGTAACTCATCACGTGCAACGAATTCCCCAATTTTCGCCCACAACTCACAGCTGCACGAGAAATTACTACTTTCCCGACTTCTTTTTCTGCATCCCCTCGCATCTCCCGTCCCATCATCAACAACCCGTCCAACCCCCTACTAACCGTCACAATGGCCAAGGTCTCCTCTTGTAAGTGCCTCGAACGATTCACCAGAGCTGCAACTTCATCACCGAATGGCTCAATGCTCAATTGCTCGGAATGAACCTCCCAAACTAACCGACCTGCTTCAGCCGTCTCTACCTCCCGTCGCAAGAGCCGCGCTGCTCACTTCAAGGCCCCCTCCAGCCAGCGCCGTGTCATCCTCAGCGCTCCCCTCTCCAAGGAGCTCCGTGAGAAGTACAACGTACGTTCCTGAACCAAGCAGCATCGCCTCGAAAAAAAACTTCTTTGGCTCACAAATTTCCCAACAGGTCCGCAGCATCCCCATCCGCAAGGACGACGAGGTCACCATCGTCCGCGGCAGCAACAAGGGCCGCGAGGGCAAGGTCACCTCCGTCTACCGCCTCAAGTACGTTATTCACGTCGAGCGCATCACCCGCGACAAGGCCTCCGGACAGTCCGTCCCCCTCGGCATCCACCCCTCCAACGTCGTCATCAACAAGCTCAAGCTCGACAAGGACCGCGAGGACATCCTGGCCCGCTCCAAGGTCGGCCGTGAGCTCAAGGCCAAGGGCAAGGTCACTGCTTAAACCTTGACTCTTAAAAAAATCTAATCGAAAACCTCCTCGATTCGGACGGAACGACTTAACAAATCATGGGTTACAAAAAGTTGATGATGGACATGGGCATGCACACTCCGGCGTTTAGTACTGTGATACCCACGTGTTTCCTTCGTGGGCCGGGCCAACACAAAGGCAGGGTAGATATGAATTGAGAATTTCACCGTTCTCAATGGCCATTTCACCAACTTGTGAAATGTTCCATGGGAGGCGTTTCCCGAAGTCAGCTTGCTCTCGTTCTCCGAGATGTGAATTCGTTCTGGTGACTGACAATGTCCTGAATTGTTTTTCATTTGACAAAGTTGGAGCAATCGTTCCAGCAGCAATGTCATGAAAACAAATCCAAGGTTAGTTCGTAGAGTGCCCAGCATGTAACTCCCACATCCGCTAGTATATCACCTCGTCTGTCACTTCACTCCATGGCTTGCGAGGTAAATAATTAGCGAAGAAGAACCCAAGCGAGAGATACCTAATAGTTATCAATCTCTCGCTCTCGCCCGAAGATTTTCATCTGTAGGACTACCAATGACGGTGGAAATTTGATGGTGAGGCACACTTCCCTTGCCAGTATGCCCCATCATGTAAGATTTATCTTGTACTCCCGCTGTGCTCGGCCTGGGGCCAAGATGGATGTGGCATACTCGGTAATAGTTGATGCTAAATAACTGGCGATTGCTATTGATGGCTATGAACCTCTATAGTCTTGCGAATACATCTGATGCCTCCTCATTAAGACTTCGCGCCTCCCTCAAATATCAATTCTGTTTCCAGTTTGTTACAACTTGGTTTTCCGATCCAGGTAATCAGTGTGCTACCCATATTCCTCTCAAGCTTGGTAGTAGCTATAATTAGGAGAGACACCTCTCAATACCAATGCATAAACAAATATTAATGAACTTGTGCAAGTTCTGTTGAGATAGGAAATAATGAAACAATGATCTGCCAAATGTATGCCTCTGGTTGATATCAGCCTTGAAATAAGGTTGTGGGGAGGTGAGTCTGAGATTCATCCCCCTCCAGGTTGTGCATAGAAAAAGTACTAGCTGACAATTTTCGAAAAGAAGAGAGTGGTCTATCGTTTGCCGCCCGCGTTGTTGAAACCAGGAGGGCGATTCTCCGATTGATGCCCCTGAAGCACCTCGTTCGTCTTGACAGGATAAGCGTCATTAGACTTGGCCAAATTGGTCCGTGAAGAGGCTTTGTTGTTGGAAATAGTTGGTGTGAGGGAGGCGGTGGCATGGCCACTGTACTGTGGCAAGACCCCTTGCGCAGTCGTAGTCGAGACTGCACCGGGGACAGCGCCGGCACTCGAGTTTCCTTTATTGAGCATGCTGGACCAGATGCGGTTATGCGTTCTATTGTCCATTGTTAGCACGATTGCCGATCGAGATTGTAAAGATGTTGAGGCATACTTGGCCTGCTGCATTGCCTTTCGACCCTTGAAAAGTAACTCTCTGTCCTCGTCATATTCATCGCTGGATGAACTTTCCTTGGGATCAACGACCGGCAACTTAGCCAACCTAAAAGGATTTTTTGCTGCAAGCTCATCAAGACTGTTCCCTCCTCGCTTCAAGGGTCCTCCATAATCGTGATGCGCACCAGCTACTGCGGCTCGTAAAAGATTGTGTTCAGGTCCAGGTAGCGTTTCTGACTGGGTGGAATTGCCAGGACCGTCACGAGAGAACAAATGTCCCGATTGACCCAGTAATTTGAAAGGGTCTGAGGCCAAAGTTTGCTCTTGAAGGGTGCTCATGGCCTTCTTGCCTGCCTGAGTTGGCACTTTGCGAGTAATTGTGCTGTCTGCGCTGTGATCCTTCACCGGCGAAGGGGGAAAAAAGTCCTTGCCATTGAATTTGGGGAGACCCTTTTGAAGGTCATGAGGAGCTTTGCCCCAGTACATATGTCGAGCACGAAGCTCATCTTCTGTCAGCTCACGTTCATAGGTGAAATCGGTGACCTGTGCCCGATCCATTCCAATGCCATTAGGCAGATGACCAACGAGATATGGCACCCTGTCTTCCTGTGGTACGTAAGGAGTTGACAAGGCCTCCCAACTAACCTTTTCTCCTGACAGAGAGGCCACGGGGTTGTTCACAGCCTCAACTCCGCTCCCGGGCTTTACGAAACCGCCAGCAGAATTGGCAAATGTATTATCATAGGTTTGGAGCATAGTCTCGGACCGAGGCTGAAACGGGGGGGCTAGTGCAGCATCGAGCGGTAACCTGGACTTCTCAGTTCCTGAACGAGAGCTTCTGAGAGATCCGGTCAATGGCTGAGATCCGGCAAAAGCAGACACCGACTTTGTGGAATTGATGCCTGAGCCGAAACGAGTTTCCGATTTTTGGCGCTTTAGATTTCCGCCAAGGGCTTGACGGTACAGCGAAGAATCTGACGCGGTTTGCGATCCGTGGTGAAGCTTCGCCTCGCCGCTCAAGGCATTTTGGCAGAATTCGCTATAGTCGGATCCTGGGCGACAATTATTTGCGGTTGCCAAATTTTGGTGATTCAAATTCTCTGAAGGCTTTGGGGTTGTTGCGTCATAAGAACGTTGGGCTTCCATCTCCTTTGACTTGGGATAAAATGACTCCTCGAGATTGTATTGCATTTCGAAGTTTGTCTCAAACTGCTGGATGAATTGCCGAGCTAACTGAGCGTCATTCTCAACGGCACGTTCATCGATTTGATGCTTATTAAATTGCAGCTGGTCCTCTAGATACCTGAGGCGTGCTCGAAGAATGTCAAGGTGTCTTCTTGTAATTTCGCTCGGACGGATAGACGAAATGGGAAGATTTGAGCTGTTGGGTTGAGAAGCTGTACCTGCTGTCGCCATTCTAGAGAAGGATGGGTGATGAGGACCTTTGTTCTCCATAGACTGGTCAGACTTCTTAGCATTAGCCATGTCTCTATTTCCTCCTCCAGGTGCTGCACTAGGTGCAGGAATTGCCATCCCGTTGAAGCCATGCGATGGTGCGAGTGGGACAGGGTAGAAGGGCGCGGTAGGTGGGATCATCCACTGGTTGTTCAGAAGAAGTGACCGAGTGTGATCATAGAAATCGAGAGGCGAAGCTGCGGATGCTTCCTTCTCAATGGTGCCAGATTCACTCTGCTGTTCACTACTTGTTGCATCTCGATGCTTCTTCAATGCTGGATTGGCACCAACCACTGGGGTTGGGGCAATCGGCATTCCGAAGTTGGCACCCATACTCATTCCCACACCTCCCATACCCATGTTCCACGGGATGAACGTGTACGGAGGTGGTACTGGTCCTACTCCTGGACCTGGAGCGAAACCAGGGTACATCTGAGGCATGACGTGAGGGAACTGAAACGACGAGGGCTCGGTCTGTCCTTGGACAGCAACACGGTGGGATGGCGCATTGTCGCTCATAGGTTTGTCCTTGGCCCATTTTGGGTTTGGAGAGAAGGTGGCTCGATTGTTTGGTACAATTCGGCCCCCAGCCGTGACCCGAACGTGTGTTGGGGAGACAACTGCTCTGTAGAAACGCTGAAAGCCTTCGTCTCTCTGGGCTGCTATACCTGTAGGGGCAGAAATCGGCTGGGGCTGAGCATCCTCAGAGTCAGACCTGCCACGGTATTTCCATTCCGAGTCGGTTCCATCTAGTTGGCGAACAGAAGTAGGTGCCAACGCCAGGGCTCTCTCGACAGGCACTTCTCGAGGTTCTTCGGGAATACGTCCAAGCTTCCTGTGACCTCGGCCTGGAGCACGGATGATGTCGTCTCCAACATCATTAGCGACGCGTTTGAAGTGTGGTGGGGTTTTCACGAAGCTTACTTAGATCTACTTTGCCTTTCAACTTGTTCCGAAGATTCTTTTGCAACTCAACTTCGGCCGGGGCTTGCCTCATCCGAAGCAGGTCGTTCTTTGAATATATCTGAGCCGCCATCGTTTCAGAATCTTGCTGGGGCAAGGCGAAACAAGAAATCTCGTCGGCTTGGTAGCTGTTCCAAAGTACGACCTTGGAGAATCTTTCACCCTTAGTATCAGTATATGCACCATTGCCTACGAGATGGAAAGTAGACGTTCTTGACTTGGTGATTGTGTAGGGGTCATCCTCTCGTGGTGACCAATAGTGTGGTATTGGTTCTGTGTGTGTTTGGTGTGACATGAGAGGATCAAAGGGGTGTTCTGCCACAGATTCAAGTGTGGATTGAAACCGCACTTGCTTCATCTTGGATCCGAGCATTGTGAAGAAAGAGGGTGATGGACCGTGACAAGAGATGGTCTGGTGTCAGAGAGAAACACACTTGAGGCTAGAAACATACTCTTTGAGCAAAAAAAAGTTAACAATCAGTGGCCAAGCGGCATACACGATATGCTGGGGCGAGAAACAGTCGAGCGCGATAGGAAGGAGGGGTGAGCAGCTGAGCTGATTGATCTGTCTCGATCGGTTTGCAGATTGCTGCTATATCTGAGGTGGGAAAAGCGAGGCGGAAAAAAAGACAGTCAAGGATGAGAGGGATGGGATCAGAGGTAGAGAGCGAGATAAAGCCAGATGATGCAATAAGCAAAGATGGAGAAGACAGAACATTTCGCTCCACCGAGCTCTTGAGTAAATGGAAAGTTGTTATCCTACCTGGTCCTCTTCAGCTAGGACGAGGGGTCTTCTTGCTCAGTTTCACGACTGATCTTTCCTTGCAGAAGGTGGCACAAGCGTGTGTAGCGGAAAAAGAAGGAGCCCAGCGAGTCCGGGAAGCTGTTGTTCCTCAAGTTGGTGTGGCGGTAGCTATTGCCACACCCGGGAAAGAGCGTATGAAGCGATAGGCAGTTGCAAGGTCGAAAAGGCGTTGCAGGAGCGACTGAGGGAATGTGATGATAGAAGTTGACACTGGAAAGCCAGGTGGCCCAGTGGGAAGAAAGAATGTTTGTTGAGAATAGCTCTGAAAGAGGTGAGAAATCTCGAGGCGTGGGTTTCGTGTGATAAACCGGAGGGAAAATAAACAAACAAAGGCGCGGTGGGCACAATAGACAATAAGGTGAAGTGAATCTGAACGGCAGGTGCCCACAGGGCGGTCAGTTTCTGAAGGGCAGAGGGCAGAGAGGCAACGGTCATTTCTATGCTAGTAACGGCTGCGTACAGCTGCGCAGAGGAACAAGACGGTTTTGACAACTGGTACCTGGCAGCTCGCACTAATGCTGGCTGAACATGAAGTAGAGCAGGTCGCAGACCTACCTGGACTTACACGGCGGAAGGCAGGCAGGAACTTCGTGGTACCTACCATTTGGTACCAAGTGCCCAATAACTGCCTGGTGTTCTCCTCCACGGACTGAAAGAACGGCGATACCCGCTGGTACTTGGGACGTGCCTGAATTCCTGCCTGGTAGGCGGCAATTCCTTGGTTGCTCAGGTACTGCCCACGTAGATGTGTTCAGAGCCTAGGAGTTAGTTCGAGGAGTGCATTTCCAAAACTGAGGAGGTCATCTCAGTGCACGTAGGTCCGCAATCAGTACAGCAATAGAACGTCTTGGGCATGGTTTCAAGCCCAGGATCTAGGCCATTGCAAATTGCCAGTGCAGTGTCGGACCTCCGTTTGCCGCATCAAGATGCCAATCCTGAGCAAGCCATACGGACAGCTTCTCCCACTCTTCATCATAATACCCAATCATCACATTATAACAAAGATGTCACTGATTGCAAGCCTGTTGCAAGACACATATATCTTCCTACCTGAATTACTTACATCATTCACCACCAATCATAGGAATGCATCCGATGGCCAGGGCCGTCAGGACGGGCAGAGTAGCATGGCGCCAGGGGAGGTTTCCAACTTTGGGAACCATCAGCAACCCGATAGGCTGCCAGCGTTCCACCGAAAGCGCACCGGTTGGCCGGTTCTTCATGCCTTGGCCCTGATCTAGATGGCGAAGTCGTTGAATCGAGGCCTCTGCCCCCACGGCTCTACCCCGCAACTTAGCCTGCCGCCCTATGCCAACCACATGTCCAAGGTCTCCTGCGGGCATCCACACCTGCAAGGCCATATCCACAATTTCATACTCCAGCCATTGAAACCGCGGATGGGCGTGGCTCTCGGTAGTACGGAGCATGACTTCATGTGCTTCTGCTGAGGCGTCCCGAGGGTCCGGCTTCTCGTGGGCCGGTTTACGCTCAAAAAGAGCCACAGTGCCGGCTTCCCAGTAACTTTCGTCTACCATCACCATCACGCCTCAAACTCCCGTCTTTTCTTTCACTTTCTCCCGCACCCAATTCACATTGTTGGCATCTTCACTTACACACAGACGGAACGATGGCTCCTCTTAAGCCCCACTGGCCACAGCCCTCTCACCCTGGAATCCAGGAAGTCGTTATTAACGAGGCTGAATTCACATCCAAGAGTCTCTCAAAGGTGTCACTGCCACCTTTTGCCGTATTCTCGAAGCTCTCGTTCCCTCCTTGCAGCGCGGCACCAGAGCCGACATACGCGACGGTCCAGATGGGCAAAGACAAGCACCTGAACTTGAACAGTGACTTGCTCTACATCAACCACTCTTGCGACCCTTCTCTGGTTAGTCAAAGTCGGAGGGGAGAAAAAGGGGGGGAGGGAGCCGCCCGCGCTTGATGATTGTTCCAGACAACTGATCTCCATTCTAGATCTTCGATACCACAAACTTCAACATCCTCGTTGGCCCCAATGGCCTGAAACCTGGGGATGAACTCACAGTAAGCACCAAGCCCTGCCTACTCCCAATGTCTTGTTCCCCCCACGCTCACACCCATCCAGTTCTTTTACCCATCCACGGAATGGAGCATGGCCCAGCCCTTCGAGTGCCTGTGCGGCACTTCCAAGTGCCGAGGCACCATTGCCGGGGCCAGAGACATGACCCACTCCCAGCTTGAGGGATACTGGCTCAACACACACATCCGCGAGCTGCTGGAAGACCAGCGCCTGGAAAACGGCACTGCGGCTCTCAGCGGCTCGAACGACCCCACAGCACAAGCGCTGAAAGATGCCTTGTCCCACGCTGAGCAGGTGGTCGAGGCTGCCCGGACGGCCCTCCGCACCTACGCCGAGAGTGCCGCCGTGAACGGCTCCCGCTGTGCACCATCCATCAATGGACAATTTGAGAATGGGCTCAGCCGCCGAGGGCTCACATCTCGGGAATTGGCTGGGGAGATGGGCGGCGATACCAGTCGTGCTTAAGTAGAAATGGCGGGGGGGGGGCCGAAAGGTTCCTCAGAGTTCCTGGATGAGGATTTCAACACCATCATTTCCGAACTCACAGCCTAGCTAGTTCTTTTTCTCCTTTTGTTATCCACCTGAAGGAGATTTCAACATCTCTCATCTTCCCAAATCTCAGCTCTCTCTCGAGAAGAAAATCATAAAAATTCGTTTGTTGTATTTGTGCAGTTGATTATCATCCCTGTAATCCATACCGCAGAATATGCTGCATAACAATATCGGGACCAATATACATTCCCATAGATTCTATAATGCCAATCCCCCCCTCCCTCCAACATAGCATGCTTGGAAAGTAAGACGGAAAAATTATTGCTTGTCGCCCTTGTGGTCCTGCCACCGGCTCCACGACGTGCGCCCGCCCTCCGTGCCGGCGCCGCGGCTGTACGCGGCCTCCTCCTTCTCCCAGTCGGTCCGGACCTTGATGCGCCTGGCCTGGAAGGCCCGCGTGAACTTCCAGATCTCCGTGTCGGCCATGCTCCACGCCTCCAGGGAGGCGCGCAGCTTGGTCTCGTCTGTGGACTTGGTCAGCGCGATGAGCTTCTTGGCGTTGTCGAATAGCCTCTGCTCTTTTACGCCGACGTCCTCGACGACCTCGGGGCTGTTTTGGGGTTCGGAGTCTGTGCTTTCCTTTTCTTTGGTATCCTTATTCTGGCTCTCCTTGTCCTTGCTGTCTTTATCTTTGCTATCCTTCTCCTTGCTGTCCTTATCTTTGCTTTCCTTCTTTTCCTCGTCGGCACGCTTCTCAGCTGTCGCCGTAGTGGTCGCAGCAGCAGCGGCGTCCACCGTACTGCTACTACCCGTGCTGCTCTCCGTACTACTGGCGGTATCACTGCTCGAACTGTCCGTGCCGCCGGTCTTGGGATCATCCAGCGCGGACTTGGGAATGTCAAACCCAAACTGCCAGTTCAGCTCGACGGGCATGTCCTCGGCCGGGAACCAGAACGTGTAGGCCAGCGCGCCGTCGCCCGCCACGGCCTGCTTGAACCGCATGATCTGCACGCCCCTCGAGGCCGGCCCGCCCAGCAGATCCCGCATCACCTCGTCCAGCCAGGGGTCCCGCTTCGACTCGCGGCGGATCCAGGGCACGTCCAGCCTCTCCCGGAGGTTCGACAGCGTGGCCAGCGTCCAGGGGTGGGGGACCGTGCCGATCGTGAAGTGGTCGGTGGCGTTGTGGTACTGCGCCGGGGTCGAGATCCTGGCCCCCTTCGAGCCCTGCTGCTGCTGGCCCTCTCCGCACGGGGTGCACTTCGGCGCATTGGGGGGGCAGCTGGAAGGGATCGGGGTCTCTGGGCAGGAGAGCAGATACTCGGCCAGGCGCATGGACCTGCCTATCAGGGGGCCCGTGTGTTCCGGGAAGGGCTTCAGGACCTCGATCCCCTTCGGGAAGGCACTCCTCCAGGTGTGGTGGAGGTGCGAGTTCATCAGCTTGTTCAGGCTCTGCAGCTGCTTGGTCTTGCTCTCGCCCTCCTTGGCGAGGATCTCCGAGTAGCGCTCCTCGATTATCCCGGAGGTGTATGAGGCCAGGGAGTTGGTCGCCTTTTCAATCGCAATCTCCTTGTCCGAAAGCGCTGACACTACGGTCTTCTTGTCTTTCAAGTCGGAACTCCCCACCAGAGCGTGAATCGCTGCGCTGAGCTCCGTTTTGTGACCGGCGACCAGACCACCGTCAAGGTTCTTCCATGTGCTCAATTTGGGGTATTCGCCTCGTCGAAGATACTGGATCAGCGGGTCCTGCCGCGAAGCCATTGGCAGCACCGTGGAGTGCGCAAGCAAGCCGTCGCCCATTGCCTCCCAGGCCAGCCACCTCATGAGATCATCCTTCATGGCAGGATCGAGGCTCAGCCTCTGCACCAGGTCGTAGTTCGGATTGTTCATCGCCTCGGCCGCACTGAGGATGACGGGCCAGAACCCCTGCGCCCACCACGCCCGCCTCCAGGTCAACAGCAGCTCGCTCTCGGCATCCTTCTCGTCCTTTGTCTTCTTCACCGTGGCATCGTAGTAGCAGTAGACGGGCGGCCTCCTCGCGAGCGGAGGCAGGATGGACCGGTCCTCGTCGAGGGTCAGGTAGCTCGAGAAGGGGACGGAGAGCCACTTCCAGTCCGCCCACCACGAGGAACCTTTGTACTCGTCATCCTTCTGGGGCGGCGGTGCGTGCAGCGGCTGGCGGAACGGGTTGAGGCTGCTCTTCTTCAAGTAATCGGTCACGTGGCTGGTGATCTTCTTGTTCTGGTCGTGCGATAGGCCTGGCGAAGGTGGAATTCTGGATGTGAGGGTTGTGATGCCGATGATAGCAAAAAAGGAGACTAGAGCCAGCAGCAGTGTCGGCCGGGCCGTGAATCTACGCCGCGTGCAAAGGCGAGATCTTGGCATGGTGAAGGCCCAATAATTATACCGATTAATTAGAGTACCAATTGCTGTCAGCGGCCGGCTGGAAAGCACCGGACCATGACAGATGCAGGAACGATGACTGATGACAAAGGAGAGCGAGACCGTCTAAGTCGACATAGATAGCGAATTGTCGCGCCCTGAAACATCAATTAGGAGGTGTTACGTAGGCCCTCGTACGGTTTCGGATTCGGGGCCTGTGGATGGAGCGCCCCCGGCGAATGTTACGGAGAACCCTGTTGCCACCAGTAGCCACCAAAATCGAGGTTTATGCCCCTGCATCGGTGCAGTCAAGCATCTTTCCCCTTTCTCAAACAGCATGCTCTAATGATATTCACGACGGGAGGAACCAGAAATTGGACAGAGGTTTTGTCTATTGAGCATCATTTATATATAAATCTACTACTTGCCCGGGTGGAGTAGGTGTCACCTGCGCTGGAGGAGTCCAAACCTCGGTTTCCATAGTCTACGAAGAACTGGGCATTTTTCTAGTTCGGGTTTTCAGATTTGCCTCGAGGACAAATTCAGTTTTCGTTCTACTGGTGTGAGAGTGTGTAGCAAAGAAGGGGAAGATAAGACGAAAGAGGAAATGAACCCCAACAAACAGAAAGAATAAGAAAAGATGTGTAGCAATTTCCCATGACGAGATTCCTTCCTTCCGCCCTCACTGATTTAGTCTATTAGGAGCCAGAGTGCCATGCTAGAACCGTGAGAAGGGTGAAGAAGGTAGAACGCCAGATTTCATTCTTGTATGCATGACCACTGTCTTCTCGATGCATCCGGTCAAGGTTTCCATGTCTTTGATAAAAAGCGAAAAAGAGTATAGTCGAAAGAGATCCTTTAAAACTCCGAGAATGTTCCAAATTCCAAGATCACCAACAGTTATCGGCCGAGCTTCAGGTGGCCGAAGGAGATGGGGATCCATATTGATGCGCTGCGCTTTCCCCGACGCCTCTGTCCGCTAAACAGGACTAGCTGTACTGGAAAAGCACGCTGATAGACTCGCCGTGGTGAACGCGTCGGATAGCTTCAGCAAATACCGGTGAGATGTCGAGGACCTCCAGCTTGGGGCAGGCACGCATGTTCTCCTCCTGTGGGACGGAGTTGGTGACGACAATCTTGTCCAGGGCCGAGGCATTGATGCGAGAAACGGCATCCCCGCTGAAAGCACCATGAGTTACGAGAGCATACACCTTCGTGGCGCCTTCGCGTTTCAGCAGCTTGGCGGCACGAGTGATGGTGTTTCCGGTGTCGATCAAGTCATCCACCAGGATACATATACGGTTGGCAACGTCACCGACGAGCATCATACTGGCGTTGCGGTGCTCATTAAACTTGATGGGGCGTCGTTCCTAGAAAAGAGATATGTGAGTATCGGACCATGTCCAGGAGCGCACAGTATATTACCTTATGAATGAGGGCAAAGTCGATATCGAGGCTGTCACGAATGAGGGTGGCTCGCTTTGCGCCACCGGCGTCGGGGGAGACGACAACGGCATCGCGCCAGCCAGGAATGTTGCGCTGGATATAGTTTTGAATCAGAGGCTTGCCGTAGAGATTGTCGACTGGGATGTCGAAGAACCCTTGGTACTGAGGATCGTGGAGATCCATTGTGATGATGTGATCGGCGCCAGCACACGTGAGCAAGTCGGCGACGAGGGTGCCGGCGAGAGCAACCCACTGCTTGTAGCCAGGCTTGGGCTGGAAGACATTCTTGTTCGTGGGCTTTTCGTAGTCGTGCGTCGTGAAGCTGGGCTGTGAGGTTAGGGCGCGGTCTGGGTTTGCACCTCCACTTACGTTAGAACTCAGGCTGGAAATGGTATCCGATCTCTTTGGGAAATAGTCCCCGTTTCTATCGGTCACGTTCGTCTTAGAAAGTTTCTCGGCGAGCCCATTCACACCGTTGGTGAGGCCGCTACTGCGAGGGCCACCCGGACGAGGAGTAGCAGGAACGCTTTCGAAAGTGTAATCCTTCTTTGATGAGGTGTCGATGGACTTGGACAGGGGAGCACCGGCTTTGTTGTAGGGCCAGTCAGGCTGGCGAGAGTAGGGAAACAAGGGAACAACTGCAGTGACTCGCTTGGCAGAACCGATTTTGCAAGCGGAGATCATGATGCAAAGTTCAATGAGATTGTCATTGACACTTCCAGAGCCGGACTGGAGGATGTACACATCCTTGCCTCGGACTGAGTCCTTGATCTCGCATCGGCTCTCTCCGCCAGAGAACTTGGAAAGGATACGGTCGCAGGGCGGAATACCCAGGATGTTGCAGACATTTTCTGTGAGCTTCGGGTGGGAGTTTCCTCCCAAGAGAACAATATTGCGGACCATTCTGATAGCTGGGTGTGAGGCCGGTACCGCGATGCTACTTAGCGATGGGTGAAGGTGTCGATGTAACGATGTCGAGAGAGGGATAGTGCAGTGAACCCGCGCGAAGGGAAACACAGACCCGGGCAGAAGAGGTGCTCTTCAAGGCTCAGAGAGGACTCAACCTTGGTCTCGTGAGCAACTGCGATTTCTGGCGCTGGTGGCGGCGACTACTGGATTCAATAACGGTTATTTTTTTTTCTTCTCCCTTGACCCACGTAAAAGACGACGGGACGTGCCCCAGAGGATAGGTTTTTCCGGGCAAGAATGGGGAGGGAAACTTACCAAAGATATTGTCCAGCTGAACTATTCAAGCCTTGACACTCGGACGCTGAACAGTGGAGTTCGCGTCTGCCAATGGTGGGGGACGTTGACTCGAGCCTCAGTTTCGTCCTGCAGCCGTGCTAGATGATGGATGACCACCGATTACGGCGTTGCGAAAGCTCACAACCAGAATGCGGGATGGCAGGCAAGGGCGGGTCCAGGAGCACCAGGAGAGAGTCTGGGGACAAAAGAGTCAAGGACAAGATGGATGGTGTCAAAGAAACTTCATTGTGAGATAGGTAGGCAGACTAAGCACATGACGACAGAGTTTGGGTTGAGTCAATTCCTCCATCTTGCCCCAGTAGCAGGACGGGGGAGCCAACCAAGGGAAGACGGGAAAAAAAATCTTTGTCGGTCGGCAACTCTAGGCGTGCTAGGAGTGAGAATCTCGGCTAGGCCTGGGAGGAAAAGGCCAGCTCCTGACTGGCTGCCTGAACGGCTGTGGAGGGGCCAAAATTGGACCAATTCGGGGGCTCAATTGGGGCCATCCCCATGGTTTAGTGGCCATTAGCAGTGCTGCAGCCCGCTGTGTCACCCCGTGCCGCGCAGCGACCCGAGCAGGCAGGGCAGGGCACCAGCGGCAGGCGCGCTGCAGTATGATGCCATCCGGCCAAGCAGCACCTACAGTGCGACATCGTAAGCCGCGCATCACTCACCGATGAACAGGTTTGTGCATCCTCGTCACAGGGCCCTCATCAACCATGCACGATGGTGGGGGGCCAGCGGCGTGATTGGCCCCAAAATGGCGGGGTCACGAATATTTGGGATGCGACATGCGCGGACAGTGCAGGACATGTACCTACCCTAAAGTCTAAACCGTCCCGAACAGAGTCCAACGGCTGCGCGGACTGCGCTAGGCACCCTTCTGCCTTGCATTAGCTGAGGCGGACGGAGAGTACCTCCGAACACGGGTGTTTCGACAGGGAACGCTGCACTGTGAGCCAGATTTGTACCTCCGTAGCCGGGATGCTGGCTGGCAGTATCTCACACCAATGGGAAAGCTTGTCTAGTTGACACCCGTAAGCTATGAAAAAAAGACCTCTTGTCCTACCAAGCAGCACTCATGCAGCCGATCGGATAAGTGTTTTCATGTCATGTACTTTGATTTTAGTTTTCGGCCTGCAGCGACCTGGCTCTAGGTCGCCTCCACCGCTTGATCCAGCCACCTGCAAGTCTGCGACATCACCCCTGGGCCCTGGTGGAACGAAGCCTAAAGAAGCCCTAGTAGGAAAAACTCGATGACAGGCCTGGAGCTCTCCGATCACCACTTACTATCGGCCTTAGGTAACCACACCAAGCAGCAACACAACTGTCTTGACAAACTCAACTAGCGAGCGTGAGAAGTGAAATATCCGACGTCTCAAGCTAGCGCACCTGCACCGCCATGAAGGTCCTTGAATCCCAGACCGCCGTGCTCTCCAATTTCGAGGTCCATGAGCACCTGGCGGAGCTCCAAAGCCGCAAAGAGAAAAAGAAGCGTCATGCACCACCATCCAACCAAGGCATGGTCGTTGACCGTGTAGGTCACCAAATCATCCCATTGCCCTGACGACACAGGCAATCAAGATGTAGCCCACTGACAATCTTTCCCAGACCCTGGATTGGTTGCGTTTGGCGCCCAGTCCGCTGAGCCAAACACCCACCACATACCATGCTGATTCCATCCCTACCCTCCTGGAGCGCCTTCGCCCTTATGACCTGACTAAGGGTGAACTCATCATGATCCTCAATCTGCGGCCCTGTTCAGTTCCAGCTCTGAACACCACGATTGAAGACATGGAAGTCCGCTTCACTGAGGATCAGCAAATGGAGATTCTGACTATCATCACCGAGGTCCTTGGCCAGTTTGACCCCCCTGAGGAGACAGAGGATGCGGAAGCAGTTGCCGACACATCCATGGCGGATGCTCAGGGATCGTGAGATCCTATAACTCACCCCTGAGATACTACTGGAAACGAACTTTTTGAGGATATAGCGAGGCGTTATCAATGGTTAAATTCACAATCCGCTTGCCTTGTCTGTTTAAGCACATTCTGTTCTTGGTTTACATGACGGTGCAGCCGCCTTCGCTCTGACCACCCGCCGCCGACTTGCATTTTATAGCAGTCTTGCAAAGATCTTCAAACGCCAGCTTCAGCAGCCCTCCGGTTACCGCTGAGCACTCAATGTACCGGTCAGCCCTGAGCTGCTGCGCAGCCTGATACCCTTCCTGCGGATATATGATGCCGTTTGGATCATCTTCCGATCTGAGGTCCCTTTTCAGACCTAATATAACAATGGGGAGCGAGTCAATCTTCTGGAGGCTCTTCTTGACTTCATCTATCCACTGCAATACACATTGTATAAGCGATCGTCTGAAACACCAGGGAAATGTTAGCACGGGGGGCGATGGCAAACTGACATATCTCTTCATATTAATCATGCTCATCCGCTGGCTGATATCGTAGCATATAGTCACAATGTCAGGATCCAACGTCCTCCAGTTCTCCGGGCTCGATGTGTCGTAAAACTCCAGGCGATACTCGGCACCCGAGAGCTTGATCTCGAAGATAAAGGGCTGGTCGATATCACGGAGGAGAGGAATGGGATTCACATTCTCTCCTGCGCTGAGTCTCCTAGGAAGCCACATGTGGTGAGCAATCAGGATGGCATCACTTGCGGAAGACGTGAAGGGATCATGTAATTACGGACGATAGGAAAGTTGTTTTGCCACATTTTTCATCACCGACAAGAAGCACCTTGATGACTTCGGATTCCATGCTTTCGGTTTACAGTATGAGAGGTGATGTAGGTGTTTAATCGAAGCATCTCGACGTATGCTCTCTTAGTGAAATGAGATAGGAAGATTGCCCGGTTAGACGAATCTTGTTAGTCGTCCAAATGACTGATGGGACCCCACTTTGTACCGCCACAGGCACTTCTTATCTCAGCTTTGGGGGTGACGGGCTTGAACAAGGCCCCGAGCTCACCGCATCCGACGACAAGTCAAGTATTGTCCGGGTTTGATAATTATACCATCTGCATCGCATTACATTCGGCTTCATGTTATATAGCCTTGTGAAGGATTGTATTGGACTTGAATGTTGAATGATCACGGTGCACCGCCACATCTAGTCAGCGCCACAATTCAAGATTTCACCCACCAAAATGCATACAAGACGCAACCACTCACGTTGAGGTGAATAGACAGAGCAAGTTAAAAAAAAAAAAAAAAGTAACAACTCCACTACCCACACCTTAATGAGACGACTCCCGCGTATCAGCGTCTGGAGTCGAGCTCCCAGGGTATCTATCAGAGCTGGCCGCACCCCGGCCCTCACAAGGAATATCAGCACAAGGAATAGCAAAACGTCAAAGGCCCTGGTAAACAAAATGGCCGCCAATGTCGACTACGGCAAGTGGTCCAAAGATAGTCTCATTGAGCGGCTGGTCCAGCTGGAAAAGGAGTTGCAGGCCCGTCCTGCCGCTCCGGTAGTGGGAGATGCGGCCGCGGAAGACGCCCAGCCAGCTGCTCTTAAGAAGCGAAAGGAGAAGCCAAAGATGGACCCCACGACCAAGTCGTTCCGTTTCATCGCCCTCAGGCTGGCATATCTGGGGCGCAACTACGGAGGCTTCGAGTACTCGGCCAGCGGCGTGCTGCCAAGTATAGAGGAGGAGCTGTTCAAGGCGCTGACCAAGACGTGCCTCATCTTTCCCGAGGACGAGCGTGCGGTGGACTTTGGCAACTGCGAATACTCCAAGTGCGGGCGCACGGATCGCGGTGTCAGTGCCTTTGGGCAGGTCATTGCCCTGCGAGTGAGAAGCGCAAAGCCAACGAGTGCAAGCAGAAACAAGAGGAAGAAGGTGGTTGAGCAGACACAAGGGGCCGAAGCTCAAGCTGAGGCCGCGCAGACAGAGTCGGAACCCATGGAGACTGATACCCCGGAGCCACCGCCCTTCGACCCTATCCGAGATGAGATCGACTACCCCAAGGTCCTCAACCGGGTCCTCCCACCAGACATTCGTATTCTCGGATGGTGTCCGTCGCCGCCGCCCGACTTCTCTGCGCGCTTCTCGTGCCGTGAGCGCCAGTACCGCTACTTCTTCACCCAGCCGGCCTTTAGCCCATCCCTGCCTTCTCGGGGTCAGAAGAACGTCGGCTGGCTTGACATCGACGCCATGCGGGATGCCGCAAAGCGCTACGAGGGGGAGCACGACTTCCGCAACTTCTGCAAGATCGACCCCGCAAAGAACATCACCAACTTCAAGCGGGGGATCCTCGAGGCCACGATAGAGGAGGTCCCCGATATGGGGTCGGCCATGCAGTATCTGAGCTGCCCCCCGAACTTGAGCGCCACTGAGAGCGGGCAGCTCCCCAAGGTGTACTGCTTCAAAGTCAGGGGCACGGCGTTCCTGTGGCACCAGATCAGAAACATGGTGTCGATCCTCTTCCTGGTGGGCCAGGGTCTGGAGAAGCCCGACCTGGTCGACAATCTCCTGGACGTCGAGAAGAACCCGAGACGGCCGGTCTACGTCATGGCCGACGAGGTGCCCCTCGTGCTGTGGGACTGCCTATTCACCGACGAGAACGGCGCAGACCTACCGTGGATACACGTAGAGGACAGCATCGACCCGGCGAAGCCCAACACGGCCTTTGGCACGACGGAGGGGCTGTGGAAGCTGTGGCGCGAGGTCAAGATGGACGAGATTCTCGCCAACAGGCTCCTCAACCTGGTCGCCCAGCCGCTCAACTACGACGCGCTGCCGGTCAAGGAGGGCCCGCCGTCGGTGAAGCTATTCGAGGGGGGCAACTCTGGACGGCAGGCGGGCAAGCACGTGCCTGTGATGAAGATGGCGCTGATGGAGACGCCCGAGGAGCAGAGCAACAAGTTTGCCCAGCGTAGGGGGTTTGCCAGCGCGGAGGATAGGGACCAGCAGCGTTATGCCAAGAAGGCGCAGGCCAATGCGGCCGAATAGACATCTCCTCGAGCAGTGTATACACTGTGGAATAGTAAAATAAAAATATAAATGAAAAGACCATTTAAAAAAAGGCGTAAGCAAGTATAACGCCCCATTCTAAAACTTTCCGTAAAAGGGTATCTTCTCATAACGATTCCATGATAAAACAGTGTTTCCCAAGTGTCCCAACGCCATTTTTTTCACCCCTTTTCACTCAATCCCCCCTCGGGGCGCCTTCTCATAAAGACACTCCCTCGCCTCCCTCCAGACCTTCTCGACAATGTGCCTCCGCGGCAGCAAGCCGGGGAACACCACCACCACGTCCTCCTCGCCCTCGACGACCACGACAAGATAGTACCTGACCTCGAACCCCCGGAACGCCTCGTTGACGAAAATGTCCTGGATCTTCTCCGTCGGGATGAACCGCGTCGCCGCGCTGGCCAGGTACGTCCGCGGGCTCTCGCTCGTCTGCACGCCCAGGCCCCTCAGCACTAGCAGGCTCTCGGACGAGTGCACGCGGAGCGCTATCCCATAGCACAGCGTCGCCGCCCCCGGGACGAGGAGGGGGAGGGGGATCCGCGCCGCCAGCCTCCCGAGCGCGACGCCGAGCCGCGAGCGGTGGAGGCAGCCCGCCATGTACCAGAGGGTTTCCGTCGAGAGCCAAGTTTGGGGCCAGAGGGGATAGGTGTCGAGGGGCTGCGCGAACGGGCTCTGCAGCCAGCGGGAGGAGAGGACGGTGCAGATGGTGAGGAGCAGCAGGAGGCGGAAAACGATGAGGACGGTTCGCAGGATCCGGAGGGAGAGGGTTGGCGGCGGGAGGGTTGTGACTGTGAACTCGGCCGTCGTGGGCGAGGGGCGCCGGATGCGCAGGTGCGGCAGGGTCGTGAGCATCTTGGCTGTTGCTTGCCCGTGGATGGAAGCTTGGGGATAATCGGTAGAGTGAAGGGGAGTAGAGCTATTCGAAGTTGTTCATGAAGTGCTTGAGTCTAAGCTTGGGCTTCCCATGGTTTAAGATCTCTTGTTCGATTAAAAAGGTCGGGTCAATTGATATTCATCGCTCCTCCATTGCTGTGATCTGCTAGTATGACAGCTATGGAATTGGATGTGGAAGTCGCAGGGGTGCGAGGTGGTGATGGCAGGTACATATCGGATGTACCTCTGACCCGGTGTTCTGCCGCGCTATACCCTTATAGTCCAAAAATTCAGCTCCCACTCCCGACTGTAATGGTCTAATGGTGAAGAGTTTCAATTTCTCGATTGCTTCTCTCCCAAATCCGTCAGATCCCCCCCGTGACGCCCAGACCGAACGCTGCGGTGGTCGCCCACTCGCTCAGGTAACTAGCGATTGTGGAATGCGCACCCTAAGCATTGGAGAGTACCCTTGAGGGAGGCTTCACTCTGCAGAGATCTCTCCCCCGTCGCGTGGCGGGCTGGATTACGATCGCGGGGGGTTTGGGATGATGGTTCGAGATGGAAACATCAACACTTCTTTTTTTTTTTTTGGCCCAATATTATTTATTTATTCGGGTTCAAAAAATTTATCACCAGGAGCGGAATGTCTGGAACTTTTATAATTCAAAATGCAGTAAATTGAAAAAACGTTCAATCGTGAATCGTAGCCCAAATTGAACCCCTCTGGTACCCAGACACTTGCTGGTGAAATGAGGTTATCGCCAAGTCGAATTCGTAAATATACCTCCTATCACTGTCAAATCAACCATTTTTTGGCTAGCTGAAAATCAAAAGCTATATTATCGAATTGCGCTTGTATTCTCTCTTCCAATATCACTCTTTTCCCACCAAATATACCTGAAACCGAGGAATCCATCCTTCAACATGAAGCCGTGAGGCAGCATTGTAAAACACATTCCTACACAACATAGAAAAGGGGGTACGGCAATGATTGTTTGTAGAAAATGTGAAAGGATAGCACAATGTCCACCTTTTCTTTTTCTTTTTGATCCCATATCCAATGTTATAATGAGAGTGAACCAGGATGTGTGTGAGGTAAGATCTCGCGGCCTCCTCATTGAAACGAAATATAATGAAGCGAGAGGGGAAAATCAAAGCAGAAGAGAAGTATATATCTTTGTAGGTTCGCTATAACAAAGGAAAAGTCGTCAAGTCGTCATAAACGTCTGTAATATCCTCATCCGGCCTTCAAAAGGACTCGCGCGGGAACGAGACCTGATGGCGGGGGAGATCCGAACAAATGATCCAAAAGTGAAAATCCAAGTACATGCCGATGTATATCGGGTCCGAGTATGCAAAATAATGCGTAGCCGCCACTGCCCGTAAATCCTATGTAAATGGTGCCAATCCACCAAAGTCCTGCTGGGCGTCATGCTAGCTTCCTCTTGTTCAAATGGTATCAGCTGTGAATGGCAAGAAACAGAAAAAATGCAGTACAAATAACGTGAACAAGTCGTTACTAATGTAAATGTAAAACAATGGCTGAAAGTCAAACTCAATCGATATATCCGGAAACTCGACATATAATCGCGATGAGCCAAGTCCGTGTCGAGGGAAATGGCACGCAAAAAGATAAATATAAAAAAATGCGCATGGGTTTTAGACCTCTAAATCATCTCGCTCTTATGCATTCCAGTTGACATGAAAGCGCCTCTGCCTTCTACAGGCGATCGAACAATGTCTTGGTCATACATGACGGGAGGGGGAATGGAAATACTGTGGTTGGCGCCAACTCCGGTCTTGAGATGTTGAGTTGGAACGCTCTCGTAAGGCGCCTCACCGTGAGGTGACCGAACCATGTCTTGATCATACATGGTAGAAGGAAGGAAGGGAACACTGTGATTGGCACCCATCCCGGACTTGAGGTGCTGAGTCGGAATGCTCTCGTATGGTGCCTCGACGTGCGGTGATCGCACAGCTCGGCCCTCCTTTGGTCCGCGACTCGCGGATCGCAGGCGCTCAGTTGCCTTGGAAATACGACCAGAGAGGCTCGTGTCTCCTGTGCTGCGACCTCGGCTATGGCTCTTCGAGGCTGGCGGAGCAGGAGGGGGGATCACCGGGACCATGCCGTCGTTGGGAGCTGCTACTGGTGCATCCCCTTCATCATCATCATCCATGACTATCTCGATCATTCCAGAGCCCAGGGCACCTCCCTGGGGCCGCCGCATATTAGGGAGAGGCGCGGGAGGAGGAGGTGGTGGTGTCGCCAGGTGCTGCAACTCCCTGAGCAAAGGCGGCGCAGGGGGTGGTGGCGGCGGTGGTGGCATGAGAGGCTCTTCTTGTGATCGCCGCCTACGATTGCCATTGACGATCTCATCAATCCCGCGAAGCTCTGCTGAGCTGCCCTTCCTGCGTCTTGGGGTCGGATCATCCGGTATAGGCGCCGACATGCTTCTGGGAATAAAAGGTCGGGTGGGCGGTTGATACACAGTCGAAGGCAGCAGAGTAAATGGATCCGCTTGCTGCGGTTGCGAAGTGCTCGGGCGCTGTTCATACGAAGGCTCCTCTATCTTCTCAGCAACAAATGATGGTGGAATAGAAGGAATCTTCGGTAATTCCTGAGCACTCTCTGCATCATATGCAAGCCTCATAGCCTTGGGTGTTGCAGGGAGACCAATAACCGGAGTTTGTCTGGCTGAATTGAACCCGCCCTTGGGTAATGGCGCTGTGGCACAACGGGGTTGTTCACCAGGCGATGGCACGGGGCTCGAAGTTTCGACTATAACATGTCTAATATCCATCGAGTTCTGGCCTGGGTTTGGAATTGAAGGTGCTCGTGCGCGCTGCGCAAGGGACTTGCGGCGTTCTTCAAGTTCTCGTGCAGCTTGTTCCTTCTTTCGCTGTCTCTCTTCCTTCATCAATCGCAAGTCGCCAGCATGCTCAGTCGAGGCGGCTCGGCCATGAACACTAGGAGGAGGAGGGGGAATGTCACGAAAGTCAGAAACATCTCGACGGCGGCTGCCGGAGCGGTCGCGCTTGGTTGCGACTGGTGAGCTGGGTCCCCGTGAAGCACTACCATTATGTTTTGCTCTGAACATTTCCTGTGCCTCTATGGCCCTTCTGTAATCTTCTTCATCCTCAGAGCCCTCGTAGTGAAGGATCGTGGCAGAGAGAGGCGGCGCAGGCGACGTTGCCTGTAACCCCTCCTCATCAACTCCTTTACTTCGGCCCCGGGTGTCCAAGGGTGTAAGTCTTGCGCGACCATCAGGGCTTTGACGCCGGCTGCCGCGGCTGGAATTTCGGCTCTTGGGCTTTGACACCTTGTAGGTACTACTTGTCTTGCGGACAGTCACCGGCTCGCCAACCTCAGCTGCTCGAGGGGTGCTCAGTATAGCAATGTCTTCAGGAGACATCGGAACTGGGGAGGTTGGTGATCTCTTTGGCTTGTGCCAAGCTCGGGAAGAGCCTCGGCCACGTTCCTCTGAAGGTTCTCGGGATCTCGTTCTCCTCTCAGCGCTTGCATTCCTTCCGCGCGAAGAGTCTCGGGTTCTCTCTTTGCTGCTGTGGAGGTTGCGGCCCTTCTTCGAGTATCGGGACGCAGCATCAAGACTGTGAATATAGTCGTCCTTGTGCCTTTGGCCCTGTCGCAGGCTCCTTCCGGCGCTGGATGCAGAGGTAACGGAACTCACAGATCCAGGACCGCGACGACGGGTTGGCGTTGGCCAATGATATTTGGATGAAGAAGGCATTGCCTGGTCAGGAGAGAGGGCATTTACCTCGTTCGCGAGAGCCTTGAGCTCCAGATGAAGACCGTGGGGGATTCTATCCCGAGATCCGTTTCGGTGGTTGGCGCGAATGTCGTGGACCTTGGCCATGAAGTCCTTGTTTGGCGAGGGCGGAGATGGCTGGTTGTTTCGGTGTTCAACAGGAGTCTGAGTCTGCCTGTCACGCACCATCATGGGACTTGCAGTGGCTGCCCGGTGCAATGTGTTGCCGATGACAAGGTTATCTTGTTCCAGAGAAGCCTTGCGAGCATGAGCACCAACTTCTTGTTTCTCTTTCTTGAAGGATGCCAATGCTGCATCGATCGCAAGCCGATTGTTAGCATCCATGGTATTCTCACCGATGGAAGGTAGTCGACCTCTAGGTCGGGCAGAGGTCGGGGTATTGAACCTGCTGTTGCTTGACGGGCGGAGAAATGCAGTGGCTGCATCATAAGCTCCGCCTGGTGAGATTGCAGAATCGGCGATGGGAGTAGGCCCTGCCGCAATGGGAGTTTGTCCATCATCCCCTTGAGAGTAGAATTTAGCCTTCTTTCCAGTGTCTCCGAAGGAGGTGATTAATTTCAAGGCAGAAGTCTTGGCGATGCTTCTTTGAGGACCACGCTGAACCCCAGGGGGTGAGAGGGGTGGGCTCAGCATTTCGGGTATGCTGGGCGTAATCGTCTGCTGTTGAAAGTTGAGCTGCGTAGCGGAAGGAGATGTCCACGCTTCAGTTGGCTCGGAGTCCGTGCAGGCAAAGCATCGGATTGCGAGCTGCTCGTTACGTCGCATTATCTCATGCTTGCCCCATTTGCGGATAATCGAGGCTTGACGCTCCCAAACACTAGGAAATACCAGGCAAGTGAGGATCAAGGCCTCCATATAACGCTTGTGAGAAACGTATACTTCAATGGCATCGTTATGATCCCCCATTCCTAGCATAATGGTCACCGCAACGTGGACATCCCCCGTCTCCAGCAACCGTTGCACATACGTGCGACCGACCTTTTGCTGTGAAGCTTGGCCACCAATGCCGCTTAAGGCCAACAACATCCAGTCTGAGGAAGTCATGTTTTCTGTTCCCGCCGCCATCAAGTCCGTCTCCATCTCACCCAACCATTTGGCGAGGAGAATGCGGTTGGCTGACCCTGCTGGGTGGCGACTCATTTCATCAGCGATTAGGTCCTCGACATCCTTGTGCCATCCAAATATCGTGCTGAGCATTTGCCGACGTAGGTCGTCGTTTGTTAATCGTGAATTGTTTGCGTTGGCGGGATGCTTGTATGGCAGGTCGGTGAGACGAGTGCGCGTGTATTTAAATAGATCATGCACCCTGTTGTCATCAGGACTTCGGGGCACCTCGTTGCGAAGTCTCGATGGCCGATGCCTCGAGCGGGTTGAAGGGACAGAGGGAACACTTGTGGTCCCAATGGAGTAGCCCATCGAGTACATGTCCACCTCTTGCCTTCGACCATATGCGCTATTACCAATGGTGGAGGATTTCAAGGATGACCCAGCTGAGATGTAGGTATTTTCCGTCTTGTTTCCGCGAGATCTAAGTGATCCGGTATGTCTTCCGGGGGTTTTCGAACCCCCTGAGGACCTCGAAATTTCGGATGCCTCGCTTCGGCTGGAAACGGGACTGCCCGTCGTCTCATACGGCAGCTCACTGCCAGAGTCAAGTGCGGGCCTACGGACGAATCGATCAAAGGGCGACAGGTGATCCTCGTCACTCTCAGATACACCCAGTTCGAGTGGGATGGAGCTGTTCTCTGACTCGGAGGTGTGTATGGTTGTGGTTGAGTGTGTCGACTTGGCCTCAGGCTCCTCAATGGAATTCGGCGGCGAAGGAGGCAGTGAGTTCACTGGATGTTGCACATTGCTCACCATGATTGATGGCGTATTTAGATCAAATTGCTGCACCGTGCCGCCTCTCCCCAAGGTGAATAGGATGGCTCCTGGTCCCCATAAGGCAAGACCTCTAACATGCTCCAGCGTCGGGATGTTATCCGATGTGACATGCTTGGTCCTTACATCCCATGAGAGTGTTTGTCTATAGAAAAAAGGAGGTCAAAGTTAGCTTGTTCGTCGGTTACTAGATCCAGGGACCAAACGCATCATCCGTGCGACCTCCGCACAAGTGCCACACTTACGAATCAGAGAATTGGATAACACGGCCGTTCTTCGACCAGCCCATCCAGTTAGGGCCTTCCGAAAAGTTCTCGGACCTCTTGAGGATCCTCACGACTTTCGCTGCGTCCTCGGCTGAATGCGACTTTGCGATGCTCCACACCCGAAGGTCTCCGTTGAGGGTTTGCGTAGCAAGCATGTCAGATTTTTGACGAGAAGAGGACGCATGCCAAGACAGAGTTACTAAGGGTGAGGGTGCTCTGGATGTTGTGAGATTGTGAAGTATAGTGAAGCGGGGCTGAAGGGTGGCGATGAGAAGTGTGCCATTTTGATATCTGCAAACCGGTTAGAAAGACGTCCGTGGGATGGGCCGGGGATGATTCTCACCCAATAGCAAACGTCCTGCAATCTGACGAAGGAGCTAATGATGTGACGGGTATTTGGTCCAAGGTTCTAGATGATATATGCTCCGACGTCGTTGGTTCAAATAGTATGATACTTCCTTGCATATTGCCTGTGTGTTTTCAGTTAGTGAAACGAGTTCGTAAGCTGCTACGGGCCCCAGCTGAATTCTTGAGTTCCATCACGTACCAAAGGCAACACTACCGCTCTTCATCCATGCCGCAGCAGTCAGATGTTCGTAGGATGCAAATCGGGCGACCTCATCCCCCGTCGCCAGATCCCAGACGATTGCCGTCTGGCCAGCATCGTAACTGACCACAAAGCGACCACTGCCGAGATCGCTATGGTTGTCCACTGCAAGGAGCTGGATCTCCTCGGCGTGGCTGGAGAATATTCTCTCTATGCTCAGGGTGTCATGCTGGCAGCAGATGACGGACGCGCCCTGGGCATAAAGAAACATGTTTCCAGTGGCTGCACAAGGCTCGAAATATCTCTCATGTGGCATGGCAGCGAATTCCTGTTGTTGCGCAGGCCGCATGGCGGTCGACCGTCCCGAGCCCTTTGAGGGGGCCCGGTGCCTTGATGAGGCCGCGGCAGACATGGCAGACTGGATATCTTTTGGTGTGTCTAGTCTCGCAGAACCAGAATGAAAATCAGTTGGGTGGCTGTAGAAATGCCACAGTAGTCGGGGGAATGTCCCCTAGGGATACTCCCCTTGGCCGACACGGGAAGCGTCAAGTCAGTCCGGGTGGTGTGTAACGAGACACAACACTTCCACCACACCGCACCGATGCAAGTGAGCGCAACCCTGCCAGACCGGGAGCCCTCTCTGCTGTGCGCTGCAGTTCTCACTGGTAGACCATCACAAGACCAGAACAGCCTTTCCCATTGCCCAAAACCCTCGCCGGGTTGCTTTATTTCCAATCACCCGCCCAATAAAGCCCGTCGAGACCGGATCGTCGCTGAGGCCGTCTATTTCGGAGTGATCCACCGCTTCGGCACAAGACCTGAGTGGCGCAGTATGTAGGACCGGTCGCGATGGTGGAATTCGGGACGTACGGGGTTCTATGTCTCGGTACAACAATAAATATACAGTGCAATTGAAATGCAAGAATCGGAGGGACGGTGAAAGAGTAGAGAAGGAGGAGAAGTCGTCTGGGAACGACAGGATGTGTGGGAGCCGGGGCGCTTTTGCAATGGTCACAGGCGAATGCAATTGCCCGATGAGCACGAGTGGGGCCCGGCGCTTGTTTCGTGCAGCAGCTTGGGGTCTAAGGGAAGGGGGATGGATGGGATTGCAGGTACGGGTTCCAACTAGGAGGGCGTTCGTGGGTGGGTGAATGTATTAGACTGCTAACCGCCTCACAGCTGCAGGCCGGGAATGGCTGTGGGAGCGGAGGAGGGGGATGTGAGAGGCCAAGAGAGACTCATACGTACATGACATGGGCTGACAAGCGCAGTATGCGACGACACGTAAAGAGCAAACAAGAATGGATGGAAAATAGAATGAGAAAAAAAAGCAATAAAACAGAAGGTTGGGGGTCTGCCATGGATATCAGGACCGGGAGGTAGACTCGAGGTGTGTATGGTACGTGTGATGGGCAACCAAGATGGGCCGAAGTCAGAGGATGGCGCCTAAAGGTCCCTAGACTGGCCTGTCAGTGGTTGAGAGGTCGGCCACATAAAATTAGAGCCCTGTCCGCAGATGGAGCCCTCGAGGAATCGACGAGCGGATACGGACCGGTATCCAGGCCAAAGAGCTGCTGCATGGCCCAGGGTACCCCTCACGCAAGCACCTATCCCTACCTCTGAGTAGGTACATGCGACTATCGCTGGCCCGACACTTTTGGGACAAGCCACAAAAGGAAAGGCAACGTCGATGAATGGTTGGGCTGCTGCGGATGGGTGGAGCGCTTGTTTCCATCCTCATTGTCGTGCTGCAAATTGCCCATAGACACCGTCCCTGTCCCTACCATCTGCACTGTTCGCGATGAAGCAGACGCCCGGACAGACTGGTGATGCCATGAAATTTGGCCCAGGCTAGGTCGGATATCAAGGCCGCCATGGGCCGTCCACGTGTGCTGGCTTCATTGACAACAACCATTACAACCACATGGATACCTGGGTAGTAATTAACAGCTGGCGCTTTTTGATCTGATTCCAATTTGGTCTGCGCTGCATCAATCTGCCGACTCCGTATGGAGTGCATCCAGTCGGTCAGTGAATATGCATGCCATGTTGTCTTTTTGCGTGCTATGTATGGACTCTTTTTCTTTCCTTTTGGGCTATTTCTGGTCTTCGTGTTAAAACCCTTGCGCCTCAGGTGCATGGCAGCATAAAGGTAACGTCAGCCAGCAATCAGATCCAAAACGCATTTGCACGCAAGGTACTGTATCACCCATTGGCGTTTCGTGTACTGAGCGGTTACAACCCCCCTCTCCCCTTGCGGGGTTACGGTGGTACAATAACGCTGTGGATGGGACGAGAACAGGACTCGGGCTCGCAGTAGTCGAGAGGCAAACGGACGGTTGATAGGAGGGTGAGCCAGGACATTGGGCGAAAGCGCCCTCGCTTGATAGCCTGTAACTGCAGCCCATGCTAGCGTTCGCCTCGATGGGAGACCCAGATGGGCTCATCCACTGGCCGGCTTCTCCGCTTGTGCTGGCCCTGTGCGGTGTCGATTCGTGCTCTGGATGATTGCTGGAGCGCCTGGGATAGGGATTCGATGGATGTGCTTGGATTCAAGGCGGGGCTGTTGAGCGACGACGTTCAATCGAAGCGGCTGTCGAAGCGCCGAGGTCTATGGGGCCTGCTGATTGGCCGGCACTTATGCAAGTGCGTTTCCGGGACGGACCAATGGGAGTGCTGATCACGGCTGTCGACAGGGGACCCAGAAGCCCCGCCTTCGGCCCCTATTCCTTAGTGCCCATCCCGTTAAAATGGGCTATCTTGCCTAGAGTCTGGCGCCAGACTTGCGCCAGACTGCTCCTAGCGGCAGTGGTAGTGGCAGTGGCAGTGGCCCCCGCTCTGACGCTGGCTGCCAGGGGGTTGCCCTCCCCCTGCTGTGATTGCTGCACACTGCGCAGGCGCTCCCTCCACCACGGCTGCCCTAACCTGATACGGCCCGCACCACGCCGTGATGGCTCTACCTGCTGCCAACGCTGGCAAGAGTGTGCGGGCAAAGTACCTGCCTCACTTTGGCGCTGTTGTTGGCTGCCCCCCAAAGTGTCTCACCTGGATCGTCTCGCTATTCTCCTCCTGTATGGCTAGTCCTGCATCGACTTCGACAACAGCTTCTGCCTCATTCGGTGTAGCAGAAACAGGCCAGCCCCGTTGGGAATGACCTGCTTCGGTCGCCGTCGCATCTTGAGATCTGAAAGATCACATCTCATCCGGTGCATGTCGTGCCATGCCCAACCACCGCTGTCGGCCTCTGTCTCCATTCCGACAGCGATCCTAGCACAGGCCAGTCATGGGCGCGATATCAATTGGCACTTATCGCCGTTCTATTTCAAAATCTATACGAACGTCTACCTCCTGCTAGGTAGGCCGGAGGAGCAGCGCCCATCCTGCCAACTCTGACGTAGGCTGGCGTCCCACGACTGCGTTGCAGCCAACAGCAGGACGCAATCCATTGCGGCGCTGCTCGTGAGCACAGCAGGTCTACCCAAAGATGCACAGCAGTCGGCACAGCACGCTGCATGCACTTTAGATGGGGGCACCATGTATGCATGTACCTACATTCTGTATCACGCACAGCAAGACAAGTGCGGGCGGTTCTCTGAGTGAGTGCACGCACTCGAGAACCAGCAGTGCGCGGCCAAGTGCGTAGCCCGCATATGGCGCCTCACCCCAGTCACACATCATTACATATTCTCAGCTCCGAGGCCCAACCTCATCTGCGCTGAGCCTTCAACAATGCTGATCAAATTGGACTGACGTTTTTACATGGTAGCTTGACATTTGGCCCTAAATCCTTCGTCAGCAGGGTTGGACCCCGTCGGCGCGAGGAGCAGCCCCCAACCTCGACGACTATCACCGACCAACAACACTAATCACTTAGGCTTCAGATGCAGTAGCTGGCCGCAGTGTTCGCGACCTGCCATGCCAATGCATACAGGCACACGCAGGTATCCAGGAAACAACGGGCGGATCTCATCACTCGCAGCCCCCAGCGGCCCCAGATGCCGTGCTGTGGCCAACAACCAATCTACATAGCTCCCACTCCTCCCTCTGACGCCGGGCCATTATTCGAGGGCTGGTGCATCAAGGACAATGAGAAGATCTCTAGTCCGTTTAATAACCAGTCCACGCTATATCAAACGGCATAGAGCGCAGGGCACGGGAAATAATGATAGCACCCCGTGACATCGCTCGGGGCCAATGATGAAGTCAAAGCCATATCGGGTGCTGTAGGTTCCTGGACCAACATGAACCCCGTGCACGCTGCTGTGCTCTCCCCACACGGCAGCGAGAAAGGGCTCTTACCCAATGCAGCACCACGAACCACCTATTCTTCATGGGTGGTCAGTTTTCCGGCCGATGGCTGGTCGGTGTTAAGGCGGCTTTGATGGATCACGGAAGGGATTGCTCAGATCATAACTAATCCCCAGCCCTGCAGGCCGCCTTCGCCGCCACGACAGAATCCTAGTACGGAGCTTCGGCTGTTTCAGCCATCATTCGTCCAGTGTTCGTTGGTCGGTCAGCAGCCACGCAAATCGGGTCCTCTTTGCCACAGCCTCTCTCTCCGCTAGTTTTGCCAGATCGAGGCGTCGAGGCGTCGAGGCGTCGGGGAGTGTGTTTCATGGGGACCAGTTGTCGCTGCCGAGTCCTGGCCGCCCCTGGTGGCGAAGTCTTGGCCCCAAAAACGTGCGTCGAGGGCTTTTGGACCTGGAGATTCATGAAGATTGTGGGGATCCAAGTCCCGTAGAGCTATACGTACATGCATACATAACACTTGACCATGCGCACAGATTATCCTCTACTTTTCATTGGAACAAACAACAGCACTCCGCAGCCAATCAACAACTCCCAACGATATGACTGGTCCTCGTCCAACCTCGCCTAAAAGACTCAATCAATCAACTGCTCAGCATAATATCCGACGAGCGCCGAGATTCGTGTTCTGACGTAGAACAACATCATTTCGCTCGGGTAACACACAAACACCACGTGCAGGCCTGCCCTGCCAGGTAGGCAGCTGTTTGCCATGCGAGAACATCCCTCCGCGCAAGCCTTCGACTGGGAATCCTGGCCGGCATGCGTCGAGCACAATGTCAATGGTACATGGCATCACGCCCATAAGCTCGTAAAGGGCCTTGCTTGCTATCAGCAAGACAACTGTTACACGTATGATAGGTGCAATATGTATGCCGCATGCACCCACATCAAATTGGCCGCATGCAAGATGCACGTAGTTCCCGATTAAGATCCCGTTCCGCCATTATGGTAGCACTTTGTTTTTTCCAATTTCCGCCCTATCCAGTCTCTTTCGTTCGGGGCTACCGGGAAGGCGGGGAGGTTCTCGCTCGGATCATGCATTTCGCTTCTGCCATGTCCAACAATATCCCATCGCTAATATTGGGGGTCGCAGTTGCAATGACCTGATGGACACCAAGAAAGGGTAAGCTGGGCTGCACGTACTTCTCGAGATGGACAAGTGAGTCCAAAGCCGTTACAGGTAAACCCCAGGAAATTGTGGAGAGCTGCCTGACTCGCCGGTGCACGGTATTTGAAGCTTCTCACGCCTTCTTAGATAGGAATAATCATATATGGAGATCGGTGTTAAGTGATAATTGACTTCATGTTTATCCCTCTCGCGACGGACCTCACAATGACACAGGGTAAGCATGGTTTTGTGGCCATGGGTCCCTGTTTGAGGATCGAGCACGGGGACTTCTTTCGTTTCCCTTGACTCGGATTCCCTTTCCATGCATGGAACGCATGGAAGGGGTCTCTAGCGGGGCACGGAAACGCAATGCAATTTAATTGTCCGTTAAGGCTTGAGATTCAGGGCGACCAAAGAGTTCCCGATCTCCTCGCTCGATCGCCTTCGTCGGCCACACTTAGCGTCGGCGATAATCGGGAGGATTGGGCTTGCAGCGAAGGCTTGTTCTACGGACCGCTCCGAGTTGGCGTCGGTCTATCGAAGTCTGGTCGATTTGGAAGGAAGGAGTAATGGCAATGTCCATCATCTGACATTAGTCCCTCGTAGTATGGAGGCCTCAGTTACCTTCATCCGACGCCGATAGTGGCGAGGCCCAACTCCTCAACTCATTGGAAGCCAAAGTGTCCACTCCCGTTTTCTTCAGTTCTCCTAGGACTTATTCTCTGTTCGCGGGCGTATCTGTTTTCTTTGTCTACATCTTCGTTGTCTCCCTGGTGATTGGTAACATAGGCATTGTATCACCATATTTCTCCAAAATGGGAACTACTGGGAAACTCTCTTTAGCAAGACACTCTAGAATACTCAAGCTCTAATTATCTATATATGTCCAAAGAAAATTTAGTTCATTGTATTTTCTCTATTCTGCCATGTGAACATCACAACTGTCCCAACTCTGCTTTGATTTGTACAGTCAACTAGGCTGATATCTCACGTGGCACTCCGATGCCCTCGAAATGTATTCAGGCGCAGCGCCAGCATATTGATCAAGGACGTGTGGCTTTGCTTCCATCACAACTCTTCCGCGGCAACGATCAGACTGGGCGATATGTCACTGGAAGGTAGAGGCAAGGAGAGGGAGAAGAAGCACCATTTCCTCACGCGGCAGAAGAACAAGCCCAAAGAAGAGTTCAATCTGCCCTTTTCGTCGGCCGCCAGCAACCCACGGCCAACAGACCCCAACGTACCAAACAGCCTGTATAACTTCAGTGTCCCTTCGAGTCCAAGGAGTCCAAGCCCAAGCTTCACCAGCTGCACCAAGAGTATGTTGATCGACGATATCAAAAGACGCAACTTGAAGTTTTCCGAGCCAGAAACAGTGCTGGTTTTATCAAAATTCAATCAAAGGCATGCTCAAAACCCAAGTGTCGGAGTTTCAGCGAGGAGTTTCGCGCCTCACCTCTGTATCCCTCATTCAAAGGTAAACAAAACAGGATACAGACGGATTTCTTCCTTGCCGCCGGACAGGAGCATACCAAACCAACCACATGCCATCAGATCCTTGAGGATGAGCACCAATGGCCCCAATGGCCCCAATGGCTCCGATAGTCAAAAGATGATGCTCGGCAGTTCATCTTACTGAAAGTCAGATCAGTCTTCAGACCCTTCCCCAACTTCCGTACAAATGGTTTATATCTGCTCGAGGCTGGTCTACTCTGCAATTCTTGTAACCTGTCATCTGCTGGTGGACATGTGGGATGTAGTACATCGAGACTAACCTACAAGTCAAAGCCCTCGATGTTTTCGAGTCTCGCTGGCCTACCCGGTGGAAGAGGCTCAATAGGAAGTCATCACATCTCCTACAGTCATAACTTACAACGTTACTTCGATCCCATCGACCAACGTAGGTTACTAGCTCCTCCATTTTAAAGGGGAGATGGGTAGCCTTGCTAGACTCTGAGGCATGTGATTTTTGTCTGTTCGTTCGGTATGGGCAAACCACCAGAATCAATTTTCTCCCACACGTCTTCGAGTGTATCATGCATATTAAAGGCGGAGAGAGACCATCTATGTACACTTCCTAGGACAATTGCCGCCTTTAGAGTGACCCGAGACTGGTCCCTTGGTGTCCCTATGCCGAATAGAGTTTCTAGAAAATGGCCAAAGTATGGATAATAGGTCAGGAAGAAGCAAGGCTTAAACTATAACAAACCCGAGAGCAAGGAGGAAGTCAAGACGATGATGGATCTACCATTCCGACTCTATCATTCCGAGACTCCGCAGGTCCTTACGAGTTGAACACTTCTACATATGACAACTAGTACCCATAGCCAGCAAAGATTATGACGAGGGACATCTAGGTTAGCTCACACGTGGCGATTGCCACCTTGAATGATCATGACAGCTCGACCCTCTGCTAAACCCATCGATACCAGGCAACCACCAGGAAAATCAAGTCTCTGGACGTAGTCTTCTCCCGCCAAAGTCTCGGCATCCCTTCAGGAATGTCGCCTCAGCACGGTCAGCCCGAAGTAATCATCATACGACTCAACGACAACCCCTCCTCACGAGAGACCATCCCCGCGCCCAAGCCACACATGTCACGATTCTCGCCTTCGGAAGGGCTTCCAAATTCCTTCGACGGAAGGCAATCCGAACGGAGAATGTGCGGGAATTCCTTCTAGCCCAACACACCACGGAATCGGACCTCCACACACCATGGGATCGGACTTCTATACACCATGGGATCGGACCTCCACGCCACCACGTTGTTGAATAGCTCACCAAGCCCACCTACCAGGCTGGGCCTACCATTCTCACAAGTCCGAATATTAAGGTTGCAGACTAGCGAGTAGCCTCCATCCCCCCTCCTGCTCCTCCTCCCTCCTCCCTTCCTCCATCGGTTGCGCTTACCACCTTGGGGACCGGGCGAGTAAGGGAGGGCTTGCCCACGCTAATGACAATAGAATAAGAGTTACGGCATCACGGCCGCGGGCCATGGTTGTCTGCCGGGGAACTTCCACGTGTGAACTAGCGGCTGGCTGAACCCTGACTCGAAGCAATTTCCGGAAGGGCTAAGCATGCTTGCCTGGTGCCGGAAATGTTTCCTGCCAATTTTCCGGGGGTTCATAGACGACAGGCTGTATGTCAGAGCAAAAATGTATCAAGAAAGGGGGGAATCCATAGTCATAATGAAGTTGCTAGTGGTTTGTACGCCTTGGACTGCGGAGAGATATCAGCCGAGGGTAATTGTTCGCCGCACCGAAAACCCACGTTTCCACTTGAACCCTTGAACCCTTAAACATGGAGCTACCCACAAAAAGATCGAAGAGATGGAATGGAAGGTTTTGGAATTCTAGAAGCTTTCGTCGGAACCATGGTTCCGGTGGAGGCGTTCAATGGGGGGGAGGCAAGGAGGTTGGGTCAATGGCAATGGCAAATTTAGGGTAACGGGTACCGATGGATTTCACCCACACCGTTAATGAATAAGTCAAGGGCAAAAAAGACTTTAGACTAGGATCGCGAGACGAGGCAGAGGCTAGTAATGTCCACCAACACGAAATCCCGGTCTTCTTTCCGGGTGGTTGCCCGGAATGCCGCTGGTGTATGACACATGGAAAGGAATCCTCTTGGGCATCAAAACAAATTTCACTTTTGGTGGGACAGGAAAGTTTTTCTTGTTTAATGAGAAGGTGTGAAAGAAGTGAATTGTTGCGGGGGGTATCTCGAGACTAAAAATGCTATCTATCTAAAACAGGGCGAATGATGCCCGAGGGGCCAGGATTAAGGCCGAAAATGTAAAAAACCGTGTAAACCATTGCTTCTGATGCAAACCCAAACGACTGCTGTGATGTCGTGAAACCCAATCCAATAATGCCGTGTATGTATGCATGTCCTGCGCCGTCGCAACCTCCATGAGGTAATGAGATATGAGAAAACAAATAAACAAGATATCGCTGATGTGGTGAAAAGTCCCTTGACCGACTCTCTCTGATAAGGAAATAAAGATAGAAAATCGGATGCAGGTGCGCCGCGATGAGGGTGTGAAGCGCGCAGGTGTGTGTGGGGAGTGAGAGAGCTCTGGAGGAAAGGCGGTGTCCGGAATTACTCTGGAGTAATTCGGCTTCGTGTTTGGGTGTGAGGCTTACCGAGGGACCTATCGGTGGACCGGCAATCCTACCGGTCGTAACAGGTCCTCGTCGGCTGCAAGATTGATAGGGAAAGAGAATTTCCGTCGGTAAATCTCCACCTCAAGCCGAAGTGATGGCTAGTGAGTCATGGGGGGCCTGCCCTCGGAGTGGAATCCCGAAGTTGACCGAATCCACCCATCCACATTTTCGGAGGAGTGGAGGGCGACAATGGGATAGGCCTTCTAGAAACCTTCACTTTCGGGTCAAGGCAGGCGATCAGATCGGGTTGCGCAGGAAAGCCTTTGCGCGCCCCTCCTTCATCCGATGGCGCGTAGCCATTTCGGTGAAGCTGTTACCGTGCTGGAGTCATCGCTTGAGGATGGGTGTAGAGCGTGTAGTAGGAATCGTGTAAGCACCCTCGAAAGGGAGGGCGCGGGCGCGTCGCTTACTCCTGGATGGGAGTCATGTTGCTGAGCCTGCTCTTGGGGCTGCTCTTCTTGGTGCTTGTAGGCTTGCGCTGGGTCTTGCGTGCCTGGCGCTTGCGCTCCTTCTCGGTAACGACGTGCTTCATCAGCTGCTGCTGCAGAGCAAGGCGCTCGCGCTGCATGTGGAAGAGCTGCTCCTCGGTGAGCTGGACCTGGGCTTGAGGCGATGAGGCAGACGAGTTGCTGGAGCTTGCGACGCTGCGCGCGTCATCCTCGAAGGGGTCCTCCAGAAGAAGCAGGTCGTCGTCGGAGAGGAAGGATGTTGGGCGCTCCTGTTCCTCGCTGTCCAGAGAGCTGCGGCGAGGCCATGATGGGAATGCGCAGCTGGAGTCGCGGGCACTGAGGCCGCTTCGTGAAGAGATGTCCATGGGCATGGTGGAAAGAGTTGAGCTCATAGAGCTATATGAACCATATGATCCCCACATGTTGGCTGTTGTGATGTGATGGCGGTTTATGTTTGGTAGCCAGAGACGGTGATGGTATGATAGGCTTCGACCAGGTCGTATAAGTAGGTCTTCAGTCGACGCCGAGATCGTTCGGGGTTCTTGTCTTGTTGTTCCAGAAGGTTGGGAATCTGGGGATGGGGATGAGTCCAGATCTATATAAATGGGCCAGCGGAGCACCCAGCAGGATTTCACGTGGAAATTAGACGGGGTGTGAAAGAGCTCCTCAGGTCGTGATTGAGTGGGTGAGGCCGCGGGCAGTCGTCGGTCCGTGTTCTACCGGGTAGGGGTTTGGCGCGTCGCGGGTTGATGGACAAGGGTCCGAGTCAGTTGCGTCAATGGTAGGTATTTTTACCGTGACAGGTTTGTTTAGAGCCACAAGGGAGGCGAGGGCCAGATGATATAGTAGCTGCTGATGTCGTAGGGCGGTCTGTTGCTTAGCAAACAGGAGACAGGATGACTCAATATGAGAGTTGGGTGGATGAGGACGCAAGATACGTTGCACTTGGGGGCTGACCCGAGGAGGGCGGTGATGCTATTATAAATTCCTCTCTCGTCAGCCAGGCTGCCACGGTCGCCCAGGAGGGAACATGGCTGCGAGGCGTGCGAATCATGCGGGATAGCCCCGGGAGCACGAATCCGTCAGTCCGCTGCACCCGATCCCTGCACCCATTATCTCCCCCACGCCTCCCAAATGGGGGGTCAAAACAGCGGTGTTTAGGTCCATCTGACCGCCTCTCCCTTGAGGGCCAACCGCTATGGCGGTATGATTGGCGCCTAGGGCTCCCAACCACTACGGGGTGAGGGGGGGCCGGATGAGACCTGCCTCGCCGAAAGTGTGCAAAGCGTTGAGTCATTCAGCACCTACGGCTCGTTGCACATGCGCTATCAGCGGCCACTGGTCGGTTCCGCACGTTCGCCAACACCTGCCTGCCCAAGAGCAGCCTGGAGCCAAAGCCCGACCAGCCCAACTGCCTCATTCGCTGGCTCGGCGCCGCGGCGACAACGGCGAAAAAGCAACAACAGTGAGGAGGCGTCCTCGTCTCGAGGCCGGATGTATCTAAACTCCATTGCCACGGCAGGCAGTCAATGGGCATCGCTCGGCTGAACCCCCTCCCTGCGCTTGGGTTTTGCTTCTTCTGGCCTGTGCTTTGTTCTGGCCTTCTTCCCTTTCGGGGCACTAGTCTGGGCACCGACCGCCCGGGCATCTGGCCGCTCACTGTTTTCTTTTTTTGGCGGTGAGAAAACTACATTGTCCCTCCTTGGGCAATTTCCAATCGGGGAGCCATGGCGCAAAGTTTTACCTTCTTTGACGGGGTCTGTTTTCCAGCTGTCACTAGCTGCGGGGAGCACGGATAAGGAAATTGTTCCCCCTGCCTACGCTACGGAACTCCAGCGCCTGAATCCTGATATTGGCGCCCAAACAGCATGGTCCCTTTTCACATTTCCCATTATCTATCATTAATTAGAAAGGACGGTCTACCCTTACAGGTATCACAATTGACCTGAGCCCGACACACACACCTCTCCCTTTGCGACCAAAGTCGCGAGAGGCGCGGAGGGATCTGACCGGTCGCAAAATAGTAATATGCCCGTCTCAGTGACATTAAAATTAATTAACACCGAGGACGCAATGGCAATATATCGTAATCAACAAAACAGGTATTTCCGTAGAATCCTAAGCTGACATCGTAACGCCAGCCACACCGTATTGGACGCTGACAGTGACCAAATACGGGCTTTCCATCGGTGCGATCCCACCCTGCTGAACAATCCGCCAAATCAACCCGCCGCCTTTTGATGCCTTGCACCGACTTTTGCGGGATTGCGGATCAGGAAGCAGGATTGATTACCTAGCCAATCCCTCGGCCGGCCGCCTGCTCCCTTGGGAAGTACCTATGCACACCACACCCGTGCGTGGCTATTCAAGGAACACATGGGCCCTAAAGGCCGATAACATCTTCCCCCGACACGTTGCCTTGCCGTGTGCATCGCGTTGTTGTACACGGTTCCTCGCTGTCTAGCGTATGTGTGATGCGGGAGAGCATTTCGACTCAGCTGGTTGGCCGCGACCAGGCACACCTCGCCCAGGCGGTCTGCACGACAAGCTGGCCAACAGCACAGCATTTGTTTAATTACATGTCGTCCACGTAGCACCCTCCCGCATACTTGTGCGTCCAGCTCGTGAGTCAGATCTTGCACCGCCATTTCGGTAACGGGGGGCGGCGATATGGGAATCGTCTAAGTACGTGTCCATCAAAGAAACCCCACGGGAGCTAGCAAGATTTCCCGCTGGCTACCTGCATACATGCCCGTCCAAGGGAGACTCCTAGCTGCAGGGTCTCTTCTCTCTGCCGTAGATCAAACCCTGGTCATGAGCAGGGCACTTTAAGGTGCTTCACCGCCAGGGCAGGGGGGTGTGTCCCACCGCTGGAAGCAGGGAGCCGGCCTCTGAAACAACGAAACTTTTGCCTTTTGCTTTTTTTTTTCACAAGCCTGCGTCGGGTAGAATAATGGAGGTTTTTTCCAATGCAGGGTATTTTGCCGACCACGATGCAATCTATTGGCTGTTAGAGGCTAAAGCGGCCGATCGGGCAGCGGACGCCCCTCGGCCTCTAGTTTTGGTGTGTGGATGGGGGAAAAGATGCCTGCCTGCCGCCATGTGCAAATAGCCGGGGCCTCGTTTTCGCTCGCAGCTGAGAAAACATGGCTTTTCTTTTGCTGTGCTGGTTAGGTTACTTCACCCTCGGGTGCAACCAAGATGCCGGCCCAGCGGTGCACCCAACCAACACACACACCAGCGCACCAACAACACGCTCGGAGAAACACCGCCAGGGACGGAGTTTCTTGCTGCTGCGCACGTTTTGCGACGCGAGTCTCATTTCGCACGTCACCACCCGAGGAGGCGCATTTGCCTGGGCTCTGACGTCAGGGAGCAAACGCCTCCCGAAGACCTGGCACCCAGCCTCAAAAGCACATGTCGAGATCGTGTTCATCTCGCCACGAGCCTACCCTTGACCTCGGACGCGTCAGGCCCATACGTATGGTGACACTCACATTTGCCAGTCGGGTAGGTCATAGATGCTCAAAAGCGAATTTCCCGAGCAGCCATAACCTGGCATGGTTATCGTAACGTAGGCATGGTTGGGTTGCATATGATGATCTATTTGTCATTATGCCGGATTCACGGCGTCAACATTCCAAGCAGCTGACGTAAAACATGGCACATGTTGAAATCCGATACAAATCAAAACAGTCAACTTTCTCGTAATCACAATATCAAGCTAAATATCGTATAATAATTGTTTCTTTTCGTATTGTTATTATTAGTTACTATTGATACGAAAATTAAGCCCTTACCTTACATGAAGGGCGCTTTAGGGTACCATGTTTCATTTCAGCCACTTGTATTCATAAGTGATTCAGGCAAATGTGTGCACACGAATTCGACCCTACCGGCCAAATCGGCGGCATGTGCGGCTTCCCCACAGCTCTATCTGTGTGTCTGCTGCCGGGGATCGATCTGAGTCACTTGCTGCAAGTCATCCGCTGCAATAAGGCTCTCCCAAGTGGCGGTCACTTGATCTCCTTCCGCCTAGTGTCAGCCGGTTGAAGCACTCAGGCGTATCGCGCTTCAGACGCAGACCCCCCAAGGTCCAGATGTCGGACATTCCAGCCCTGTGCCGAGGGTGTCTTGTGGAAATGGGCTGGACGATGATTAGCCCTTTGACCCGTGTGAATCCGGCAAGTTTCCAAGGATAGAAAGCCGATGTCCTCGCTCGCCTTGTGGATCCCCTTCCGTCCGTCTCAAAGTCGTTGAGGCGTGGGGGCTTTGGGGTAACCCCCATATCTTTCTGGCACGCCACTATGAAGGCGGCTGATCTACATCTGTTCCCACTGTCAAGCGCCTGTTATCGGACTCCTGGTGCTATCTATAAGTTAAAGTAGCATATATACGTTTCATCGCCGCCGTTCCCTCGTGCGCGTGTGAGCGTCATGCCTTGCTTGTTCATGTGAGGGCGACTGGCGACCTGCTATACTACTCTACTATCGTCCTCTCACCTGGTCGCTTGATAAGAAGAAGAAGGAGGAAACTACTACCTCCGTACTTGGCCGAGAAGTGTGTGCTAACGCCATCTAAGAGGAGGCTAGGTAATGCTCGGGAGGGGGGATCATCGCAACGTTTCCGAAGCTCTCCATCGCGGCAAATACCCCACGTCGATCCGTTATCGCTCGTCCCCGCGTCCTGGCCGAGAACCCTGATTTACCGGAGGCACAATGCGGAGATACTTGCCCGGGTTGGTTTCCCAGGCAATGACGAGCATGTTCCTTCTGGCGATACCGGAGGCATTAACATCCAGATGTCTTGCCGGCATCTCATGGTCGTCATCACCGGGGACAGCCGGCAAAGGATTACTTTACCGCCGGACATTAGCTTCCTACATATGCCCAGTATCTATATTGAAGTAGAGTAACCCAGCTGTTCCTTCATTACCTGGAAGGTGGCCATGATGTTGCAAACATGCTCCTAGCAGGGTTGATGGACGCCTATTCTGCATACCATATGTTCTCTAGCAGCCATTCCAATAATGCTACCTACCCATCCATACTGGTCACTATCATGAACTGGACCTGATTCAGGCAATGGCAGCCGAGTTGAACCATTCACTGACGGAGTCGGAAGCTCATCGTGAAAGCACCTCAAGGCCGAGGGAGTCAGCCATAACAATTGATGTTGTGTCCGTCCATATGGACAACCCAGGCAAGTCATTTATAGAGGAGTACGAATCATCACGCATGTAGAATGAGGGCAATAAAATATGCTGCCAATTATGCAATGATATGACTTCATGTTCAACGAGTGAATGTGCCGCAAATACCGCCATAGACAACGCCAACAACGCCTGGACCGCCCAAGCTGTGCAAAGTGCACTCGACCAACACAGTCCCTTTATATCTAGCTCCGTAGAGCTTCTAACCGGTCTCGCATCTGATCCATGAGGACATCGGCGTCCTCCTCCTCCTCCTCCTCTTGCGCTGCCACGGGCTTTTGGGGCTCCGGTATTGGGGCTGCCGGCAATTTGGTCTCTTTCTTGTCTTTGAGAATCTCCCCAAGAACCTTGTCGACCTCGCCCTCTGCCTCCTCTTCCAGCTCCATGTCGCCGTCCTCGGGCAATGTGTCCTCAACCATCTCCTCGATGATACCAGCTTTCATAAGCTCAGTGCTCAGCTCCCTCATGGTCACCATCAACTCCGGGAGGCGGATCAGGCTGTTGAGATCCTTCATGACCCCGACGCTGGCTTTGATGGACCCTTCAATCTTGCGGACCGCAAAGGCCTCGTTGACCTGCATCTGAACACTATTGAGCTGCGCTTTGGCGGTGACCAGGCGGGAGCTGGCTTTCCTCACGCGGATGAGCTCGCGGGCGAAGTCGCGCACTTCCTTCTGTGCCTGCGCGGCTCGTTGGGGGTCGCGGCTGGCTCTCTTATCAGCTTGCTGGATGAGCGTCTTCGTCTTCGCCTCGGCCTGCTTGACCTGCATAATGTCTCGATCGATCTTGCGGATGTTGGAGCGGATCAACGCATTGCATTTTCGCACCTGGTAGGTAAAGCTGTAAGTCAATTTCCCGCCGAGCAAAAACAACGAATGGCTGCTGCGCTCATACCTGCTGCTGGGGATCAGGCTTTGCGAAGAGCGCTTTGAAGGTCTCCATGGCGAGGAACAAGGGTTGCCCAAACCCAAGGGATCTGTGCCGACGTGCACAACCCTTTGCGGTTGAGAGCGGGTTGGGGGGCTCTCTGACAGCGAGAGTGCAGAATTCGTATTAGAGGCTGCTGACGACCGCGAGGCGCATTGGGGGTTCGCCGGAATCGCACAATGGTGAAGCTCTGGATGCCTTAAGCTGAGGCTGCGAGGCTGGTTCTGGTGACGTGACCGAAGCGCTCAGGCATCCACCGAGGTGACATCTGCCGCGCGCAATGAAACGCCTATCGCCCAAGTACCTCGTAAGCCTAGCACGGAGGTCCCAGTCAGCAGGCATCCACCAGGGGCTGTTGGCTGCCCTGTTGATAGGGCGTACCCCGCCATTTGATAGCCATTGCTAATCGCCTGGACAGAGTACACGGCATATCCTCTGATGTTCCCAAGGCTCAGATAAAAGAAATACTTCTCGGCCTTGTTGATGTTTAGCACGCGTCCGACAATATTTCCGAAACTTCTGATCAATCGGTTTGTGAGGACTGTTGTTTTGGTTGTCAACGCAAACGGGTAGCTGCAGAGCTCAGCTTCGCCCGGTGGGGTTTACGTCAGGTACATCCCCCGCCGTGGAAGTGTCTAGATTATCTTAAGGCTGTACCTCGCTGTTTGACTTATAAGTGCCGGCCAGCTAGGTACCGCGTTAATGGCACACAGCCCTCATCTTTCTGGTTCTCACACATTCCATTTTCTAGTACCCAGCCTTCGCGGGCAGCCTCATTAAGCCGCCGCGCTTGCAACTGTGACTGACCGATCCTTCTTTCCTGCACCTACTCCAACCAAGTAGCCAATTTTCCCCCCTTACCCGCTCCTAATCTTCTCCTCCAAGCACTTCACTAGCCTTTCACTACCCAAACGCATTTATTTCTCGACATCACAAAATGGCTGAGACAGCTACCCCCGAAGGTACGTTACTGTTTCCCAACTCTTCCAGACGAGATTACCTCGAGCTTGGCATGCATTGCACAGCTGTGCACGCACGGCGCGTCCCCTCTCTGGAGGAGGCCCTGCACCGAACGAAGGAAACATCCCCAACTAACCTCCCCACGCCAGTCCTCTGGGCCCAGCGCTCATCAGCCTCCGAGCCCGAGAAGAACTTTGTCTACCTCACCATCTCCGTCCCCGACGTGCCCAAGGACGGCCTGAAGCTGGACCTCAAGCCCGCCGGCCTGACGTTTAGCGGCACCTCGGGCACCCTCAAGCGGGCCTACCACCTCGAGCTCGAGTTCTACGCCGAGATCGACCCCGCAGAGAGCAGGATCAACCACACCGCCAAGAACGTGGAGCTGAAGCTGCAGAAGAAGGAGCTCCAGGAGGAGTACTGGCCCCGACTCCTCAAGGAGAAGAAGAAGCTCCACTTCCTTAAGACCGACTTCGACAAGTGGGTTGACGAGGACGAGCAGAACGAGGCTCCCGAGGAGGACTTCTCGCAATTCGGCGGCATGGGTAAGTAGAGAATTCTCGTCAAACACCCCACGGACCTACCCTTTCTTTTTGATCTTCCAAGGCTGGGATAAGTATACTTTGAATCTGGGGCTAATCAGAGACATTACAGGTGGCATGCCTGGTATGGGCGGTGACTTCGGCGGCATCGACTTCTCCAAGCTCGGTGGCGGCGGTGGTGACCTGGGCGACCTGGGCGGCCTCGGCTCCCAAGTCAACCCCGACGACCTTAACGACGATGATGATGACGAAGAAGATGATGACGACATCCCCGCCCTCGAGGAGGATAAGAAGGAGGAGAAGAAGGCCTAGAGGCTGCGCGGCTCTGCAAATGCACAGACAGTGACGAGATACCACCCAGATCACTTCTAGTCTCCGGTTGCCTCTTGACCTGTTCTAATAGATGATCACTTGTGAATTAATTGGCGGATGAATAAATGAAAAAAATCAGCCTACAGCTTCTGAAAACTAGGGAAGACGGCGAAATTGGGACAATTATCATGAAAGGACTTGTTTTTTTGTTTATGACTGTTTCCTGCGTCGTGAGGTTAGAGGGGTCGTTATGAAAATGTTTTAAACTGATATCAGCCGCACTGTTGCCTGTAGAGACCAAGTTGTTTCATCCCATTTTATCCTGCGTAGTTGGTTTTGTCATATGAGCTGCTCTAGGAGATCACTAGGAAGGCGGGCGTGTTAGACGATCATTAAATGGCAATTTGCTCTCACAAAGGCGACTGTATCCTCGACAGGGCAATATGAAAGCATGCCTTATACCAATCTGATTTTACTGATCACCTCGTTCTTACTACCTAAAGTAGTTGCCCTTAGGCCTCCAAAGTCTACGAGGAACTTTAGTGACGAAGTGAATGGATGACAATGAGGTTAGATATGAGTCGATAATTGCACTTCAATGACGGAATATGTTGCAAAGCGAAAAGAAATTACTTCTCTATTGAGACCAATAGTAGGACATTATAAGTTGCGTTTAGAAATAGTTCAAATTTGTGATAGCTATTGAGTATGTTTCCACCATTCTGTTCAGACCTAAACGCCAGCACCCAGCTCGAGAACATTCAATGAGAGCAATATTAAGCATCGATGCTTTAATTTATTAAGTCAATCGAAAAAAAGGTTTACTGTCCAAAGGTTAGTTTGATTAAATCATGAATTTCCATGGATGGATTGCATACCATGATCTCCTCCATAGCCTCGCCGTTGGTGTTGGCACCGGCGGCAGCAGCAGTGGCGTCATTGGCAGGGGTGGCCTCAAAGTAATCAGCCATCTCCGAGTCGAGTTCAGCAGCGGTCTTCTTGGCCGGGCGAGCATTGCGACCTCGGGGCTTCTTGGGTGCATTTGGCTTGGCATTTCCAGCCTTGGCAGCGGCACCCTTCTTATCATTGACGGCCGACTTGGGTTGAGCCTTGGGCGCACTGTTCCATGTTAGTTGACTCGTATATGGCGATAAAGATATGTCAAAACTTACGTGGTACGCTCAGCAAGAGTCTTGGCGGCAGGAATGACCTTATCGGCTTGAGCAGCACCGACAACAATCTCAATCTGTATAGAGTTAGGATGGAGTCCTGTTAATGCGTGTGCGTCTCACATACCTTGATTGGGCGGTTGTCAACAAGCAGACCGTTCAGCTTCTGGAAGGCCTTACTAGCGCCATCCGCCTCGCGAAAGATGACGTTGGCAATTCCGCGGCTCTGAGAGTTAGGTCCATAGGAGATCTCGACCTTCTTGATAGGACCAACGGATTGAACAAAGTACTCCTAAGGAACAAATCGGTTAGTTAACGGGTATTGGGAAAGGCCCGAAATTATTTCGACAAGTATCGCTCGATCTATGCAACAAACAAACTGCCAAGCGAACACAGTCCGCCTAGCAGAGTCGATGCGCAAGCGAGCAGAACAGTGAGCCAGTAGCGGCGCGCAGCTGATAGGTGCTTTGGGTATGTGCTACCATCAACGCAACTCCAGCAGCAAAAAAATCCAAAATGATCCGCAAACGCGATGAGATTAATTCATCGAAAAAGACGTCATGTCACAACACGGGAAATCTCGTATCGCTGTTGCGCTGGCCTGACGAGATCAAGCACACACTGTTTTGCTCGCTCGCATGGATATCCAACCGACAGTAAGACGACAAGAGGATCTAGCTATTCGTTTGTAACGATTTTGCGCATCGAATATAATCTCATACCCGTCCATGAGCGTGCGTCATCGGGCTCATAAGCTGACCAGGCTTTTGGAGCACTCGGTATGACCATGGACGATCTCGACTTCCGCTGATGAATCTGGTGCCATATCTCAGGAACACCAAGATGATTCAGGAAGGAGCAAGTATGGATCTTTGCGATGACATGAGCCCGAGGGCATAGCATTGTCACTCGTTCAAAGGCCGCCGTGTCGGAAAATAAATCAAGAGATCACAGCAAGAATAAAGATCGGAATAATCCGTGGGCTTCGATCGCCTCAACGGAAACATACCTTGATCTGCTGCTCCGAAACATCCTTGGGCTTTACGCAGGTTAGCAAAGGTGAATATATCGCCGGGGATGGGTTGAATGCTTACCAGATTGCTCACAATGACCTTGCTGTCACCTCTGGCAGGGAGAGGCTTGGATGGAGCGCCCTTGCCACCGACATTGCGGGCGGGCTTGGTGGCCTTCTTGATTCCTCCAGCAGGAGCAGTAGGAGCGGCGCGAGTGGCGGGGCGACGCTGAGATCTGCGGCGAGGGCCGGTAGAGGCTCGCTTCTGGGTAGTGGCGATCTCGTCAAGAGACTGGTCAAGCTTGCCGGACATGATGATGGTGAGTGAAGAAAGTTGCTTAAAAGCCGAGAGAATTTTTTCGGGGTAAAGAAAATCGACTGATCACTGCTGAGATGTGATTATTGACTCAACAAGCGGATAGGCGGTATCTGTCGGGCGCTGTGGCTCTCGAAGATAAGTCGACTAGATTGGTCTGGTCGCGTCGAGGTTTGCGATTGAAAACGCGGTCGCAAAAACCCAGATCTGTTGTTTTGGATGGGAAGTGAAAGTCTTTCGAGAGAAGATGATGCACAGGATGCAAAATCAGGAAAGACAAGATCTGGGATATTCTGGTCTTGTTATATCAGTTTGTGAGAGAGAGTGTGTGAATGAAAGGGTGAAAGCAAGAAATGGAAGAAAGGGAGGGAGTGCAAAGCGAAGAAGCAAAAGAGGCGCCAGGTAAGCACAGCCCAAGCGAAGGGGGAGAGGGGCTTCCTGGCCGGCGTTCTGTTCGTCCAGGCTGACCCGACGGCCTGCGCGCCGCCAACGCGAGAGGGTACATCCACAGTACACATTGCCACAGGCGGATTGGCTGTGGCAGCCAATCAGAGGCGCTCACGCTGTTGTGGTCGCACATGTGGGGCACTTGGGCCATGGACTGGGCAGGTATCGCTCAGTGCATGTCTGGCGCGTGAGTAGAGGGTACGGAGGTACCTGGGCAGGCGCCTGCTGCCTGGGCCATTGTGTTCAGCCACAATAGGAGTGCAGCAGGTGCGTCAATGGAACAGCCGAGCCGCAGCGCTGGTGCTGGCCAGTGGTCCAATCGCGAGCAGACATTTACATCAAACTAAATCCGATTTATTTGTGCACAGCACAGGAATAAGATGGGCGTAGAATCTCACAAGAAGCTTATTGATTGAATGCGACTGGGGTGAAATTTCGGGCTAATATTCTGGCGTGAGCAGCTCGTGATCTGCCTAAGCAACATCCTCTAGCAGGTAGCGACGAAGTTAGGCTTTGGCCCCTTGGTCGCCTGACGATCAGCGGCAGGCTTCCGAGCAAGTTGCGAGGAGCTAGACTGTTGGGTTGAAGCGATTCGCGCTTGGGTATCAGAGAGTTTCATTTGCTGCTTGCTTGTGGATCATGCGCTCGATTATGTACAATGGTTCTCCCAAGTCCGAGACCTAACTCATAACGCCCTGACAGAGGCCAAATCTGCCGATATTCTTTCGAACCACTCTCTCTATTTTATAGCCCAATTCAAACAAATATCCCGGAATTTCTAACAGCTGCGACGTGTGAACTGTCTGGGTAGGCGTCAGACCCTAGCTGGCCCTCTTAGCCGGCCAGCCAGTTACGTGTTGGTGGATTGTGTTTTGATCAAAGATTCGCTCAGATATAGATCTCCCGATCTTCCTCTTCCAGCTGTCCAGATCACGGTTGCCGGAGGGGAGGTAGCGAAGTATTTTGGTCGTGAAAGAATAAGAATTGCAGTGTTTGGAACATGTCGTCTGGTTTAAAAGAAATGGAATTCCGCGAATAGGTGAGCTTAAGACTTCGCCGGCTTCTCGATTTGAGCTATGTTCTCGGGGGCATTGACTTCGAAATAATGATACACGACGATGAGAACCATAGAGGCCGAGCCTAGGAAGATGGCAAGGGTGTAGAGGTCGCCGTCGGAAATCATTGTTGCTGTTGGCTGGAATCGGTCCTCGGTTGACGGCGTAAGGTGTCGTTTGAGCACTGGAAGTCGTGTTAGAAGGTTATGCGCAATAATAATGACCGAATTGATGTTTCCTCACAGAGAACAGAGAGACCTGGGTCGGGTTAACGAGTGAAATGAGGTTGGGGAAGTGGTTATCGCGATTGTCGAATTGAACAGGACAGCTGTTACGCAACCCCAGCTCTGACTGGGTCCAATTGTTCGCGGCTTCAGGGAGCTCAGAGTGACCAGGGTACCTGCTAGAGCGGCGCACGTGACGCGCGGTGACCTCATTTGCCTGACGAGCCCGCCCACAATCTAAGAGGTTTGACTTTGCCCGATAACCCCACTGTCATCGAAGGCAGCCTTGACGAGCCACCATCCCACCAAATATCCTCTTGCTTTTCTGCCCGCCCGAAGCCACTAGCCTTATTTCGATACGCCATAAACTAAGAAAAATCATCTTGGGCGCCTGTCTCGTTCGCAGCGGCAGTTTCACTTTCATTTTCTAGCGTCCAACAAATCAGACTTCGCTCGCTTACTCGATAAACCGTTACGATGCCTCCAAAGAAGGGTGACAAAAATGCTGGTGGCGGTGGAAAGAAGGCCTCGGCCTCCAAGCTGGTCGAGGACCGGACGTTTGGAATGAAGAACAAAAAGGGAGCTGCTGCTCAGAAGCAGATTGACCAGATGACGAGGAACCTCAAATCTGGAGGTTCGGCCGAGGAGAAGAAAAAGGCCGCCGAGAAGGCAGCAAGAGAGAAGGAGAAGAAGGCCGCCGAGGACGCCCGACGAGAAACAGAGGCTCTCCTCAACCGCCCAGCCCAAATCCAGAAAGTCCCCTTTGGTGTTGACCCAAAGACGGTCGTCTGCATTTTCTACAAAAAAGGCAACTGTGAGAAGGGAAAAAAGTGCAAGTTCGCACACGATTTATCCATCGAACGCAAAACCGAAAAGGCGAACCTATACACAGATAAAAGAGGGGAGGAGGAGGAGGGCAAGAAACAGGAGACATCTGCCGACTGGGACGAGGAACAACTGCGGAAGGTCGTTTTGTCTAAGAAGGGCAACCAACGGACAACGACGGAGAAAGTGTGCAAATTCTTCATTTCGGCGATTGAGGATGGAAAGTATGGATGGTTCTGGATCTGCCCTAATGGGGGAGATAAATGCATGTATAAACATGCACTTCCACCTGGGTGAGTCATCAGACGATTTTCCACCGGCTTACTGGTTGGATCAGAGAAAGCACACACACTAACAGTACTGTAGTTTCATTCTTAAGACAAAGGAACAGCGGGCTGCAGAGAAGGCACTTCTCGATAAGTCGCCGCTCAAGACGTTGACGTTGGAAGACTTCCTGGAATCAGAACGCCATAAGCTGACCGGAACTCTCACCCCCGTCACACCAGAGTCTTTCGCCAAATGGAAGAAGGAGCGTCTTGACAAGAAGGCTGCTGAAGAGCAAGCTCGAAAGGCCAAGGAAAACACTGGTCGTTCTCTGTTCGAGAGTGGCAAGTGGAGGGATGAAGATGACTCGGAGGCTGATGATGATGACGACGACGTATGGAACCTGGAGAAGCTAAGGAAGGAGACAGAGGCACTCCGCCAGAAGAAGGAGGATGAGCGCCTTCTCCAGTCACACAACGGCGAAGTAGCGCCAACGCCAACTGAGCCAGATGCTGAAGGCGAGGCAGAAGCATCGACATCTTGAGCCACCCTACTGTGATGGTCATGGTGGCCCAATTAACATATGGGAACGCTCTTTGGTGAGGGCTAAAAGGCTACCCAGTGGCTATCTTGAACATAGATTAGACTCACTTATAGGCACACAGGTCTGTAAGGTTTGTAGTCGTCTGTTTCTCTGATGGTGGAACATATCCACCTCTGGTCCCTGGTAGTAAGGACTCAACACTACGGTCCCTCCTGACCTCTTACGACAGTTGAGAGCCAAGCACCAAATACGACGTGCCCTCGGTTGGCTTCCAGTCTATTGTATTATTCACATGATGGAATGGTCCGTGAACTGCCCACTGGCGGATTTGTGGTAAAAGGATATTTGGACAGCGACGAGACAGTTGCTAAATTGGAGCTATCTCTGAGCATTTTATCGGGACGGGCTTTTTGGAGCTGGCAATTGAATCCATGGGAGACATGAATGTAAAAGAGGATGAACGCATATAGCATTATCAACATTGGACGGGTTGCATATTGCAGATCCCTTCGGGCGGGGCTGGATCCCTCCACGGCTGATGGTTGCTTATTCCCAGCAGTGGTTTCATAGTGGTGCTGTCACAAGGACGGATTGGGAAAGATCTGTCTGGCTTGCGAGGTATGTGCTGCGGCTGCGTCTAGTTATGGGAAGAGATGGCACATTCCAGGTAACCTGTCGTATTGCTGCTCGTTCCTAGGCATGAAGCTGGCACTAGCGAAGTACATGCTTTGGGCACCAGTGATATGTGAAGCGACAACGGGCCGGATAGCGCACTAGCACCCGATCGGCGGCGTGGGAACATGTTTGCCGATGCTCGCTATCCGGCTGCTGCCCGTTGAGCCAGTTCTAGGCCAGCCGGTGTCTGTCGTAGCACCAGACCTGCCTAGAACCTGGGCCGTTCGGCGAGCCGTGGACGTGCTGTAGAGTGCTGAGGCCCCGCGGCACAGTGGCGTGGGCACGGCAGATGGCCTCGCCCGGGGGCTTCTGGTTGGTGGGCTGCAGCACTGCTCGGTGGAGGGGAGTGGAGGGAGGGGGCACTTTGGGGGACACAGCCGAAAGACCCTGTCGGACTGCAGCGTGCCAATTAAGCTCTACCAAACTCCAACGGGGTCAGTCGTCCCCAACACCAGGCGTCGCATCCTCCCTCACACTCACTTATGCCCGTCCATATCGACCTGGAATTGCATGACCTAGACGAACGGCTGTTCATTCATCCCAGAGCAGCTTAGCCTGACTCCGATTGGCCTTGCCCTGCTCCCTTTCCCGTCCCTCTGCCGTCGTGGAGCTGGGTGTCTGTGGATTGGATTGGATCAGCCTCCCTCGCCGATCGGTGCCATCTCGTTCCCCCGCCCCAAACCACCACATTGACCGGATTCCCAAGGCACCGGCATACCCACCGCACTGCGAAACGAAAGAGACTGGGAGAGGCCCTTTATGGACCCGAGGCGCTTGACGACTGGCCGTGCTGCGACCGCGCCCAGGACTTTGGTCTCTCGTGAGGCCTCAGTCTGAGGCGCCCTTGTCCCCTTGCCCTGAAGCATGACTGCTGCAGAGGCCAGAATCGACCATCAACAACATGTCGCCCCAGCTCGTCCCGCGCCCGCTGCCATGAATCAGTCCGACTCCGGTGCGGGCAGCAGCCGCCGGCAAACCAACACTATATCTACCGCCTTCGTGAAGCGGTATCGAACCGAGATCGCTGCCAGCTCCTCCAGCGTTCTCTCCACGCTCACGGCGTTCCCCCTCGACAGTGTCAAGACCCGCATGCAAACGTACCACTACAATGGATTTCTCGACTGTGTCAGACACACATATCGCACGGAACATTTGGGAGGGTTCTTTCGAGGTGAGTAGGTGCGGCTGGCTTTGCATGAGTGCTTCACCGCAACAGGCCGATATCTTAACCCTCTCTGTCTTTAGGTGTAACTGCGCCAATGGCGAGCATTGCTCTCGTTCGAACAACCTCTTTCTCCATCTACCAGCGTTCCAAATACAGCTACGCTGATTGGGTCAAACGCCACTCCGGTTTTGACATTATTGCACATGTCAACAAGCCAGGCTCATACCCCAACCTCTACTCAATTGCCTGCTTTGGCGCTGCGGGCGCCACCGCAGGATCCGCCATCACGTTCCTGGCATGCCCCTTTGAGCTCACCAAGCTGAGCGCCCAAGTGTCCGTCCTGCTTGCAGAGCGGGCCGGCAACGACAAGCGAAGTCGTGCGGTGGCAGAAAGCTACCAGAACAAGGGCACGCTAAGAACGATGAGAAACATCATCAAGCACCGCGGAATTTTTGGCCTCTACACTGGCTTCGGCCTGCATCTCCGTATGATGCCCGCTCCCAGGACCCTCTTTTACCTGCATTGCTGACATGTGACAGTGCGGGATACCCTGGGGACTGCGATATACTTCATGGTCTACGAAAGCGGCAAGCATCTGGGGACTACTTTTAGCGGCGACAAGCCCGGCAGTAATAAGCTGGCTGTGGTGACGGCGGGTGGACTGTGCGGACTTGTCTCGTGGGCTCTCATATGTACGTTGGCGTGACATAGGAGCATGTGCCCTCGCCTGGAACAATCGCTGACTTTTCTCGCATCAGACCCCATCGATTCAGCTAAGAGCATCTACCAAAGGAACGCCTTACTGCACTCGAAAGGAGAGAAGGTCCCTGCCCCGAAGATCGAGTTTTTTAAGAAACACATGTACCGAGGCCTGGGGGTATCCATGAGCCGCTCGTGTGTCGTCAATGCCATCTTTTTCTCCTCCTTTGAATTCATCAAGAAAAACATCAAGTCGATGGACTAACAGCACAAATATGTAATATACGGTTTCCACCGGAACGAACAGAGAAGGCTTGGAATAAAGCCGGCTTTCACGCGAGTTGCGTGTGTGCATATCATATTGAACGGAAGGGGGTCTCAGGCATAACTACTACTAGCATATGCGAGCACTAACGGGCCGCGGCGATGGTTGTCGGTTGGTCAGCCATGCAAACTGGTTGGGTTGGCGTTTTTGGGCCACCATGAGTGCTTGCTTTTATTTTGCGGTGTTTTATCTCGCTCAGGACATACGTCCAAATGTCTTCGACCGCAGTCAAAGGTTCAGGGGTCGTTATCATCTATCAGGCCATCACTACATTGGAATTGTAGGCCAACGCAAAGCATACTAGGTATAGGAAAGCATAAAATACGAACGAGTCAAGTCTTCTTAATTGCATTGACATTTGCACCATCCTCTAGTGGTGTATCCAAATATATAGTGATTTCCACTTTTGGGAGACTAATTAAAACCACCAGGAAGTCAAGCAAATAGCTGGCTGGCAAGCATGGTGTCTGACCATTACTCCCTTCATCAATCATTTCGTAGCTATTTCCGTCTCCTCGTTATGCGAACCGTCTATGACTTGTATGCATTTCTATCTCTTGGTATTTTCCAGTAAATCGTGAGATCTCCTTCTATTTGATGTCCTTTCGCACAATCTTCAACAAGGGAGCAACCCTCGATCTCTTGCTGAGTCCCACACGGTAACTAGCCTTGGTCGGGATCCCAGGACTGAACAGAGACTTGGCCGGGGAAGCTGTGGCCTGCTTTCCCTTCGATGCCCGTTCTGGAGGTTTCTCATCATTATCCGACTTTGTCTCCACCTTCTCGTGCTCTGGTTCTTCATAATATGCATGCCCCTTTTTATCAACTGTATCCGGCATTTCCCTTGTTTGGTCTATTTCCGCAGCGCAGTCCGCTTTTGTATCCTCGTTTTTGCACTCTTCCACAGGGCCTTGCCCCTCTTCATGATCTTGTTTCGAGATGTCGGGGCTCTTCGAAGCTTTCTTTTTGCCCCTTTTTTTAGCGGGTTTAACATCTTGAGCCTCATCAGCATCCGCTGCCTTGGGCTTAGCCCCCTGCTGGTCTGATTTCTTCGGCCGCCCGCGTTTCTTCTTCGCCCCCGAGTTCGGTGTTGCCTCTTCCTTACTCGGTTCAATGATTTGAGACTCGGCTGCTTCGGCTGTGGCCTTCTGCGCTGTCTCCTTCTTGGGCCGACCTCTCTTCTTCTTCTTCTTGGGCTGCGCAAACGAGTCCTCGAATTCTGATTCATTCTCCTCCTCTTTGCGAGTAAATGTTGTCACGGGCTCAGCCGCCAACTCATCAGGCCCGAACGATGCTACCGGCTTCTCCATTATGGGTTCCAGATGTGGAATCTCGTGAGGAGATGCGGCTCGGGGGGGAGGGGCAGTACCGACTAGCGGGGGCAACTCTCCTTCCTGATTGCCCATGTGCTCTGGTGTGTTGAACGTCAATACCCTCTGAGGACCTCCCGGCTCAGAGAAGTCCAGATTCTGGCTTCTGGAAGGTACGAACTGGCTCCGCGGCGTGTTAATGTTAGTAGCCGAGCCGCTGGACCGTTCAAACGCGCCGATCTGGCGTGGGAGCGCCGGCCCCTGGTCCTGGCTGAGCAGGTCGCTGGACTGCGGGTCGACGCTGTGGTACTCCATCTTCTGGTTGTTAGTCAGAGGGTTCGGGGCCACGACCAGCCTGCTGGGGAGCGGGAGCGTCGGCGGGAACATGCTGGACTGGTCCGGAGGCGCGGGCCTCTGGGACTCTGGCTCGTCGTGCGGCATGCTCTGGGCGAGGGGATCCTGGCTTGGGATCTCCTCGGGTGCATTGTGATGGTTGAGCCTCCTCTTCTTCCCCCTCCTACTCCCACTCTCATCGTCAACGACATCGGGGCCACCATTCCTGGTCGGAGAGGCATTGTTCGTTCCACCAGAAGCGCGGTTCTTCTTGGCTTGGAAACCCATCATCTTAGGAGGGTTCTCCGGAGAGCTGGGTATTTCCCAGGGATCTGGTTCTGCCGCCATCGGTTCAGCAACCCTCGGGTCCGGCTGGTTGCCCCTGTCGAAAAACTCGTGACTCAGCTCGTCTTCCTCGCCGTAGCGATTCAGTTCAACGGCCTGCAGAGGATCTATGGCAGCCTGGAAGTGCTCGTTGAACACATTCTTGAAGAATGAGGGATCCGTAGAATCTGAAGCACCGGCCAACTCAGCATGACCCTCAATTGGGGGCTCTATGTGGTTGAAGGGTGGAGAGTGAACCTCATCATCATCCCCATCTGAGTCAGCAATGACGATTGGCTCCATTTTCAACTGACGACCGCATATTTCTGAATAACGAGAGAGCAAAAGAAGCACTACCTTGGAGGATGCCTGTTCGTTGGCTTGTGATTACCTGGACAATGACGGGCAGTTTCGAGGTGGACGTGTCTACTGAGAGTGGGGACGCGTGCCAAAAACGCGAAGTCACGTGAACCCTCTCTTAAGCAAACAGGCAAGCGGGTGACAAGAAATCAGACACCTAATGGAAGAGTGGTCATAAACAGACTACTTTCTATCATAAATAGATTATTTTAGTTGCATAAAATGACAATATATACCGTATTATCTCATTATTGTCACTTAATAGTCTGACAATACTGTAGCAGACTCGAAAATAAGCAGCTTAATGTTTGAGTGTCTTGGGTGGTAAGGCCTACTTCAGCCTCAGCTTTGCACCCCTCCTTGGTTCCGCTCAACATCTCCCTGGCGTCCTCCCCACAAGCGCTGCCACGAGATCCATGAAAACATATTGCGACTTGTCATAAGCGAACCTGAAAGCATGCCTACTACGATGAGTGTGGCAATCTCAGAAATTCCTACAAAAGTGCCCGCTGTTAGAGTCAAACGTAGTTTCGCTACCTCGCAGAGCCGACAAGTCCCTCCACATACCTAGACCCCAGCCAATTTGCGCTTTGGACCAGCTAATGTCCTCTCCATCCAGAGGGAATTCCCGGCTGGGGATGGCGAAGAAGGCTGCGACGAATGAGAGCGGCGTCTAAAGGTAAATCGCTCACGTCAGCCGAGCTTCAACATTGCTCCTCCTCAACGATGGGTGTGTTTCACATACAAAGATGATCGTAACCATTGTGAATACGAATAGCATGGTCTGGGCTCGCTCAGAATCGCGGGCTCGCTGGTCCGCCTGATCCGCGAGCTTGCGGATATTCGTGGCCTGTTCCAGATTTTCCTGTTTCATTTTGATGTCCAGTAGGCTTTCAGTCTTGACAGACAGTGCGAAGAACAGGTCAGCTGCTTAGATGTAGTGAAGCTGGCGGGAAGAAAGAGAGGTAGCCACTAATCGGTGTCATGATGCGACTTACAGATGATTTGGCGATGCCTGCGCGATCTCTAAGAGCCTTGAATCTGTTTATGCTGGAAACTGCTTGTTCCCTAAACGATCCCATCTCCGGCAGGGTCCCAAACGAAAAGTTCAATTTTTTGGCCTGCACAAAGGTAAAACCATGCTGCTCCTCGATGATATTGATAATTAGCGAGAGCTCGTGAATGATGTCCGTGGTCACTCGAAAAGATTCGATTTCATCCGATATAAGGTCTCTCCTTTCTTTGTCAGTTTTCTGAGGGTTACGGAACTCCTGGTGTCGGCGAAGTTGCTGCCCGTACTAACATCGGTGTTAGCCTTTTGATATTGCCACGCCATGCCGCTTGAACGCGTACCTGCTGTGCGATAGCTTCTTTGAATATTGTGTGGATTGGCTGGTCAAGGTTGGGAAACGCCAGCTCGGTCTTTCCGACAAGCTGCGGTAGAAGCCTTTCAAGAATATCGTGAAAACCAGACCACGGCTTCAGCTTTTTGATACAATCAGCGAGCTCACTCAGTGGACTCATTGACAGTCCGTCGTCGTTGGTGGGCTGCCAGAGCGCTGTGATCAAGTATTCTGTCTTGCATATCAGCATGATTCCGCATATCGTTCCAAGCACAGGGGTTGACCAAACCATCTACTTTGCATATCCAAAACCGGGACACCATGAGAATGCGAGGTTCCTTCTAGACGTCTCCTATCAGCATTGCGCAACGAGTTATCTAACCCTAATGGGGAACTACTTACCTCTGAAGAAACGAGGCCTGAAGCGTAATGTCGATATAGTACTTGATCCTTTTCTAGCAATTCAGTTGTTGCATGATCACTTGCTCCAAAGTAATCGTCCAAGGAGCGAGGAAAATGCATGTCTGGAGCTTCTGTTCCCATCCGTTTTGCCAAAGAAAGAATCCCACGTATAGACTTCCGTTTTCGGCTATGGAAGTCAAAGTGCGCCTCTGTATGGAAGCAGGGAAACTGTCAAGCCACCCACCCAAGCCTTATATTAGCCTACAAGACTCACACGGTTCTCCTGAATTAACCTACAGACATAAAGTGGAAATCCACAGCATCGTGGGGTTGGGAGTGAAAAGCATCGTCTAGAGCCAATCCTGACGGAAGAGGCCAATCTCGGTTGATATAACCTTCACTTTGAAGCTTTTCAAGTATAGCCTGGCATTCCTGATTCAGTTCATTTGGTACACGCGAACCAGAAAATGCGCAGAACTTACTAGAAGCCATTCCTTCTATTCACAGACATGAATCAGTCACTGCCACCTATAAGAAGCGACACTACTAAGACAAAACAGGGCTGTGTGTCACTAACGCTCAAGGCCGGCAGATGGATCCATGAGCTAATATGGCCACCCGCGGGCGGGCTGTGTTCACGCCGAGCATCTGGTGACGGCGGTGGTATTTGAGCAGGAAGCCGCTCACTTAGTGAAAGAAGGGTATCTATCGGTAGTCGTTCAATGTCCGCGGCTGGGCTAAAGACGGAAGCATTTGTGTATTGGGAAGGACAAGCTGCGGGCAGTGTTAGAGGAAATAGCGCGTCGAACATAATACAAAGCGATCAAAACCCGGAACCTCAGATGCGCATTATCATAGAGAGAGATATAATAGAGAATTCACAAGATCCTCGAGGAGGGGTCATCATATTACGACTCATCCATACGACTTACACGTGATGAAAAGCACCCCCCGCTGTTTTTCACCAACCACGACCAGCTTACTGACAAAAGGTCTCAACCAAACAGGCTTTCTTGGATCAACAACACTCCTCGAGTTCCACGCAACATCACTAATATACTAGTATATAGGATTTACGGATCGGCCATGTCATAACTTTGCACCTTAGAAATCAGTACGATTGTTAACGCTTGGTAACCTACCAGCCCCATAACGAGGCACTCGACTATGACTACAGCCCAGACATCTTGGAGCAATTTCATTTCCGGGTTATCGATGGATTTCCTTTACTCATGCGTTCTGTCACGTCTTTGTATGTAATAGCTATTGTGCATTTAATATAGGTGACCTGTTTAGCATAGCCTGCGAGCTATCAGAAGATTCCTTTAACGACCAGTACACCCCAAAGATCCAAATCACCAAAGGCCAAAGATCTTGGTAATAGCTCCAACCGGTTGACCCTTTTAATCAGTCGAATTAGCCAATCGTTCTCCCATCACGAGTAGGAAATCGACTTACTCCAGAGCATCCTTGAAGAGCTCCTTGGCAATCGTACCAGTGACATGCCCTGTGGACTTCCGAGCTCTTCGAATGCAATAATAAGAGCGGTTTTACTGTTAGCTGCTTGATTGATATTAACTCCTTCTTTTAGAAGCAGCTGGACAATCTCTAGATGGCCTTCCGCTGATGCAGCTTCAATCTCACCCCCACTTGGCCGGCAGGCACGTAACAAAAAACATGGCCGACGTAAATAATTCATACACAATGATCTAAATAATAAGTACCTAAATAAAATAACAATAACTATACAAAAGCTCTTTCAAAGTATTTATAGCCTGTTACTTTTGTTTTATTATTATAGTTGAATATAATTGAAGAAATAGGATTTGACAAGGATAGGTTTATATATACTGATGGTTTCTTTGGTGGTACACCCCGTGGTTTACGTGGGCCATGTCCTTTGTCATGCGCCTGGCAGGGTACAAAGTCTACCAAGGCGGAACGTTGATCAAAATCCATCAGTTTGCAAGGACATTCACATTATGGTACGAAACGAAGGATTTTTTTGGAGAATTCTCAAGGCCAGTGGCCGACTATTGTTGTTTAAATTGGTATCGAATCCTAAGTTATTCGTTCATTATTCATCTTATGTTGAATGCGAGCCCCCCGGCTCTAAGTTCATCCATGCTAAACTTTTTTGATATGCAGTAAGTAAAATCCCCTATCCAGGCCCAAACGCCGATGTTGAAATCGTAGCTGACCGATGGCAGCTTCCATCGTATAGCACATAGTTATCACAACTCTTCACCCACAACGCCACTCCCCGTCACACTCGCAGTAACCATTTATTTGGAGTACTGGGCACGGAAAGCCTTGGCGGCGTTGACAAGGTTGACGAGAGCCTCCTTGGTCTCCTTCCACTGGCGGGTCTTGAGACCGCAGTCAGGGTCGATCCAGAGCTGCTCAGGCTTGAGGTGAGCAAGCATTTCCTGGATGCGGTCCTTGATCTCCTGCTCGCTGGGAACACGAGGGGAGTGGATATCGTAGACACCAGGGCCAATGTGGCGAGGGTAAGCCTCGTCGACGAAGACCTTGAGGAGCTTGGCATCAGACTTGCTGTTCTCGATAGAGAGAACATCAGCGTCAAGAGCAGCAATAGCGTGGAAGAAGTCCTGGAACTCAGAGTAACAGAAGTGAGAGTGGATCTGAGTGTCGTCCTCGACACCAGCAGTGCTGAGTCTGAAAGCCTTGACGGCCCAGTCGAGGTAGGCAGTACGCTCTTTGCCGGCGCGGAGAGGGAGACCCTCACGGAGAGCAGGCTCATCGACCTGGATGACACCGACACCGGCGTTCTGGAGGTCGACAACCTCGTCACGGAGAGCAAGAGCAAGCTGCTCAGCCTGGACGGACTGGTGGACATCGTCACGAGGGAAAGACCATCGGAGGCAGGTGACGGGGCCAGTAAGCATACCCTTCATGGGCTTCTTAGAAACGCTGACAGCGTACTTAGACTCCTTGACAGTCATAGGAGCAGGTCGGGAGATGTCACCGACGATGATAGGAGGACGGACGCAGCGAGATCCGTAAGACTGGACCCAGGCGTGGGTGGTGAAGGTGTAGCCGTTCAGGCGCTCACCGAAGAACTGAACCATGTCGTTACGCTCAGGCTCACCGTGGACAAAGACATCCAGGTCAAGCTCCTCCTGGATCTTGACGTTCTCCTCAATCTCCTTCTCAATGAACTTGTCGTACTCAGCCTCGGTGATTTCACCCTTGGTGAAGCGGTTACGCTGGAGACGGATCTCCTTGGTCTGAGGGAAGGAACCAATAGTGGTGGTAGGGAAGAGGGGAAGGTTGAGCTTCTTCTGCTGGAGAGAAATTCGGGTGGGGAACTCAGACTTGCGCTTGTAGTCAGCGTCGGTGACCTTGGACTGGCGGTCCTTGACCTTGGGGTCGTTGGTGCGGCTGGAAGAGGCACGAGCCTGGAGAGACTTGGCGTTGGCCTCGAGCTGCTCGCGGACGGCAGCAGGGCCCTCAGTGACGGCCTTGGCAATGGTGGCGATCTCAACAGCCTTCTCGGAGGCGAAAGAGAACCAGTCGGCAATCTCAGCGTCGAGCTTCTTCTCGCTAGCGAGAGTGTGGGGGGTGTGGAGGAGAGAACTGGAGGTGGCGGCGATGACACGGTCCTTGCCGAGCTTCTGAACAGCAGTCTCAACGGTCTCAATAGCACGCTTGAAGTTGGTCTTCCAGATGTTACGGCCATCGACAACACCGGCAGAGAGGACAGTCTTGGGGCCCAGGGCGCCAATCACCTCCTCGAGCTGCTCGGGGTTACGGACGAGGTCGACGTGGACGGCGTAGACGTCCTTGGGGAGAACATCCAAGTTGTGGACGATGTCACCAAAGTAGGTGGTGAAAACGAGCTTGGGGATCTTGTCGCCAAGGCTGGCGAACTTCTCGTAAGCAGGCTTGAAGGCAGCCTTGGACTTGGCAGGGAGGTCAAAGACCAGAGTGGGCTCATCAATCTGGACGGTCTCGGCACCAGCCTCCTTGAGCTTGACAAGGAGCTGCTCATAGACGGGCAGGAGAGCATCGAGAAGGTCAATGGGGTCGACGGTCTGGTCACGGTCGGCCTTTCCGAGGTGGAGGAAAGAGACGGGACCGACGAGGACGGGGCGGGTCTTGATGCCAGCCTCCTTGGCCTCGTTGAAAGCGGCAACAGCCTTGGGCTCGTCAGCGAGCTTGAAGGTCTGGCCGTTCTGGAGAGTGGGCTTGACGTAGTGGTAGTTGGAGTCAAACCACTTGACCATCTCCAAGCTAGGAACGTCAATGCCGTTCTTCTGGTGGCCACGGCCCATGGCGAAGTACTGGTCGACGAGGTCAAGACCATCCTTGGTGTAACGGGGAGGGACGGCCTATAGAGGAGGGTCAATTGCTGCTCAATATGAAGCTTGATGAGGGCTCTCAAGCCCAGGGGGTATACGCACACCAAAGTCCTGGATGTGGTTCAGGACGTGGTCGTACAGGGCGAAGTCATTGCTGGGGATGACATCGACACCGGCATCCTGCTGGATCTTCCAGTGAGCAAGACGGAGTCGCTTGGCCTCGGCGAGGAGATCGGCCTGGGAGATCTTTCCGCCCCAGTCTAGAGAAGAAGATGATGTTAGCATGGGCATCTCCATCTGCTTCATGCAGAGCTCGACGAGCAGCTTGGGGTCGACTCACAAGCTTCGGTGGCCTTCTTCAGGTCACGGTTCACACCCATGCGGGGGAAACCGAGAATGGCTGATTGAACCATGTTGTCGGTTCTTGCTTAGTGTAGCAAGTCTAGAAGAGGTCGTGTGGTCAGCTCCAGCTCTGTGTCTTGGGATGGCGGGGTAGGTGAGAAAGGGACGAACGTACTGTGGCGGGGTAGAAGAAAGGGAAAAAGTGTGCTGGACGTCCTGCTACTAAAAACAGGAAGGCAGACACTCTTTATAGGAAGCGAAAAGATACCCAAATCAAAGTCAATTGGGTAGCGAGGGTTTGGGGAGAAAAAAAAAGAAGAGGAGAGAAAAGGTTGGGAGCAGTAGTGGCGGGAGGGGGGAAGAAAAGGGCCCTCGAAAATGAAGGGTCTGCTAGTGAGAAGTGAGAAAAGGCGCACCGAAAGCGGGGGAGGGGCACGCCTCAACACCTCAACCTGACGCACTCGCATGCACTGGCAGCATGCCGCGATTGGCCTGTGCTAGCGGTTAGGTTGTGTTGCAGTTGAATTGATGCCTGCCGCCAATTTCCACTGTGTGCAATTACCACCACGTGCTGAAGAGATAACGTATTTCGGCTACTTTTGGGAGCTTCGCCATTCACGCTCGTTGACTCGGGTCCCATTCGCACGGTACCTCGAGGGTACTTGGAGGGGTTCTCCCTGGCCGCCGCCTGGGCACCTGGATCGGAGGTACTCTCGAATCACGACTACACGGTCTGGAGTATCACGTCGGTCTCCATCTACCACAACCCCAAGTATCCTGCCCGTCTTACATTCCACCCGGCACGGTAATGAGCATGTTCTTCCCCGTCCATGTAGAATACCTCTTTGTAGAACCCAAGACGGATGACGAGCAGCTGATAGCAGCTCTTTTCTCTACTCGGGTACGCGCCAGCATGTACCAATTGGTAAAGTTTGTCCTCGTCCTGCACCACACTTAAGTACATGTGCTTTGGCGGTCAGTCGCTGCTGGGATGAAACACAGCGAGCTGGCCACAAGGAGGAATTGAGAGCTCTGATCAAGCAACGCGGCTCTCTCTCGCACACTTTTCGGAGCAGTAGCTATGGAAACGAGCTCCATAATTAGCTTCAATGGCCAAAGCAGGCACTCGGGGGACCCATCTGAAGATTGCACCATCTTGGTCCCGGCTTTGACATGGGCTGTCTCACACCGGCACCGGCTGCTGGCTCGATTGTTATCGCAGTGTTTTTTTTTCTTCCCCTAATCCGCTGCCGCTTTCCGTACGAGGACAGGTGTTCTCCGTAGAACACTTGCCGTAGTGCGAACAAGCACTGCCTACCTATCTAGGTGCCTACCTAGTTTTGTTGAGAACAAACTCTTCAAATCAGGCCAGCCTCTTCTGCTCCCCAATCCCAGATCCCTGTCCAACTTGGCATCCACTTGGCCCCAAGTGGCGATATCGCGAGTGCTGTGGAAGACGAGGAATACATGCTGCAGAAGTGGCCATTCATTGAATTTAGAGATGATAAGCGCCCGGTCTTTTTTTTTTCTAGCACTACAGAAGCGCAAGTGCATCCCAGCCGACGATTGGCGTAGATCTAAGCTTGCAGGTGCTTGCCACAGCTCTCGAAAGTGGCGACTGGCTTAGTAGCAAACTGAAGCTGCTTCTGTCTGCTTCTCGAGCTTTTGGCCAAGTCCAATGGGCATGAAAATGTAGCTACTGAAACTATTCAGAAGGGATGGGTTCATTTATCATAATTCCATCTTGGTCTTTTGTTTCTCAGACATGGTGGACAGATACCTGATAGGCAACGACTGAGGCAGTCAAGGTCGTGATAGGTAGCTGGATACATGTAGGTAGAGACGTACTTACATGCCCTTGGATTATTCTCTCTTGTGGTTCTGGGAACTTTGGCTGCCTTTTGATTCTCAAATAGCAGGTGCTTACCAGAACCAACGTGCCTACCTGATACCTCATGTGCCTGCCCAAGACCTACCCAGCTAACTGTCTGCTGGTTCCATGTGCCTAGCCCAAGATGCCTCTTACTTTAAGGACCGAAGTTACAAATTCACAGGAGAGGAAGCAGCTACCAACATGACCCGTCTTTCTTCATATTACCTGCAAACTTCATGGGCCACAACGGGCAGGCCACCAACTGACCACCTTTCCCAATTCATCTACCGGAAGATCAATTCTTTCATAATACCGGAAATTCCTCCAATAATTGAGATTGCTTTCTTGGAAATGACCTTGGTTTTCTTGCTCCTCTGTTCCGCCTGGCCAAACAAAACCTAGAGTCTTCATGGCTGGCCTTTGTTGCTGTCTTCCTCCATGCCGGGGACCAAGTCTGCAGCCACCGCCAGGTCCTATCGAGAATTCCATCGAAAGATCGTTAGAGCCTCCATGCTCCCGGATTTCTATTCGTTCCCAAAGCGAAATACAGCCCAAACAAACACAACCGCAGATTGCAAGTGGAAACTGCTGCAGTGGTACTCCCATCGCCCTGGGCGTGCCGACTGAACTTGATGAGTTGGTAGTCGATGATTCCGAGAGCGAATGCAATCAAGCCAGGCTTGCCAGAAAGACAAGCTCTGTTCTTGACGCCATACGCACAAGGTTAATTCGCCAGTATCCAAGTGAGCGTGAGACCATACAACGCTCTCGTATCTTTCCTGGTAACAGCGAAAACGAAGTTGCCCGAAGAGCAGAGCTCAGACGCCTGAGACAACAGAGAATTCAAGAAGAACTCGATGGAGCGAGTAACCAGGAAGAGCAGAGCATAGCATCTTCTCATAGGAACACACCCTGTTTTTCTTCATTGACCAGCCTGACAAACCACGGAGGGCCACGAGACACTATAGAGTTCCTTGTCCTGGACAAAAATATGTCCTCTACAGTTGAGCATTCCACCAAAACAAGCTTCAAGTCGTCGGATACCTTCAACGGAAGGAAGACAGCCCCCCTGCAGTCTCCCTCGTGCGACTCTTTGTTGCCCTCCGCCAATTTACAGCAGGCCCCGAACAATAACAATCAGACGGGGCAATGTGATGATCAGAATGATAAGGCCATACCGCAGGTTCCCTGTTTGACGAACTCTCCAACTAGCCCACAATCAGACACAACTCCCCAACCTCATCAGATATCAAATCGGGCAGAGCAATCCTCCGAAGACTATCAGTCTGCTCTCAATACATGGCTGATGGCTCAAAAACTTTCATTGACCGAAAGTCCCGGTCTAAGCACAGATGATTCGGATGGCAAGGAATTTATCGTGCCAAGGCACCCTTCACCCTCTCCGGAGAACCAGAAAGACAACTTATTAGAGGACCTATCAGCGGACCTATCTGTGATAACCAAAAAGAATTCAGACGACCGGATATCGAAGAAATCTGATAAAATGTCCACGATCTCTGAAACGCGAAATCCTGCGGGTGCCTCTAATGTTGGTATCGATGAGCAGGGTCAAGCTAACTACAAGGATATTCCGGTACTAGAGAAATCAAGTTCTCAAGACCTAGCCGAAAGCTACGCCGCTGCACTCGCATTCAACTCTCAACTAGACAATGGCTCCTCGAATTATAACTCTGTTAGGCCGAGTTTTCAGCCAAGCCCCGTTCGTTCTTATCTAAATTTGCACCGCCTTGACCCTCAAGATCTCAATAGTGTCACCTGGATTCCTTTTCGATGTGAGCAGTCCTCAATCTGTAATACTGGCTTGCTTTCTTTGTCCTAACTATGCAGGCTACGAGGTTGGTTCTGATTCCACAGGGTCAATAAATCTCGGTAGATCGAGTTCCTATGCAACAGCAGAAATTGATCTCAACTCCGACGCAGCAGAAAGACACTCTCTGGTGTCCTGCGAGTTAAGTCAGGATAGTGCAGGACTTTCATCGGCCAGAGTTTCCGAAACAGGAAGTGTTCTGATTCGAGAGACTGGACTTGCCTCTGTCAGGTATAAGCCTGGAGATGCCTTGCCCCAAGGTGAACGTGTTGAGAAACTGGACAGCCAGTTCAAAGACCATCTTTTAAATATTGACGCCGCGCTTACGGTTCATGCGTCTGTCCCTTATGGTACTCGCCCTAAGAGAAGTGAAGGAAAAACTGCTCAGAAAACCCACGAAACAACTAGGTGCCGTCGAGCCATTTCTGTTAGAGGGAGTCCGTATAGGCTGACAGAGATTAGGAAACGGGCTATTGAAGATGGAACGAAGCCAGCTGGAGGATTGAACACCGCCGGCAGCTCTGAGCTGGGAGAGGGTGTTGCAATAGTCTGGAAAGAAGCGCATATAATCCCAGCACATCAGGCAGCTACTTCAATTGATGGGCTCAACAAATACCTGGGCAAAACAAACCTCAGGGAAAAGAGAAAACCAAAGGAACGTTACGCTAGGCGATCATATTCCCCTGGCCCACACATGTCAAGACCAGTGCAGCCTGAACGAGGAACAATTGATAGAGCCTCGCTCCCGCCTAGCAGTCGATATGATGCCCTCCAGAATTCGGCCCATAATACACTACTAGATACCGGAGAATCGACAGCAATATCTTCAAGGAATCTTGGTTTGCCTCCTAAATCATGGTCAAGATATCCCTCACACACACGCCACGAGAGAAATGGATTGGAAGAAGTAGGGCTTCGTGATTTTGCCCCAGCACTACCTGATAGACTTGAGACGAGTTAGAAACTTTGCGAGACACAAGACAACGCATCAGACATGTTGAGTGTCAGATCTTTATCCAGTCCAGGGGCTTTTCGGAAAGCGATGAAAAAAGGCCTGCGCAAAATTTTCTCCTTTCGAGCCAGCTTTGCCGGCATGAAGAATGGCATCCTAGAAGACCAGCAATATCCAATTCCACGTTTTAGGGAAGCCTGCAAGGATTTAGCTTCTTCACCTCTAATCAAGAAGCGTCAAAATCCCATAAAGGAGGCTAGCGAGCGAGAGAATGAACAGTATGCCGAGCCCTTGGGCTTGGATGCAGGCGAAGGCAGACACGACAAAAATCAACATAAATCTCAGGCGTCAATGAGCATTCACTCAACCATCGAAAACCCCGTTATAAATAACAATGTTCTCGGTCATCCGGTCCATCAACAAGCCACCCCCCAAATAGAAATGGAGAGCCCGACGGCCCTTCTCACCAAAGCAAGACCAATTGAATCTCCTACTCTCACGGAACTCATGACGGCAAAAAGTGAACCATTTCTGCACTCATCGATGAAAGCTACAGATGAGGGCAACAATGAATGGCCGAAGTCATGCACTTGGCCTAGGTCTTGGGAGGTAACAACCTAAAGTGGCAACCTCGGTCAATACTGTTGCTCACATCTCAAACTCCAAAGCAATCCATTTCGATCTGGGGCGCAGATTCAGCAAATAAGTTGTATATCATGATTAAAGAAACGTTTGTGCATTATTGTTTTCTCTTTTTCCAGGTCTTGTTGTTAGACAGGATATCATGGCTACTCTTATTCTCAGCACCGTAAATGCTAGTGTAGTTTTTACATAGATATATTCCCAGAAAACGATTAAGACAGAACCTCAATATAGCTTCCAAGCAATCAATCTATCGACACCAGTATTTTTCCCACCGAAGTGATTTAAGCTCTGGATCGCTGGTGAAACTGTCTGTGGATGAAGTCAAATTAGTGATCACTCTGGACTTTTAGTGCCCTTCTCCTCCTTCCAAAGGCCCTCCAATCTCTCTCTTTCTCGTTCCGCCCTACGATGGATTTCCTCTCTCCGCTCACGCAAGGCAATACAAAACTTGGATTTCTCCCTAATCACGGGGCCTTTCCAGATGAAGACAAACGGAATGATACACATCCCAGCGCTAAGACCACCTAAAAGGGCACAGGCACCTGAAATACCCAAATCGTCAAACATACGGCTTGTGGCAAGAGGGAGGACAACGGCAAGAAGGGAACGGCAACAGGAGGCGGCAGCATTTGCGGAAGCAGCGAAGATATCATAGGCATCAGTGAGGTAATTGAGGAGGGCCATGAAGATGAGCATGAAGCCGAGGCCGAAGGGGACCCCGGCGAGCATGGGCACGACGAAGGAGAGGCCGCTACGGGAGGTGAAGCCCAGCCAGAAGAGGGCGACGACGAAGGCGGGCCCGCCTACGAGGGCGAGGGGCAGGCGGCGGGACTCCTCGCGCCTCGTCCAGGAGGCACCCGTGGCGGTTGCCCTGGCGAGGTAGGTGTCCCAGAACCAGAAGATGGGGAGGCTGAGGGTGGCGCCGCCGCCGATGGGGAGGTAGCAGAGGCCCGTGACGCCCGGGGAGAGGCCGTAGAGCCTGGAGAAGATGATGGGGAAGGCCTGGAAGGACATGTAGAAGATGGCGTAGACGAGGGCGAGGTAGGCGCAGGTTGTGGAGACGATGGGCTCGGAGAGGAGCATGCGGATGGGACGGGTGAGGACGACGGTGAAGAGCTGGGAGAGGTCCGTCTCCTCGAGGTCGCGGGGGGAGATGGCGCGCGAGGTAGGGTCCTCGGCCCGCATCCTTCGAGCGCGGCGGGCGAGAAGGATGGGGCCGTAGGTCTCCGGGAGGAAGAGGACCATGGCGAGGGTCGCGACGGCGAAGAAGACGCCGATATAGAAGGTCCAGCGCCAGCCGATTGTGGTTGAGCAGAACCCGGAGACGATGGGGGCGAACAGTGGGCCGAATACGGTTGTCTGGAAGGGGGGAGAACGAGATTAGCCATCCAGTGTCAAGAGAAAAGGGGGGGTTGAGGATCGGGACGGGAGTGAGAGAGAGACACAACGTACCACCATGAAGATGGCAAACGCTCTACCACGTGTCCTCGGCTCGCCGTAGACATCCGCGAGGATACCGGCCACGACCGCAATGGGAGCACTTCCAAACATTCCACAGAAGAAGCGGAAGACGAGGAGGGCGGACCAGTTGGGGGAGAACCCGCAGGCCATGGTGAAGATGGTAAACATGGCGAAGGTGCAGATGCTCAGATAACGACGGCCGACGTGCTCGCTCAGGGGGCCCCAGACGATTGGTCCCAACACATAACCGACCAAGTAGATGGATATAGGAAGCACTTTCTGCTCGCTTGATGTTATACCGAATTCTTTAGTGATGAATGGGACGGCCATGCTTGGGAGTGCCGAGTTCATGGTCGAGTTGATGACGAGCATCCCGCTGAGGAAGGTGACGGTGTTCTTTTTGAACTGAACTCTGGAGTCAGTATACATTCCTGGCTAAAGAAGAGCTCTTGATAGTAGGGTGACACTTGCCATGGGCCAGTTGTAGGGATTCTCAGGGTCATTGTACGCCCAGTCTATCAGCGTTTCATTTGTTCTACTGCGAGTCCTGGAACGGATGTGATGGAGAGCACCGATGCCACGATCTGCCGTCTCTTCCTCGAAGCGAGATAGAGACTCAATGTCTTCCAGCTGGTTGATTTGCGCCTGTACCGAGTTGCTGCTGGTTCTGCCCCCTTGGTCCAAGTCTGTAAGCCAGGATGACCATCGAAGAAAAAAGGGGAAAAAAAAAGACGGGACATTATTGCAACTCACTATTTTCCAACGAAGGCTCTTCGACTCTAGTAGTGTCGCTCTTGTAGCTCCCCGCCATCTTGTCGGCAGCTGGAAGAAGGAGTGAGTGTACAATTAAAATTAGGGGTGATTTAAAGGGGGAAGGGACTTGAGAGTTTGCACATGTTAGAACAGAGAAAGAGGTCAATTAAAGAGGCGAAACTAAGTACTTGGGAACAAAACAAGAAGCTATCGTCACACATTCGGGAGGGGGATGTTGGGCAGGAAGAGTTTGGAGGGGGACAGGAGGTGTGTTGGTCCTGGTCTACAGCCCGATTTACGGAGAAGATACCGGCCATGAACAGGGAATAAAACCATCTGCGCCGTGCCCCGTAGGTCGGCGACGTGCCTCCGCCAGACCGTAACTTTTCTACACCAAGACGATTGTGCTAGATTTCCGCATGGGACTAGAGGTTATGATGAGGACCATCTCGACTTCCATGTTCGCGCGGTTGACTCCCGGACCCGTATAACACAGCCATCTAGTCTTCGGTTATTTTTTCGTCATTGATGATGCCGGCGCAATACTAGCCATTGATAGCGAACTACTGGTTGAATAGGGAAGGCCAGAAGGGAGGGAAAAGTTGGTGTAGGGGTGCTGGGCCGGGGATAAGAAGGCGTCTCCACCCACCCGATGTCCGTCCTTGGGGCAGATCCAAAGCTCGCCTCCCCGAGTCGGAGGATGATCTTACCCGCTTCTCCACGACCCAGGACGGCGCCTTTGGTGACGAGCCCACACGAGCTCGGTTGCAACATCGGTCAGCAGCTAACAGCAGTGTGTTGTCTTGGCAGAGCTGCCTTATTGCAACACGGTAGGATGATCTGGAAGATGAGAGGCTGTGGTTTGAGAAGAGCCCACCATATTAGCTTCAGGCGTACAGACAACACTTGGGTATCACGGCGACAACGGTTCTGTTGGGCCAGCTCATGACCATATTCTCTGCTCCTTTTCTTTCATCAAAGTATAACCGCTGACAGAGTTGCTCTTAATGTTACCGTTGCCATTAACATTATTCTTAAGGACATGTGATGGGGTGCATGTTGGTGACGCTCTTTCTCATATGAGCTTGTATATATGTGATGCGAGAATATACACGATGCAAGTGTCCACAGACCTGCAATCACATAGAAGAACAATGGTTGCGGAGATTTGACTTCTAGTTGATCCTTGAAAGCTGCCGCATTTTAACTCCCTCGTCTATTTCGTTGCTCATAACGGCCGTATGTGGGTGACGTTGCGGAGTGAAGGCAGCCAGTCACTCAGACAGAGCGAATTGTGGCGTTGGGGCTGGTTTCAATCATGTCTCAAGATTGATTTGCTTCCCAAACCTCGCATACAGCTGAACCTTCAGCTCCTTCATCTCTTCCCGTACCGACCCAAGCTTTTCCTCCAGCTCGCTCGTCTCCTCCTCGATTCGAGATGTCGTCGTACCCAGCATCTCCTGGGCCTGCTCTAGTGAGAGATGGAAGAAGGAGTCGCCGATTTTATACCTGGCCGCAGAGGTCAATATACCGGTTGATATTTAGGGAAGTTGTGATAGTTACGTACGGGATCTTCTCGTCCTCGTCTGCCAGCTCAAGCTCCACTGATAAATCGTCTAAATCCTCCTTTTCTTTCTGTGCAACGGAAAGGATCAGTATATCGCGGTGTCGGGTTCGGTTTGGCGAGATTAGGGGTTTTCCGTACGCTTTTTGCTTCCAATTCTTCTTGGAACAGGATCTCGCGCTGGTGCAGTCTACTAAACTTGTTGATCTTGTCCTGGTCCTCGCGGCGAACCTCGACCTCCTCACTTCCCTCCTCCTCTGCTTTCGAGAGCTGTGGAGCTGATGGTTAGCATTGAGGGTTCCGCTGGGTCAGAAATATAAGTACTCACCATTCGGCGCCCGATAAGTCCTGACATGTTGGGCTAGATTGTCCTCATCGGCGTATCAAGACCACGGCAGCAGCGCAATCTGCTTCGAAAATGTCATGGAGGGGTGCTTTACACCGTGTATTTTGGAATATTTGCACACGGTCCGTATCCACTATGTTCACACCAAAGGGGTATGTTTTTTTGCACTGTGCAAACCCCACCACAGCGGGCAGGTCCAAAGTGGTACGTACCGCCAATGAGTGACATCAATCGCTGTTTGTTGACTGCACCATCGTGGTCAGCCTTGTCTTCCAACCACGATCGCAACATGGCCTTGGTCGGGAAGAAGCCTTATCCCAAGGCCACGGTGAAGAAAATCATCAAAGCGCATTCGAATCTCAACATCAAGAAGAATGCAGATGTCACGGTTAGTACATGGTGCCGGTTGAGCGTTGACGCGACGGGTTAATCGACGCGCCTCCCGCCACATCCAGCGATATCGAACTAGATTAATAACCGTCTTTGCAGGTGTATCTAGATTATGTCTTGTTTATGGAATCGTAAGTCCATCCATATATCGTTGGTTGCCGCCCACATTTCAGTTCTGATTTTCCATCTGATAGTCTGGTGAAAGAGGCTGCTATCCACTCGAAGCAGTCCGGCGAACGAGCACTCGCAGCCCGGAGTGTGAAAAAGGTCACGCGAGTAAGTTCCCCTTTTTGACAAGCCCGACCGGGAATTTTGAGCATGGCGACTTACACAAGTTTAGGATACCTTGAGCAAATTCAAAGGATGAGCCGCAACACATCATCTTTATGGGGCGTTTAAATGAATAATTTATCAGTTGTTATGGCATCGGTGACATCAATAATTATGGCGTATTGGAGTGATCCGAGAGTTGTTTTCGATGGTATAGAAAATATTAAAATTATCCCCTTCAACCATAAAATACAAATAATAAGCCAAGATTCTTGAGATATTTCTAAGATATATTACCCATTGTCGCGGCCAGGTCGAGATCTTGAGGAGAGATCTGGGAACCCCAGTCACGGTGCGCCCAATGCTAAGGCAGCCCAGCCTCGGATGCTGGTGTGGGCCGGGGAGAGCTGCCCCCCTGCATGCGCTGAAGCTACCGTTACGGCCAGGCCTCACCACAGGCTCCTCTCGGCGAGTCAGCTTGGAAAGCACTGGCAGAAAAAACGGCCCAACTTCACTTCGCTCCTCATTGTTCACCTCCCAAACATATCCTCCCTCACTTCTTCCCGTAACCACCTGCGCCAGCATAATTGCTACCTTCGCATCCACAAAATTTTCATCCCAGCCAGCGCTGTCCCAAGCAACTAGCTCCCACCTCTCCTCACCATCCACTCTTGCCAACCCCGCAAGAGCTCTATTTGGCCACAGCCGACGCATTAGCCAGGTAGGCAAAACTTCAACTTCTGTCGCCTCACAGACCACGTCACCGAAATGGCTGCCTCGACTGCCCAGTCCGGTTCGAAGCCCAAGAAGACGGCCACCAAGGCCATCGAGAGAACCGAGTCCCCTGCCCCCAGCGCCGTTTCTGGCCAGGGCGAGAAAGGCGACGAGAGCCCCTACATTCGTGAACTGCAGAAGTGAGTGCTTAGCCTTGCGGTCCATCTTCACACCTTCATGAGCTGACATCTCCCCGAAAAGGAACATCCGCAGTGTCAACAAGAAAATTGTACGGTTCCATATGCTGCTCACCTAAGTTAGTCACACGACACTGACCCCGAACAGACTCACGCCTCCAAGATCGATTCCCTCCTTAAGGAGCACGACGGCAAGACTCTTGACGAACTAGTCAATGCCAAGATCATCAATGCGGACCAGAAAGCCCAGAGTCTGAAGAAGCCTGCACTGCAGGCCCAGCTCACTCAGCTCGAGGAGCAACTCACCCAAATCCTCAAGATCGACAATGAATACCGAACCAAGGCCGCCGCCGAGAAGACTATCGCCGAGCAGTCGCTAGAGAAGGCCAAAGCCGATGCTGTTGCGGAGGCCAAGGAGAGCTTCGACAAGACTCTTCGCGGAAACCTGCTCCTCCTCTCACAATTCCTGCGACTGGCAGCATACCGTCGCGAGGAAGCTACCGACCCCGATTCAGATGAGAGCCAGGCCATAGAGGGTGTGCTGCTTGCTATCTACACGGGAGATGAGAGCGCTGTCAACTCAATGCTGAAGCTGGTTGACGGCTCCTCTGATCAGATTTGGAGTGTCCCTGGCGAGCAGCTCCAGACGACTTGTATGTGTCATAGACTCACCTTGTTACAGGTTATGCAGCCCATTTACTAATTGTGCCCACAGACGCCCAGGTGAAGAGCCTCGCCCAAGATTACAAGACCCCCAACTACGCTGAGGGTGCCGATGCTCCCGAGGCCAACACTGAGGTCACGACAGACCCTACCATTGCCAACGCTGGTGCAACCGAGCTTGACGCCACCGTGCCTGTTCCCGGTGAACAGGAGCAGGCTGTGCAGACCGCTACCAACGGCATTGCTAACATCAATGTGTCGGATGAGGCTGCCAATGCTGTCGCCGGGAGCCACTGGGACACTCCTGCTGCTGACGTCGCAATCTCACAGGAGTGGGTTGACGTGAAGGTTCCTCGTGACCCAGCTGAGACTGACAATGGTCTCACTGCTACCCCAGCTGCGGCTGGCAACAACCAGTCCTGGGCTGATGACCACCCAGAACCTGCCGCCGAGGTAAGATGAGCAACTATGGAGCGCGATTGAGAAATCATCATCTAACAGGCTGTAAATTAGACCGCCCCCGCCAACCCAGTAGAGCCCAACGACGGTTTCCACCAGGTTCAGCGAAACCGCGGACGTAACGATCGTGAGGGAGGAGGCCACCGTGGACGTGGCGGCCGTGGAGAGTGGCGAGGCCGGGGTCGTGGAGATGGCCGTGGACGGGGCCGTGGAAACCGTAATGCGGGAGGGGCCCCACGAGGTGGTGCCCGCCGACAGGAAGAGTCGTAGGAGACTCGGCCTCAACCAAACTGGATGGGCCAACAGTGTTGAACATCCATAATCATATCGTCTAAACGGACGACTGTACACCATACCATGTCATGGCGGCGTTTGCCATTGAAAGCGGCGTCAGCGAACTCGGTTTTTTTGTAACTCTTGTGGCATAGTACGAAGGAGTTGCTGGCATTTTTGGCCCGGGTGGGCACTGTGATTCGGATATGGGCGACGAGGAAAGGGGGGATTTTGCTTTTTGGGGGAGGCTCGGTCTTGTGATAACCTTCCTTGTGAGGAAAAAAAACTCTTTTTGAGGCAGCTGGTATACAGGCGAATCAGGAATTTAGGAAGTGACCGGCACAACGTTTGCTTTCCACGATGTGTGCATTGTGCATGTGAAACAGTCATCTTTTTCGTAAGTGTACACTAAGACTACGGATTCTTCGCTAACTACTACACATAACTACGCAGTTATGTTATCACCTGCCATTAATTTGCGAACCTCAGGACTTTAGCCTTCCTTCGCCTTCGCCAACTCAGCAAGCTCTTCCTCTTCTGCAAACCCTTCTTCGGGACCGAGAGCCTTCATCTTGACGGTGTCTTTCAGCCACTTACCAGTGGCAGACACTGATCTGCCCAACGCCGAACCATGCTTGAAATTGGTTTCCACGTCGGGGGCCAGCCAGTCCAGGCTCACAAACTTGCGGTCCAGAGACCCGGTATTGATATCGAAGACGTCAGACCACCCATCCGGGAGCTCGCCCCCGTGGCACCACTCGGCGGCCAGGGCGTAGTGGAAGCAGACCTCGGTCCCGCAGCGGCCGCAGAAGCTGCGCGAGAACGACCTCCCGCAGTCGAGGCTGTGGAAGAAGCGCAGCCAGGTCCTCTCGCTGTCCTGGGGCTGGGTCGCGCGCAGCACGTCCCTGGCGGGGAGGTAAGGGGGCCGGCCGGCGTCAGCGGCGGCGGCATCAAAATCCTCGGACGTGCAGTCGAGGAAGCGGCCGGTGATGATGTTGGACGACTCGGAGCCGGTGCGGGGCAGGACCGAGACGCGGATCATGGTCTCTGGGATCTGCATGAGGGTGGCGGGGAGGAGGGTGCCCGAGGCCATGCGGCAGTCGTTGCAGTGGCATGTCAGGGCGTAGGGCATCTTGGTGCCGACGGACTCTGGAACGAAGGGCGAGGGGGGACGGGAGGCGGCTGGGGGAATCTCGACGCGGTAGCGGATGGCGCCGCAGGAGCAGCCGCCGGTGAGGGTGAGGGCTTCGTCGGGGAGAGTCATGTTTTCTTATGAATTGGGGCTTCGGGATATTATGAATTGATCAAATGATGGAGGAGAGGAAGAGTCTAATTGATAATTCAAGATATCATGGAGCTACGCTTGAGTGTTCTTTTGTATTCAGCTTGGACAGTTGCCATTATGGCTGCGCTTGGAGTCTTGCGACCCATCATGACAAGTGCGCCTTGGCTTGTTCATTGATGCACGCTGGTACGCGGGATAGAGGGTCTGACCACCAAAGAATGCGTGTCAATATGTGCGTGAAAGTGGTTGTTGTGAGAAGCTGAACATGCGCCACGAAACTAGTCATTGGCGATATGCCCAATGGTCGTTATGCCAAGCCCCAGTTAGATCACAATGTGGAGCATGGTGTTGCTCCCAGGAAAAGCTAATTTTTCTTCCCGATGTAGGGCCAGGAGAGCTTGTGTCAAGGGTGTGCTATGCATTACGGTAGTCGTTGCTCCAGATCTCTCTGGCCGGCACTTGAGTACCTCTACAAGGGAGGTGGTCGACAGGGCTGTCTACCGTTTGAAAGCAACACTGGAGAAAGAAGAGACAGAAGTAGCGATACAAAATCCGTATATAACTGGGGAACCGTTACTCAAACGGTGGGAAGAGCTCCGTGTCATCTATTCATGACACCTTACCCAACTGCCGAGGCTTGAACTGCGCAGGTCAATGAGCTGACTAGTCCCTCCAGCTACGTATTAAGCCATGAAATGAACATAGTTGGTTTCCCGTCGTCTCTGGTGCTGAATACCTCTAGATCAAAATAGAGATGGCTACCGTTCCCGCCCATCCAAGAGCCACCTCTTCAGTGGGCAGCGGCTTATCGGGCTCTTATCGCCCCATCAGCCTTGCAGCCAGGCCACTTGGTCTGGGGCTAACGTCACAGAAATAGCCCAGGACCTTTTTTTAACTGTCAAGCTGTCCTTTCGGGCAAGATCTAGGCCATAATACCGCCCACCACCACCTTGAACGAGGGTCGGCTTGAGGCCACATCAGCCTCTGCATGGACATTGCGACTTCAATTGATTCCATTTATACTGTCGCCTTCCCCTCCCCATCCAATTCCTCTTGATCTTCCTCTTTAACTTCCCCACACTCGAGGTGCGGATTCGAACACTTTCTGGCTGACGGCTTTATCCCACACCCACCGCCATCTGGGACCTTCGTGTACCCCCACTACCCACCATGTTAATCAAGCCCTCGGGGACATCACCATTGGTGATGGTCCTTGGGGCCATTCTATTCTTCTCAGCACAGGTCTTTGCTGCTTCGGCCGCATTGGGTGTTGACCTGGGGACTGAGTATATCAAGGCTGCGCTGGTGAAGCCTGGGAAGCCATTCGACGTCGTCCTAACCAAAGACTCTCGAAGAAAAGAAACCTCCGCCGTTGCTTTCAAACCATCGCGCGGCGCACCTCAGTCCGGCGAGTACCCCGAAAGACTCTATGGCTCCGACGCCATGGCGCTGGCAGCCCGATTCCCCGGAGACGTTTACCCCAACCTCAAGGCCCTCCTCGGCCTCCCCGTCGACGACGCCCTGGTCCAGGAATATGCTGCCCGACACCCCTCCCTCAAGTTTCAAGCCCACCCCTCGCGAGGGACTGCCCAGTTCAAGAGCAGCGCTGTGTCAGCGGAGGAGGATGCCTGGTTGGTTGAAGAGCTGCTCGCCATGGAGCTTCAAAGCATTCAGAAGAATGCCGAAGCCGCAGCTGGCGATGGCACCTCGGTGCGCTCCGTTGTCTTGACCATTCCCCCATTCTATACCGCAGATGAGAGGCGCGCTGTACAGGCTGCTGCCGACCTCGCTGGCCTGAGGGTTCTCGGCACCATCAGCGATGGTCTGGCTGTTGGTCTCAACTACGCCACCACCCGCCAGTTCCCCAACATCAACAAGGGCGGGAAACCCGAATACCACATGGTCTTCGACATGGGTGCGGGCTCTACCAAGGCGACCGTCATGAGGTTCCAGAGCCGCGAGGTCAAGGACGTTGGAAAGCTCAACAAGACTGTCCAGGAGGTTCAGGTCATTGGAACCGGTTCCGACCGCACTCTGGGCGGTGATGCCCTCAACAACCTCATCATCGACGACATGATTGAGAAGTTTGTCGAGTCCAAGGCGGCACAGAAGGCCTCTGTTACCGCCGAGGGCGTCAGGGCCCACGGACGGGCCATCGCCAAGCTGACCAAGGAGGCTGAGCGTGTTCGCCATGTTCTGAGCGCCAACCAAAACACGGCCGCCAGCTTCGAAGGCCTCTATGACGATGTGAATTTCAAGTACAAGATCGAGCGCGCCGATTTCGAGGCGTTGGCTAAGGCCCATGCTGACCGAGTTGCGGTTGCCGTCAACAGCGCCTTGAAACAGGCTAAGCTGGAGATGGATGACCTTGATTCTGTTATTCTGCACGGCGGTGCTTCTCGTACTCCTTTTGTCCAGAAGGCTCTCGAGAAGGTTGTTGGCTCAGCCGACAAGCTCCGCTCCAATGTCAACTCTGACGAGGCCGCCGTGTTTGGTGCTGGTTTCCGCGCCGCCGACCTCAGCCCAGGCTTCCGTGTCAAGGAAATCAGAATCTCTGATGGCCCAGGCTACGCAGCTGGTCTGAAGTGGAAGGCAAGCGAGGAGAGGACCCAGCGTCTCTGGACCCCCATCTCTACCATCGGTGGCCCCGCCAAGGAGCTCTCCTTCAATGAGGAGGCTGACTTCAGCGGTACTTTCTACCAGCAGGTTGATGCTGAGTACAAGGACCTGAAGCGTTTCACCACCAAGAACCTGACCTCGAGCATCGCGGCGCTCAAGGAAAAGTACCCCTCTTGCGTTGAGAGTGGCGTTACCTTCCGCCTCGGGGCCAAGCTGGATGCCGAGGACGGCGAAATTGATATTGTCAAGGCCGCTGTCGAATGTGAGGCCGAAGTCAAGGAGGGCTTTGTCGACGGTGTCAAGAACCTTTTCGGATTTGGCAAGAAGGACCAGGAGCAGCTGAACGGCGACGAGAGCTCCTCAACTGAAACTGTCAACACATCCGAAGAGTCGGCCACCAAGTCAGCAACTGAATCATCCCAATCCGCCGAGGCCTCGGGCTCGACTGAGGAGCTGAAGACGGAGGTCAAGAAGCTCGAGACTGTCTCCATCCCCGTTGAGATTGTCATCGAGATTCTCGGCACGCCGCAGTTGACCAAGGAGCAGACTAAGCAGTCCAAGGACCGATTGAAGGCCTTCGCAGCCTCTGACTTGGCCCGGTACCTCCGTGAGGAGGCTTTGAACCAGCTCGAGGGCTTCACATACAAGGTGAGAGACCTGCTCGAGGATGAGTCTTTCATTGCCGCCTCGACCGAAGCCGAGCAAACCAGCCTCTCTGAGAAGGCCAGTGCCGCCAGCGAGTGGCTTTACGATGAGGGCGCCGATGCTCCCCGAACTGAACTCAAGGCCAGGCTCAAGCAGCTGCAGGACATTGCAGACCCTGTTCAGAAGCGTGTCACAGAGAGTGGAGCTCGCCCCGCTGCCATCTCCAAGCTTAGGAGCTCCTTGAAGGAGACCTTCAAGTTCGTCGACACCATGCGTAAGCAGATTGACGAGTACGATGAGTGGCACGCCGCCGCCTCTGCGTCGTCGTCTGCAACTCCCTCAGCCACACCTTCGGGCGACTTTGATGGCCTCGAAGACGAGGATACCCCCAAGGACAAGAAGATGGAGGATGTCCTGGAGGAGCGTGGCCCCGTCCCTCCCCTCTACAAGCGCGAGGATCTTGACGAGCTCGCTGCCCTCTCCAAGACCACCGAGGAGTGGATCAACGAGAACGAGGCCAAGCAGGACAAGCTCGCCGCGACAGCCGACCCTGTCCTCCTTGTCAAGGACGTGACCGCCAAGGTCGAGAGGCTGGAGAAGGCCGGCAAGGATCTGGCCATGAAGGGTGTCAAGAACTACAGCAAGGGCAGCAAGAAGGGCAGCAAGGAGAAGCCCAAGGACAAGGGCAAGAAGAAGGGCGGAAAGGGCAAGCCGACCAAGCTCGGTGATCTAAAGGACAAGGACTTCGGGTCCCTGAGCGCGGAGGAGCTCGAGGATCTGATTAAGAACATGAGCGAGGAGGACTGGGCCAAGGTCCGTAAGGAGGCCGAGGCGCAGCAGAAGCAGGCTGAGGCGAAGCCCAGTGCGGAGCCTCATGATGAGCTATGATGGGGATGTGGCATTTCCTTGGGTCTCACGGTGTGGAAATAGAAAAGACGGTACATCCGGCAGAAGCATTGAATGAAATTTATATGATCTTTTTTTTACTCTTGATACCTTGACATAGTGTATGCCCATTTTGCCCTTGGAGATGCTCTGAATGGATTCTTTTGTTTGCTACCCCAGGCGTTCCAGTCCGAGTCGATCGTCCTGAAGTTAAGGATAGTAACGGTTGGTGAGTAGTACAACCCTATGCAAATGGCCGTCACTGGCGCAAATAAAGAAAGAACAACGAATTCGCTGTATTGAGGTAAGTCGCTCTCCGTTCTGGATTCTCTGTAACATCATCTTTCGACTGAGCTGCTGCTGGGCAGGTTTCACGATTACCGCGAAGATGAGAACGGGCCTGGATGTAGTAACACAAGACGATACGAGTCACTGTCGAGCGACGCTGAATTGGCATGAAGTTGAAACCAGATAGTCTCACAAACATCAGGCTCTCTTTCAAGAAGAGTCTAAGCGCCGCAGAAACAAAATGAAAGGATGAGCAACTCGTCTCCAGTAGATGCATCTCACCGAGTCAACAAGGTCCTCGGCAGATCGACTTCTGTGCCCAGCCGGCAGCAGCTGTATCCTGAGGCCAAGTGCGGCGCCTCTTCGATCCTCGTCCGATTGCGAAAGAAACGCGGCGGTAACACGCCTCCAGGAGCTACAACAGAGTGCCCCAACCACTAGGCCTCAGCCTTCACTTCTCTCCTCGACCACACACATCTGCATCCTGTTCCTTGACCGGTCACTTTCCTTTATTTTTATCTTAGGCCCTACCCATCCTCGTCACTCCTTTAGAATTAAAAGAAGAAGATCCGAAGACTCACAGCATTGTTTACTCTACCTCCATCATGATCATTTCCTGCATCCTTTTGGCTTTTCTCCAAGCCATCTTCGTCGCTGCCATAGCAGCGGCGGCAACAATCCCAGACCAATCGAACCTCGGCCTCGAAGGGAGCTTTTCGCTCTCCGTTGCAGCGACATCTCACCAATCAAGAGGCTTTTTGAGGGACTGGGCAGCTGCTCGACAGAAATGGGGCAAAGGCATCCCGAAGGATGTGGCTACCGCCTTTTCCCTCCTTGACAGCAGTGAGTAGCCAATATTGCCTCTAGAACACTGGAGAGAGAGGCCGTGCATTACAAACTACGGATAATAACATATTTGGGGGGAAGACGGCCGGGTAGATGTCCAACCGCTGGGCAGCGATGATATTTTCATCGCTGATCTCGAAATCGGCAACCCGCCCCAGGTGGTCAAGATTGCACTGGACACGGGCTCCTCGGACTTGTAGGTGACGGCAAACTCTTGAGACAGCTTCTCTATATGTCTGACATTCTTCCAGGTGGTTGCAATCGAGCGATACAACATACTTTTACAATCGAAAGGGCCCCTGGGCTCCCCGGTACCACCCCAACATGTCCAGAACCTCCAACATCCTCAAAGATGCCGAGTGGAATGTCAAGTACAGTGAGCGAAAACTCTTTAAGCCATGCAACTTCTTTTACTTCATCCCGATTTTGTGGCAGACTGACTCATCATGTATCGCCTCAGTGGACGGCACTGCAGCCAACGGTATAGTTTACCTTGACACGGTTCGCCTGGGCGGCTTCGAGGTCCGCAACGCGACCATCCAGTCCGCCCTGACGGTGGCCCGCCGCTTCGAGCGCGAGACGGGGCTCAGCGGCATCATGGGCCTCGCCAAGAGCCTCCCCAGCAGCATCGCGCCCCCCTCGAGGACCTTCCTCGACCTCCTCCGCCCGCAGCTCCAGACCCCCGTCTTCACCGCCGACATCCGGCTCAACGCGACGGGGCGGTTCGACTTCGGCCGCCTCAACGAGAGTATTACCACGGACAACGTGACCTGGCTAGGCACGAGAGACGGCAGCGACCACTGGGACGTCGGGCTCAACCTCATGTCGTGGGAGGGCAGCAACTGGTGGCTGCACGACTTCACCGCCACCGTCGACACGGGCACCACGCTCACGTTCCTCCCGGACGTCCTGGCCAGGATGTACTGGAGCGACGTCCCCGGGATGCGCGTCGACCCGATGCTCTCCGACGCCTTCACCTTCCCCTGCGACGGCGCCGAGAAGCTGCCGGACCTCCGCTTCAAGCTGCCCGGGACAGAGCACGTCCTCAACATCCCCGGGCCGTACCTCAACTATGGGCCCATCGCCGGCGATGACACTTACTGCTGGGGGGGCATGCAGAGCGCCGACGACCTCGAGTCCACCATCATTGGCGGCACGGTTCTCAAGGCTCTGTTTGTGGCGTTCGATCTAGAGACGAAGAAGGTCGGGTTTGCCAACAAGCGGCTCTGAGAACTAAATACGGCTCAAGGGGGTAATTTGCTGAGGCGTGGGTAAATGTTCAGTGAACTTTCTTCTCTTCTTCGGCAAGGGCCGTCTATCGAATGTTTGAAATTAGGGTATCTTTATTAGAAGTAACAAACAATGGACTGAAACCCCACCACGTCCCCATTGAAAACACGGGCAAGGCTTTGTATGGTGCTTGTACAGGGAGCTTGAGCAAATACCGGTAAACCGGTGCATACATTTCATCTTAAGAAATCGCCTATTCTTCATGCCCAACACACTGGCCGTTGTCCTTGACAGACAGAGCCCGTCAGACACCGCCTGCTGATTTCGATCCCCTTAAATAAAAACATCATACGCCCATTCAAAATGCTGTTTGCGGCACGTCGTCCGCCCAGACATGGTACGGTTGCCGCGTTGAAATAAACCAATAATCCCCATTCCGACTAATGAGGCTCCAGGAGAAATCGTGATGCCATTGGAACGCCGAGTGTCATTAATTAGCGAGTGATAAAGTAAGTTGGCCGTTAAAATGCGCAGATGTCTTGCAGTTCTGAACGCCTGCGTCGAGCCGGCCCGTTGATGCTGGCCAGCTTGTAATTGAATATTGAGCCCATGTCGAGGCTCTATGAGAAAACGCCATGCTGTGGGGCCATGAAAGCATAGCATCATACGTCTATCGAATATGTATAAGTTCGTGTATTAACATGATTATTCTTCGCGGTCGCCATCTTTAAGCGGGAAAGGCAAATAGAGCCATGTCAGCGCCGGGTGTCGTCCAAATCTTCCTGGGTGACGAGATAATATTCACCTTCACTGGCCCCGGGGGTTGGTGGCATATTGCCTGAACCAGGAGCTGGCTGAGCTGCGCGGGCAGTGCCTGGCCGGGAGCGGTTCTTTGAGCCGTCTGCCGCTGGTGAATTCTGTTCGGTCTCATTCTTGCTGGCAAAGTCTGGAACCTTGGACGACATGCCCCCTGGGGGGTGGGAGATTGACTGGCGGACGTGGTGCTGAGTTCGACGCAGGCGGTTTTCCATTTCCTTGAGGCGGGCCTCAAGAGACGCTAGCTCATCGTTGCTCTGTCCAACTTTCTGCTTCCTACTCGAGGGAACAAGCTTCAGCATTAGTCTTGTGAAAAGAAGAAGCACAGTCGGGGTGTTGGTGGCGTGGGGGTTGTAGCATTGCTATGGATCTATCCATAGCTTCGGAGAGCGGAGGAACCGACCTTTGGTCAACCTCCTTATCGAGGTCAGAGATGGAATTCTCAATGCGGAAAATATCCATGAGCTCGGCAGAGAAGGAGCGAGCAATCGTCCTAGAGCACAAGACGAAGACACATTCATGTTAGCCGAGTCACAATGACAGCAGGGCCGAGAGGGGCATTCGGCTGCAAGGTAGTCCAAGCCAGGGGCTGCTTACGATTGCGGGCGACGGCCGTTGGGCTTCCAGTCGCGGTCGAGCTCGGCGTCAGACATGGTGCAAAGCAAAATTAGAGTATAATGGAAGAATATTAAAAAGATGCGCGCGGGGACGGAAAGCAATGGGGATATCGACCGAAGACAGGCTGTGCAAGATGTGAGCGGTATTGCAATGTTGGGAAGACAGAGGGGGGAGGTCAGAAGGAGTTGAGCCGGACGTTGGCTGAATTAATGAATGAATACCGTACCGTTCCAAAAATGCGGGAGGACAGGGACTCGATTGGCTAGCTGGAACTAAAAAGAAGCGCGGGAACAGGGGACATGACCTCCCTTTAGCGGAGCTGGGAAAGCACTTGGGACAGGACTCATCAGGACATAAGAAGGGATGGAGGGGGGTGGGCGGCTTATGGTGGGTGCCCGAGGCCAGAGCCAAAGGGGGAGCTTCTGGTGTTAGCGAAACATGAAGTTTCAATTATTATTAGAGCATCACATCACAGCAAAAGCCGGGCAGGAGCTATGCGGCAGTTTGCAGGAGCATTGGGAGGGGACAGCAAACGGATTAGCTAAGAGGTATCGGTACGGTGAGTGAGGGGCGCTCCCCAGCAGGACCCAGGTACAGGTACAGAGCGGCGATCGTCTCCGCATGTTCCTGGTCCCTTCACCTCTTCTTCTGCACCTGCGCTGCTGAATCCTGCCGCCTTAGTATGAATTGGGCACCATCCGCCGCGTTTGAGCATGATGCATCAGATATGGAGCAGTCATGCAGCTGCTCCTCACCAGACATGCGTCCACCTCTCGAAACGCCAGCTAAGATTGCGGCGGTGAAACACTGGATGGCAGCGTGCCTCGTTGCTCAATCCAGCAGCGAGCGACACTGGACAGCATCACACCGCACCCTGATTCTACACCTCGGGCGCCTCAGCCAACCAGCGGCGTCGAGAAATTGCATTTGGCCTGTGGGGGCCAGCAACGAGCGTCATTCCGGCAGCCCACCACGCGGTCAAGGTGGTCCACGCCCAGGCACATGAATCTAGGGACCACCCGCCAGTGTCATGGGGCCAAGACATTCTACTGGTCGACGGCGGGTATCTTGTGGCGTCGATGGTTCTGCTGTGAGACGGCGCTGCCGTGGAATGCAATCTGCGCTTCCGCCTGCGTCGTCAATCACTGGATGCCAGCACCAGCAGAACGGCATGCCATCAGGCCCATCACTCTCCTGGCATCAGCAGTCCTTTGATTGCATCTTATTAGCCCCAATGTCTGGGTGGAATGCGGCAGCCCCATCCGGGCGAGCCTTGCTGCTGCCACAGCTGCCAATGGTGGCCTAGACAAATGAGCAGCCCAAGAACCACTGGGGTCTCATTTGACTACGGGCTCGGCGCCGCCTATCATCACCTGAGTGGGCTCAATCGAAATTATCTGCCTTTTCCCGAGATGATTCTCTAGGGCGCCTGTCTCTTGACGGGAGCGATAAGTGAATCTTCAACCGTTCAATCTGCCGTATATTTGGCCCGGCTGATCTTCATTTTCGTGCTAGCTGCATTATCGTGCGCCCATCAGACTATTGTCACAAGAGCGCTCCCAGGTTGTGACTCCTAATGCAACATGTGTCTCCTCATCCGACAAGGTTTTGCTGTCGACTAAACCCGTCTTTCCCTTTGCAATTTTGACAGGAGGGGAGCGGAAAAGAGCACACGACATGCACTAACTTCACGTCCCCAGACTCGACTGTCGTCAGCATGGGTCAAAGCTCCTTCTATTTCATTATTCATGCTCATTTACAACATTTCGAGCCAGAAACCCTACATGCCCACACCACAACAACCCCTGATTAATTGTGCACAGATGGCCATGTAATCTTCCCGCAGTTTGAATTCTCCTGAACCCAGCGGTTGATCTTGGGCACGTCCCAACCGCTAAGCCATTCGTCATCCTTGGTTTCGGGCTTCCTTGGTCTCCCGTGTTTTATGCTTTTACTCATGGCACAGATACCCTGATTTAATCTGAATTGAAAGCATTCAGGGTCATTATGACATGCTCTTTCGCATTGATTAAACCCTAAGTGGGCTTCACGTTCAATCGAAGACAGGCCCCCCTTTTTGGTCCTTTGAAGCTGCCAGTTGGAGTACTCTCGGGCCTTCTCATCCAAGTAAAAGACGTCTTCACTGAGGTTGTCCCAGCCCTCTCGTTTATCTTGAAGGAGGTGCTCTATAAATCGATGCTATAGATCCTTGAATCGCATTGGCGACGTGAAGTTGCGCTCTATTTCAAATTCGTGAAGCCCTGTGACCTCCTCGCTGCTAACATGATGCATGGTCACGATGGGTTGGCACCACTGAGCTTTTCCGTATGACATAGTGCTAGGCTTCTCACCATTCACAACTGGCCACTTTGATAAATGTCAGCATATTGGTCTCAACAAGCCCTCGGTGGCACAGAAAGAACAGTATGCCTAACGGGATGGTTGTGGATACGGAAGAACTCACGACATTGGTCACTCTCACTCCTACTTTGTGTTGGAGGGCGTACGATAATAAGTAATCGCTACAACAAACAATCCTTGTATCAAGGTCCCATTCCTTTGCTACATCCGTTTTCCCACCGAAGAAGCTTTTCATTGTCGCCTGGGATAGCAGATATCCGCTGCCTCCATGAGCAAAGGGGAAATCGCCAAGGAAGGCAACGCTGCCAATGTACCATTGTTCCTTTGGGTTCACATGCTGGAGCCATTCCATCATTGTAGGCCAGACAACATAGGTATCAGCATCGACGTAAAGATACCAGTCGTAATTTGACTTCTGTCTCCAGGTTTTCTCTGCAATATGAATGTTCTTGTACTTGTCCAAACTCCATGCCTGAGAAGCGGTGTTGTCGTTTGTATTCCTATTGCACGTCTCCTGATCTGAAGCACAGGTTTTCTGGCGCAAATATAGATCAAAGTCGGGATTGTTCGCTTTTACTTCCTCCCTCACTTCATCAAGACTATCCTGAACATGGTAGCCAGCCACCGTCTGTTCCATGTCGCCAAATATGAGGAAGTCGAAAATGCATCGCATGTTCATCAATAGTTGCGTGGGGATTCTAGCGAACGACTCCGAGGCACCGGTCTTCATTATCAGGAGGATATTTGAAGTATCAGGGAATCCCTCACAGGGGCCCTTGGTGGACACTGCGGTAGGAACGGGGGCCATCCCAGAGATTTGCTGGGGAGCTGGCACCGAGGATGGAGACGGAGATATAGCATGGCGTAGATCATCTGAAGTCGGGGAGGCATCCGAAATATGCACCTCTTTGATAGTGGTTTTGTACTTGAATACGCCAGAGCAGAAGCTACTACCCGGACAGGTGCTTGCTAATCGCCACAAGGCGAGAAGGATAGCCCCAAGCAGAGCAGTCGAGATAGCAACCAGGACAACAAAACGCCGGCGGCGAGAGATCAATTGGCCCGGGATCAACTGCGGCCTAGAGGTGAAGTAACCCATGCTGTGACACGAAGATGTAGAATGAATTGACTCGGTCTTTCATGAATTATTAGCAAGCCTTGGAGAGGAGATTGATAGAGCATCAATCAAGGATGAAGAGCAATCGACCAATGCGTAATAGGCACCATGACTGACACAATTGAGAGGGGAACAGCAGCACGGCATATCCTTTAGAAATGCGTTTTAGAATTCGGAGGTGCAACGTAGAACAGATACTCATGTGATAAACATGACTGATTGACTGAAATTTGTCTATAGGAATCGCCCCCCAGCATGCGGGTTGCTGGAAAAAGTTGTTCCCAGGATGAGACTAAAATCCCACATTGCTTTCAGATTTAGTAGCATCTTCCGCTTCACGGCCTTGGATTATTATTAATTACAGCCACAGGACAGATATACGCGCAGCTGACGTTCAAATGAGTAGTGTACAGGAGAGAGCGCAAAGTCTTCACGCTACACTCTGACAAGGTCCTCGAGTCAGCATCAAGCATACATCCTTTGTGGCGGGTAGAGTGCTACGTACAATATAGGCAAGGCAACACTATGATTTTCCTCAGCAGCAGCTTCTGAGCCAGATAGTGCCTGATAGATAACCGTCTCGCTGCCGGTTGGCATCATTCACCGAAGTGTTTCCCAAATTCCGTGAATCGCCCAATCGATATAAAAAAGCCTCCAAATCACTCTAGAAGAATGAACGATTAAGAATTCTTTCTCGTCTTAGTGAATCTGATGAGGGAAGGTGCCATTGAATACATGGTGTGAAACTACCTATTAAAGAAAGCTAGTGTTGAAGGTGGAACAACATCGCACAGTCCGGCACCGAGCAGAGCAGAAGAAGACAAGATAAGACAATCAGCACAAGGATAGTAGAGTCAGATGGCTAGGGATTAGGAATATATGGACAAGGATGGTGCCTGCCAACACGCAGCTAATCACATAGAACAGATCAGATGAGAAAGAAAACCAAGCCCCCTACGTCTAGGTAGGTAGGTATCTGAGAAACCTGCAAGTTTGTCGTCTCCAGAAGTGATTCCGGGCCTACCTACAGCTACGTCGCTCTTGTGTAATCCAAAGCAGTCATTGCTCTTCTCGTCTCCATTTACTGCCATATTAGGGCTCCGGAGTTCACTTTAGGTCGTGATCTCTTGCTTTCATATTCTTTCTTGGAAAACGATTGCATATATCCGTCGTCAGCTTTGACCCCTTGGGCTTAAGGGCAACAAATGATGTGAAGAGCCCAAAGTAAGCGAGTGCATTTGCTCAATTTTGTTTTTGTTTTTTGTTTTTTTTTGGAGGGGGAGTGGGGAGTCGAGGGTTGAAGATCGAACATACGTTGTTGGGTCGCATGGCATTCACAGCAATTTTAACCTCTCTCGATGGAATTACCTAATTAGGAACACAGCAATTTTTCCTACTCCATAGGGATGGTCAGGCAAAGAAAAACAAGGAAACAAAGTTCGGTCGACTTTCGAGAATTTTGATTTATCTATGAGGACGGCTGAGCATATGCTAACCTTTGGCGCAGCCTCGAACAGTACGAGCAGAAATTGCTCAATGGATTGGACGCCCAGTCACTTAGGTATTTCCCCTCCTCTTCTATCAAGGGCATGCTCAGAAACACATATAATCACTCGGAGGGATAACAACACGGTTCTTACCAAAACATGATCAAGTGTCAATTTTGGTAGTGTATCCGGGATTGTACAGCGTGATGATGAGAATGGATGCCTGTAGGTAACCACTGAGAAGGCAACTCGCCTGCCTCCAACACAACATTACCTCAGGTACTTAATGATAATAATACAAAAAAAGCAGCAAAAACTAAAATAAAATAGTTCAAACATATTCAAATAAGCTGGATCTCTTTAAAGTAGGCTGAGCTATGCACGTGACTGGGATATGAAAACCTGGGTTGCTCTTCTATAGGGTAGGCTTATAACAATGGGTACGGTGCTTGGAGGAAGACATTTGCTGCAACCACTATCACATATCGATCTGCATGTACAGGCACCTGGATGTAGACGTGGGTTGTTCATGCTGCATTGACACCAGCGCGGCAGACAGAGCATTGACTTCCAGGCAGCAAGGGCCAACGCTGTAGGGCGTCTCCCGGTGGCTGAGTTGCCTGCTGAACGCGTCGTTGGTTACTGGCTCTAATGGACCTGACGCGAGGTCCCAGGCGGGCTCGTCAAGTGGCAGCCCACGCAGCGGCATCCAACGCTGGCAGTGATGCTCTGCAGCCCCCCGAGGACGCAGCTGCCACTGGCCCAGATGCCAGCCAGCCGGCGCGTGGCCAGATAGTCACCCCGAACGCTCTGCACCGCACGCCTGAAGGCCTCGGGGCTCTGGGCGGCGGTGATGGACTCGGCATCGGCGCAGGCCACAGCAATCCACTGTCGAGCGGTCCTTCATTACCTCCCGTCCATCCATTTCGCCTACACAGAGGTAAGTGTCTATCATTTCTTTGCTTTCTCCGCCTTCACCCTCCTCTCCCATCGGATGCTTTCCTGGTCCCGTGTAACTTGCCTTTCCTTGTTCTCGACCATGCTGTCCGTTGGCCCCCTCCACTCCACTCCATCTGCACGCTGCCGTTGTTTGTGTGATATCTGCGGCTTTCTCTGGCTTCCCCTTCATCCGGTCATCACACATCCACTCACGTTCACTTCACTCTTTTCCCTCGGGAGGAATCATCTGCCACATGGATGCTGGGGAGCCTGCTTGAGCCTGCTTCTCTTCTTCCCATCCGCGTTTCATTCACCAAGCCTATCGATGGTCATACCCGGCTTTCCCGCTGCTGCATAGGTTCCGCAATCAGCAACGTCTCGTACATTCGTGGCCGAGTTTGGATATGCTGTCTGCTAGGTTTCCGCAATGCCGCACCATCCCATGGCTCTCAGCTGCCCCCCGACTCCTCGAGCGCCTTTGCGAGAGCTCCCAGTGTCTCCGGGCGGTGCTTTGATAGGCTGCCGCACCCCAACCCATCGCCCGCTTCCTTCGGCAGACAAGGAGAACCAGCAGGCCTTGCGGGAGGCACTCGAGAGCCAGCAGCAGTACTACCTATTCCAGCTCCAGCAGCTGGCCCGTGGCATCGAGCAGTTGCAGCGGCAGTACAGGCACACGCACCGGATTCTCCGATCCTCGATTCGCATTTCACAATCTCAGGTCCTTGCTAACGATTCCCCAGCCATGCCCCAGTCTAGATTGAGCATGCCAGAGCTCTCCGACGACTCGGGCTCCGAGCCAGACCTCAGTGTCCTTGCCATGACCCGGCCGGGTCCCCCTGGAATGGAACGGCTTCATTTGCCGCCATATGATATCTCTCATGATCACTTGCAGGAGGATGACACAAGCCTGGTGGAGGGGGATGTTGACGACATGGAGGGTGGGGACCACACAGAAGAGTTGGAAGGGGCTGAGGGGGAAGAAGAAGACGTAGAGGACGAGGAAGGGGATGAGGATGAGGACGAGGATTACGTTCCTTTGGTTGACCCTGCCACGCTTGGCCTCAAGGAGATCTCCAACCTGGGCAAGTTCACCGTCAGCAGTCACAAGCAGGGGAACGGGGTCGACGAGCTGCGCAGCGATGATCTGGGTCAATATTGGCAGTAAGTGTTTCCCCAGAAGATTGCCCGACTACTACTTCGAATGCTCACAAACGTGTTGTCTAGGTCTGATGGGCCGCAGCCTCATAAGCTTACAGTCTACTTCGTGAAGCGGGTGGGGATCCGCGATCTTCGCTTCTACGTGAACTACAACGAGGACGAGTCGTATACTCCTACTAAGATTATCTTCAAGTCCGGGACCAGCGAAAACAACTTGATAGAGTTCGCGCAGATGACGCTGGAGACCCCGGTGGGCTGGCAGCAGGTTTCGCTCAGCGGAGCCGGCGGCGACCCGGATGGCAATACCCTCGTGTCGTATGTGCTCCAGATGCAGATTCTCGAGAACCACCAGAACGGCAAGGATACGCACCTGAGGGGCATCAAGATATACGCCTTTGATATGGACTCGGGGCAGGCGCAGGGGCGGGAGAACAACCCCATAGCCGACATGGTGGAGTTCCTGGACGTTGGCGGCCCTGCGGCCGCTTCGGTTGCGCCCTCTGCCGGGCAGGATGACACAAGTCAACGGCTGAGCGGCCTCGCGAGGAGATTGGCCGATACGAGGATAGAGAGCGGCGAGGCGGGACTGTCCATTCCTGACTTCATGCGGGACCCTGAAATTAGATAACTTCACATTTTTCCTTATTCGGCATCCAGCGCATGGCTGACTGGACTGGTTGAGAAGGCAACAAGCTCTAGAGGCCAACAGCCTTGGGGGTGGCGATCTTGACCGAGGCGTGGCAGGGTAGAACGCACCGGGCATCTAGAGCGAGGCTGAGCAAAGATGGCCCTTGTAGCAATAGCAAAAATCCCAACAATGGGAGTGTCTTTCTGGGAGACGGAAGGACGCTGGCGGGCGATGAGGTATGAGCTACGAGCAATGAGATAGATGATGTCGTGGGACCAATACTACATAGACCTGAACGAAACGCACCGGTGTGCTGTTCTATGCAACACGTGGGGATGTCTACCCACTCCAGATCATTGTCCTTTCCCATCGCTTAGTTTTACCATATCTCACTTCCCGCTCTACGCCCTACGGAGACCTGCCGGTCCCTTCCTCAGGCTCCCGTCTAAGGCATTGGCCAAGAAAGTTTCGCGGGGTGCCAATTCCCGCATCACACCAATCATGCCTGTCTATGTAACCCTTTGGTTGGGCATAGTGGTATGACAATTGACCGGCCGGATGCAATGGTGGTGTAGCACAGCCCCCCCTTTCCTCACCGCGACTAGCTCCCCATCATGACGTTGAAGAACGGAGGGTGTGATCTTCACGATGATGCCCACAGAGTGAGCTTCTAGAAGGCCTGTTCTGTGGACCCCATTCCCGCCCTGGGCGCTGACATGAGATCACACGGGTCACATCCACCAGGAATGAGCTGCCCCAGAAGGCGAATCATGGTTCGCAGGTGCCAAACCGGGCGATGATATTGACTGTTCGGCCTCTCGCGCTCTCTGCTGATCGCCGGCTCGGCCCCAGTCTCCCCGGGGCCGAAGGCTTGCATGACAAAGGCTTGAACACACTGTTGCGCCCATCTCGAGTGCCGCCAAGCCGGAGTAGAGGGACGGGGGGCTGTGCAAGTCACGTTGTTCGGACTAGTCGTAGCGTCTGGACCGGGGATTAATCTGCTATTTGGACTTTTGGTTTGAAGTTGGGTTGTTGCACAGCCCTTCTGCTATCTCTGGGCAGCACGGATCTTTAGTGTGGGGGGCGTTGCTCTGAAATTGGTTTTTCCTTTTCGTTACTTTTTTTTGTCTTTCCTTGCGAGATGAGGCGGGTCGTGGGCGAAGTAGATGCAATTGATGTCATGTTAATATAGAAAAGAACTTTAGTTGCGCTATGAACGAGGTGAAACGATGCCAATTAGCTCTGGTGTGCGATTGCTATTGAACGTAGGCGGTGGTAGCAGTAACTTGATGCCGAGATGCCAGTGTGAATGGGGAGTTACATTGGATGCAGCCTGTGCATATGTGCGGAGGGTGCATGTGATGACATGTTGAAGCTTGGCCAAAGTGTGTGACGAGTCCGATCTTCGCCTACGGATTGAGGAGAATGGAAGCGAAATATGCCCAGGGCTTGGCAAAGTGTGAAGAGCACGGCACAGCTGTTCCCTGAGGTGCCTATTGATCCGGCCACCCGCCAATCACATGACGCCCCGGGAATTCGAAAACTGGAACCACGATTAAAACTGCCCTTCGCGTTGATCGTATCATTTCCCAATCCAAAACTCGTGGGCAGCAACACTGAACTCTGCCTGGCGCAGGTGCTCGGGCAGCGGGGCCAAGGCGCTGCAGTGAACTTTAGGTAGGGGCCCATAGCAGCATGGAGCCCCTAGCAGCAGCTGGAGCCTGGGGGGCGTGCGGGGCTGCCTTGTGCGAATCATTGCCACATCCACTGCGCTTGTACCCTCCCACACTTTACAGGCGGGAAGGTACATATCCACACGCTACAGCAGGTGGAGTCTCATACTGCCCCACTCCTGCTCACCCATGCTCCTACCCAGAGCTCCCACAATGCGGCGACGTCAGCTCACCCTTCACAACCAGAGCACGGGTTTGCTTTAATTTCTCTTGGCTCCAAACCTCCAGTCTACTTAAGTGTCGGCCGCCCTTCTCCTCATACGGTTCAATTTATCCGCCCACCAGGTCGATACATGATATCTTCGCCTATAGATTCTGATAAAACTCACCGTCCCCGACATCCAAGGTCTCAGTCCTATCACCAGATCCCACCTCACCAACCATCACACCACTTTGACAGCTCCGCCAACATGTCTACAACTGTCAATGGAGCCCATGCCGGCACATCCTCCAAGGCCCCCGAGTCGGAGGTCGGATTCCAGCCCCAGGCCAGGATGGCCGTCCAGCCCCCAAAGCAGGAGGACCTTCAGCGAAGCTACGCTACCGTCGTGAGCGCTGATGCCAATCCCAAGGGCTGGTATGGCACCATGAGTAAGTTCACCCGCCATCTATTTCGTCTCCCAATATATCTAACATGCCCTAGTCAATGCTCTTGGAGCCTGCATGGGAACCATGGGAGCCGTCCCCTGCTGCATCTGCTGCCCCAACCCCTTCAAGAGAGTCCAGCAAGGTAATGTTGGCCTTGTCACCAAGTTTGGCAAGTTCTACAAGGCCGTCGACCCCGGTCTGGTCCAGATCAACCCTCTCAGTGAGGATCTCATCCAGGTCGACGTCAAGATCCAGATCGCCGAGGTTCCCCAGCAAATCTGCATGACGAAGGACAATGTCACCCTCCACCTCACCTCCGTTATCTACTACCACATCATCTCTCCCCACATCGCCGCCTTCGGTATCACCAACGTCCGCCAGGCTCTCGTTGAGCGTACCCAGACCACTCTCCGCCACGTCATTGGTGCTCGTATCCTCCAGGACGTCATTGAGCGCCGAGAGGAGGTTGCCCAGTCGATTGGGGAGATCATTGAGGAGGTTGCTGCTGGATGGGGTGTTCAGGTCGAGAGCATGCTCATCAAGGATATTATTTTCAGTCAGGAACTCCAGGAATCCTTGTCAATGGCTGCCCAGAGCAAGCGTATTGGTGAGAGCAAGGTCATTGCCGCCAAGGCAGAGGTACGTGTCAACAGGAAATGCGCCCAAGGGAGAGCTGAAATCGCTAACAAATTCCACAGGTCGAATCCGCCAAGCTGATGCGCCAGGCCGCCGACATCCTCAGCTCCGCCCCTGCCATGCAAATCAGATACCTCGAGGCCATGCAAGCCATGGCCAAGTCCGCCAACAGCAAGGTTATCTTCCTTCCTGCTGCGAACCAGACCATGGCCATGAGCCAGGCTGTCAGCCAGGCTTACGCTCAAGAGACTGGCGAGGGAAGTGGCACGCATGCTACGTCTGGTGCCAACGATTTTGGAGGTCAGGACCCTGGACTCCAGCAGGCTATTAACGCTCGTGTTATTGAGAACATTTAAATGATCTCCGTGAGCTTTAAGGGCTATCCGAAACGAAATGCACGTGGATTTTGCTGACTCGTGGGCTTTCGTTGGTGAATTTAGCTTGGTCTACCTGATTTCGAGATCTACGTCGTCCATGTCATGATCGTCTTCAGCAACACTTTGCCTATTCCCCTGCGATCGCCCGCGAGTCTGCTTCTCCAGCCAGTGTTATTTCTTGCCTTCGAGTACGCGACAACCGTTATTTCCTGCCTTGGCTTTCTCTCGCTCGTTTTGCTTCCTACGCCTTGATTTTCACGATATCCCCATCCTTCGCTTTAATTGGAGACGACAGCAATGGAATTTAAGATACAAAAAAAAGGAAAAGGAAGAAAAAAAACAATCCAATGGAAGCACCTAGCTTTCTTGGTAGTGGTGGGTTGATGATTGGTAATGATTAGTGTGACGGCCGAACATTATCCCCCAGGTTTAGGCGGAAACACAGATGGAATGGAAGATGAGATGATGGATACTTTTTTTTTGATACCCGGCTTCACAACGTTGATGGAGGGGCAACTCCTCTCGTCCTTCGTTCTTTGCACCAGGATACCCCTGTATGATATTGCTTTAATGACACTGAATTCAGCTTGCAGTTTTTGACGTGCTCAATTTTTTCTCTAATGTCGTGGTGAGCCCCTTCGTATTCGTGTGGCCATCGAGGGTGTTTTCGTATTTAGTAGCTCGAAGACTGTACAGGTTTCATACAATTAAGTACCTACGTAGTAGGAGACCTTCAGAACAGCGTTTAGGCAGACACAATGCTAGCAAAAGCTATCCAACGTCAAGGATGACGAGGCCAATTGGTGGGGCCTCGGTGGCCTGAATGCACGAATTGAAAAGCACAAAAGTCTATTCAGGCCGAACGGCTAATGAGATGCGATATTGAACAAACTTTTATTCGTAAGGTGATGATGATTCAGAGAGTGTATTTACCAAAGTTCGGAATAGACCGGGCGATGACGGGATTGAAGTGTCATACAATGGACTTGGCGGATTTCAAAACAAGGAGGAAGGATCATGTTTAAGCGTATGAAAAATATCGATTCAAAATAGACAAGACTCTATCGCTGCTATCTCGATATAGGCTGCATGAAGTTCAACCAAACAGATAAGTATATGCCATCCACGCCATTGCCAAACCCCAGGTGAAAGACAGATTAATCCCTAAACGCCAACCGATGAACGGCGAAGATAGCCAGCTGCACTTCAAGATTCCACAGATCCCCATCAGTGATCACGTAATTTTACAGACAGCTCAGAAGCGGCCTAGCCAACACTCAGAAATGTTCGAAGTCATCAAGCGGCGAGTTTCCTGACAACTGAAGTCTTCAGGCGACGCCCGCGCTTGTTCTTCCATAAAGGCTCCTATGCCTCAGTAGAGTGGCGCTTCTTCTTCTTCTGCTTCTTCTCCTTCTTGGCATCTGCCTCCTCAGTCTCCTCGTCGTGCTTGCGCTTCTTCTTGCCATCAGGTGTAGGCTGGCTCTTGGATGGTGTGCTCTCCTCTGCCTTGCGGAGCTTCTTCAGCTCCTTTTTGCTGAAAACCTTGGGGGTTCCGTCCTCGTTCAGTTCGACATCACCTCGTTCGTACTTGCGCTTGAACTTCTTCACAGAAAGTCCGGCGGCCTCGGCAAGACGCTCATAGTCGGCTTCGGACAGCTTCTTGCCCTTGGCAGGGGTCTTTGTGGCCTCGTCATCACTGTCCTCGGCATCTTCCATCTCGACATCTTCCTTCTCCTGTATCTTGGACTTCTTGCTCTTCTTGGTGGCCTCCCCGTTGACTTCCTCATCATCGGCAACACCATCAGCATCGGCGTTGTATCGGCGAGTCTCCTTGAGCGTGAACTGGCCAGCGGTGATGATCTCGCCAGTAGGGGCAACGTTGGTACCCTTGGGCAGAGGTGCCTTGCCCTCCAATTTGCGAAGGTGGTTCTCAAGCTTGATACGGCTGGTGAGACCAAGAATGGCCTTCTCCTCGTCATCCTTCTCGTCCAGCTCCTCGTCAAGAGCGTCGACACGCAGTCCAAGGGCGGCCTTGGCAGAAAGCATACGGGCAATCTTTCCCTTGTTACGACCGGTGGCCTGGCCGATAAGAGATGAGTGGTAGATGATACCATACTTGGGTGTGTCGTGCTTGGTCTTGAGAGCACGGAACAGGGCCTTCTCGGCACCGAGAATCTGGATGGTAGAACCGGGGGACTTGGCAAGGCTGATAAGAGAACCAGCATGGGCGATCAGACGGGCGCCGACGAGGACGCCGACGAGCGCAGTCAGGTTGGGGGCAATGGCCCGCATGCGGCTCTCGAGGTAAGAAGAAAGCTCAGCACGGTAGTTGGTGTAGAGAATAACCTGGTTGGCGAGGGACTTGATGTTGTCGAGATCCTTCTCGGTAATATCTGTACCCATGCTCATCTCGGCTCTGGCCTTGACAGCCTCCTCGAGTTCTTCGGGGAGGATCTCGGACAGATCAGTATCGACGATGTTGGTCCTCATGCCGGCGGCCAGGACGACACGTGCGTAAGCGACGTTGTCATTCAGAGTCTTGGCCAATTCTGGGAAGTGCCAGCCGTACCATTCCTTGGTTCGCATAGCGTACACATTGAGTTCCTTGTCAAGGTCGTCGAGCATTTTGATGGCTTGGATAATCATCGAATCAACCTTGTCTGCGGAGAACTTGAGCTTGTGGCGAGACATGGAGTGGGAGAGACCGAGAGCCATGCGGTCGACATTCTCGGGCACAAGTCCAGGAATCAGGGATGAAAGATGTTCACGAATGCCACGGAAAAGATCCATTGTGTCGCTTCCAGAGACGGCAGTGAGCTTTGAGTCGGCGAGGTTCGAGATGGAGCTACCCAGCTTCATGTCGGCGACAGCGAGGGAAGCCTTCTTCTCGGCCTTGAGATCCTCGAGGAGCGACGAGAGCAGCTCGGGAACCTTTCCTTCCTTTAGAGAGGCAGCCTCTTCGAGTGCGACAGCTGCGCTTTCGAACTTGACGAACTTTTTGAGCTTCAACCTAGAGGAACAAACATGTTAGGCGATTGCTCGAATTGCCTGTCTCAGGAGAATACCTACATCTCAACCAACTTCTCCGGGTGTGCGAAATCTTCGGCGAGGTCATTGTTCTTCAACAACTTCTTGTCGGCAGCCTTGAACAGGCCATAGCTACCAATTGTTAGTTTCAATTGACCACGTCCAAAGGGTAGGAATTTTCAGGCAGAATCTGTCCAACAATTCCACGAGTTACGCACCCTGCCGGCGTCTCTGCAAGAACGAACAGAGACATCTTGATAATAGTATAGCCTCAATGAGTGTCCCTCTTCAAGATTGGTCGTGGGCGCCGTTGCCGTTCCTGTGCGCGCGCGTGAAGGTGTAAATCAAGTAGGCACGAGGATAGACGCAAAACAGAAATTTTCGAAACTTTTTTTTTCCAGCCCGTAGAGAAGCTCTCTTCCGTCCCCACTCAAAGTTTTTTGGTGCTGTTCTAGCGCAGGTAAGTGGGTCTTTCTTCGGCGTCACGGCCGTATAGATATTCCGGCAGCAGCATCCCACCAGCCAGCCAATCACGTGGCTTTCGTCTTACTAGTAGCAATGCCATTGCTGCACTGATTTGCTAGCCTGGTTGATGCAGCCTCTAGTTCTACATAGGTCAGGGTGCAAGAATGGTTGGAGAAGACGAGTAGAAATAGGCATCTTTAATTATGGTGTAATGGCATTATTTGCAATTCAAGATCGTGCACAATAGACCTCCAAGAACACAGCCTGATTGTTCTGGCTGCTCAACCACTGTGCACTAAGCCTAATTGGTGCCGTGTCCTGTGCTATTCCTGCCTGGCACGGGTCAGCGTGGCCTACAGGCTACTGTAGCAGCGCCGCATCTTCAGTGGCTGACCTGTTCGCAAGGTGGATCCTGACCAGCGTCACTCATCTCAATCCTCGAAAGCTCAGAGCTCCGTTGTATCTCGCATACCGTTCTGCTATACCTAATCACGCCCTACAACGCAGTACAAGCCCTCATCTTCACACAATGGAGGGACTGTTTTTCAACGTCAACAACGGGTGGGTTTCTTCCTGGGCCAGCCGAGGGTATATTGTCTGACTGAGATTAGTTACGTGGAGGGCATTGTCCGTGGCTATCGCAACAGCCTCCTCACCAGCTCGGCTTACAACAATCTCATCCAATGCGAAACCATCGATGGTTGGTTATACTTCTGGCGCAGCATGTGGTTCCGGTACTGACTCTTGTCTAGACTTGAAGCTCCAACTGGGGCCCGCATACGGCGACTTCCTCGCGTCGCTCCCCCCGAACCCATCAACATCCAGCCTGGCCGCAAAGACCACCGACAAACTCATCTCAGAATTCCGTTATGTTCGTTCCAACGCTGTCGGATCCCTGGCCACTTTCATGGACTACCTTACCTACGGCTATATGATTGACAACGTCGCTCTTCTCATTACTGGCACCCTTCACGAGCGAGACACCCGCGAGCTCCTTGAGCGATGCCATCCTCTTGGCTGGTTTGAGACGATGCCAGTCCTCTGTGTCGCTACCAACATCGAAGAGCTTTACAACAGCGTTCTGGTCGAGACGCCTTTGGCTCAGTACTTCAAGGGGAGCCTTAGCCACCAAGATCTCGATGAGCTGAACATTGAAATTGTCCGAAACACCCTCTACAAGAACTACCTAGAGGACTTTTACAACTTCGTTAACACGCACCCCGACATGGCCGGAACCCCGACCGCTGATGTCATGACCGAGATCCTCGAATTTGAAGCTGACCGCCGCGCCATCAACATCACTCTGAACTCCTTTGGTACTGAACTGACCAAGGGTGACCGAAACAAGCTGTACCCAACCTTTGGTAGACTGTATCCTGAGGGAACCCTGATGCTCTCACGGGCAGATGATGCGGAAGGTGTGCGCCTTGCCGTAGATGGTGTTCATGATTACAAGTCCTTCTTCGACACGGTGTCGATCGGAGGTGGTGCATCTGGACCCGGAAACATGGGTGGTGGCTCTTCCGATGGCAAGTCTCTTGAGGATCTTTTCTACCAAAAGGAGATGGAGATCTCCAAGGGCGCCTTCACAAGGCAATTCACCTATGCCATCGTCTATGCCTGGGTGAAACTGAGAGAACAGGTAGGTTGACTCTTCTACACCTCCGGTGGTGAAAACCAGTTGCTAATTGAACTAATAGGAAATTCGAAACATCACCTGGATTGCCGAATGCATTGCTCAGAATCAAAAGGAGCGCATTGGAAACTTTATTAGCGTGTTTTCTTAGTTTTGCTTCTCTTTACTGCCCTTCGTTTCGTCATGATGTATCGCTAGCTGATAGCTGATCGGAATGGTTCTTTCTTCATCTTCTTTATTTTACAAGCAGTTCACTCGGCGCAATGGTGGTAGATAGAAAGGCACGTTGGAGGACGTCGTCCCTCATCTGCCAATGTACTGATATTCTTACAATAAAACAGGTATTGTACAAAAGGAGTATTATGCTACACAGTGATTTCGCCCTTCCATGATGCTGGAGTCAATCCAAGCTTCTCCAACATATGCGTCCACCTCTCGCTGCCCCTCTCTTTTCTCTCCATGTACTTCAGAAGTTTTTGTCGACGATGGACAAGAAGTCTTAGATTCCTCTGGTTGTGCTTGTCCTTGTATCCTCGGTTTGTTTCCAGTGCCTGAGAGAGTGCACGGATCTTAGCCGTCAGGATAGCAATCTGGACTTCCGAGCTGCCGGTATCAGGTCCGGCACGATCAGGACGTTGCTCGGTATCAGGGTTGATGGACGGGGCCTTTGGCTGTAGGAATTTATCGGTGTTGTGCCTTCCGAATTCCGATACAATGCGTCGAACATTGGCGTGATGTCGGTCCTTGCCGCTGGCATTATCCATGGAGGTGATCCTCCTCAAGGCTTCCGTTGCTCGGGCGTGCTTTTCGAGATGGGCCTCGTTCAGTTCCTCCAAAGAAGTGTCCTCCATCTGCGACTCCACGACACCCATCGAGGGCTTCGTCAGGTTGAAAGCGTGCTTTGCGACATCCTCGAGTTCCTCCTCGGTAAGATAGTGGTTCCGGAGACCAATTGCCTGAGGAAGCTCACGGACTTCCTCAAGGGGGTTCCCATCTGCGTCCCTGCGAACGTTGCTGGTGGGAGCCTGGCCTGCAGAGTCGAGGGACTCAATGAATGGAGTCACCTTGCCAACAACGGGGTTGCCCCATTCTCCCTCTTTCTCTTTAGCAATCTCGCCCTTTCGCTGTAGATTGGCATTCTTGCGCTGTTGTGCCTGCGCCCACGCATAGGGATCCTTCTTCTGCTTCTTCTTCTTCTCTCGCATAGACAGATTCGCTGTTTGAATGGCGGGGAGGAAGTTGGGAGTCTGTCTCGTCGCTGGCCGTAGGCACACTAGGATAACCTCTATTAGCAAAATAACGGCATAAACATGAGGAACTTATATGCGTACGGCTCAAGCCATTTAGGCCCTGCAGTGTCTGTATTCTCGGAGGCATCGTGGGCCCATCAATTCGTTCAACCGTGTCAATGGACCGTACCGCCTATCGTCCGTCTCAAAATTTCCATATGCTCCAGTCTGGCTGGTCGCACGTTGACCCCATCCGCGCTCTAGCCTATTGCGAGCTAGCTTACCTTATCACGTGCAGATAAAGCATCGCGCATCTATCGAAGTCCACTAGTCTATAATAGGTATAGTACACTCAGGGCTCTTCCCACACACATTTTGGGGAATTTTGGCATCGCGAACTTTTTTGTGATCCTCGTCAAGACCACCACATTCTCTCCCTCCCCATCAACCTCACACTTCCGCAAGCACGTCACCCCAGGACAGCTAGCAAAGATGGTCTCCTCCAACCTCCCCTCGGCTCTCAACGCCACGAGCAATGACATTGAGCTGCTCCTGGCCTCGCAGGCTCACCTCGGCAGCAAGAACCTCCAGGTTCACATGGAGCCTTACCTCTGGAAGACTCGTGCCGACGGTGTCAACGTGATCAACATCGGCAAGACCTGGTATGAAGCTCCAATCCCCCATCCGCGCACGCAGCGCGCGGGCAAAAAAAATTGGCAAAAAAAATAATTGAATTGGGAGCGCTCTAACAATTTTCGCACAACAGGGAGAAGATTGTCCTGGCCGCCCGTATCATCGTCGCCATCGACAACCCGGCCGACGTCTGTGTCATCTCCGCCCGTCCCTACGGACAGCGTGCCGTCCTCAAGTTCGCCGCCCACACCGGCGCCTCCCCCATCGCCGGTCGCTTCACCCCCGGTAGCTTCACCAACTACATCACCCGCTCCTTCAAGGAGCCCCGCCTGATTGTCGTGACCGACCCCCGCACCGACGCCCAGGCCATCAAGGAGGCCAGCTACGTCAACATCCCCGTCATCGCCCTCTGCGACACCGACTCTCCCACCGAGTACGTCGACGTCGCCATCCCCACCAACAACAAGGCCCGCAACTCCATCGGTACCGTCTGGTGGCTCCTCGCCCGTGAGGTCCTCCGCCTCCGTGGTACCATCTACAGCCGCGAGACCCCTTGGGACGTCATGCCCGATCTTTACTTCTGTATGTCTTCCCCTGGCTACAATCTCCCCCTTAAAGAATTTGATAAGCTAACAATTCACCCAGACCGCGACCCTGAGGCCGAGGCCGAGGAGAAGGTCGAGGAGGAGAAGGCCGCCGAGGAGGAGGCCCCCGCCGTCGACTCTGGCTTCCAGCAAGCCGGTGACTGGGAGACGCCCGCCGCCGGCTTCACCGGTGCCGCTGCCCCCTCCAACTGGGACGCCGCTGCCGCCCCCGCCGCCACTGAGGACTGGGCCGCCTCCGGCACCACCGCCGAGTGGGGTGCCGCCGGCGCCGAGGCCCCCAAGGAGTCCCAGTGGTAGGACGCTGAGAAACCTCCTGGCGAGTCCGGTGATGTCGTGCTCGATATGGGAGCCGATTCCATGGGTTCCTGGTGAACGGGGTGCTTCTTCTTGGTCACATAATTGCTGCACAAAAGGGGCGTTTTCAAGGCTTGCAAGATATGCATCGTTTGTTATCTTTGGGGGACTTGGGGCCAAACTTGGTGGCACTTATGAGGGAAAGATACTCACTTTCTTCTAAACTATCTCCCAATGGTGTAAAGAGAGGTGAGGGAAAGCCCTGTGCGGCCAGTGGGGATGGACTTAATCGTTGTCCCACCCATGTTCCAGAGATTCATATGCAGGAGCACACTAGCAAAAGGAAAAAATCAAAAGAAAGCCTCGTAGCCATAAAAAAAGAAAAGAGAACAATGAGTTGTTCGTTTACCTGACTTAAATTGACCAGAATATCCGTGTACAATGTGACCTCTATTTAACAGTGTTAGTAGAGTAGATCTCGGGCTAGCGAGAAATTCACAACTCCCCAGAACCGACATCTTTGCGTGCTATAGACAGGTCAGATCGTCAGCTTCCCCATCACTGAAATGCATCATCACTGTTCCCCGTGTTCCATTCGAATGATTCTTGAATTTATGAATTATCTCGCAGTCCCTACATTGTCGAAGTAGGGCAAAAAAAACTTGAATATGCTCGTGATTCTGGGTATTGTCTTGCGTGCTATCCGTAACCATCATCCTCTATAAGAGGTTCGTATGCGCTCTTGAAAAGACAAAAAAAATTATCAAGAGAAAGACAGATAGGAAACGAAAACAAGAGAAAAAAAGACGTAATGAGCGAGAACAACTTCTTTCCACAATAACCCTTTGGTTCCAATAGTTCAGCGCATGCCATCTTCTCTATGTATATCTCGCAGTGTTTCGGAAAACGCCAAATGCTCCCTCAGCAATGGGATTAAAAGAGTACAGTTCGTACAAGAACCATCAACTGTTTTCATCCTCGGGTCAAACCAAACGGATAATAATACCATGCGAAGTATGAGAAAAAGAATTCGACGATCTGCTGCTTCGTCTACCCTTCTAATTGTAGCCATACTGCTACATTGTAGCTGTTCGTGATGAAAAAAAAAGATCCCTCAAGTTCAAAATTCGTCCGACCTCATGGGGCAGATATATGCCAAAGGTGTGCGAAGGACAAAATATTCAATTCGCCCGTCATGCTAGAATAGAAACTACCCCAGAATAAATCCAAGGCATAAGAATGACTGGTCTAGTGTCCCAATTATACTATATTAATCAACGCCGAAAGAGTCAGACTTATTCCAAATTTCCAGAATGGCGTCTGATCTCATCATCACTCAAAGCCCCGATCCAAAGACACCTTTCAGTGACGCCTTCGATGGGTATGAATGTATATTGTGTGCTGGCCTCCAGCAGACGCAGGAGCGTTTTGATTACAGATGCTCCAATACGGCATCGTTCAAAATTGACGAGTGGGATCGTCGTGGGAGAGCTAGCGATCTCCGAAGGTCTCTGAGCATTATAGAGGAGGTCATGGGTGTAAATTCCAACAAAAGGAATGCATCTTGTATCCGGGCTTGATTCCATCTCGGCTCTAAGATTGAAAAAGTTACGCATTGGAGTAACCAGAGCCTCAAGATCCTTCAGTGTTTTCATGTCTTGAGCTGGGACCAGCTCCCAAGTTCGGGCAAGTCGGGATATCTCACTACTGGAGAGTGCAATTGTGAGCTGAGCAAGTGTTGCGAAATTGCGATACCGACGACAATGCGAAGCGGTATGAATGAATTTGATGAGGCAACGAGCTCTCTCTTCAATATGTTGGGTCAGCACAATTTCGGAAATAGCCCATTTGACGACCAAGTTGAACCGTGCAATAACGACTTCGACACCATAGGCATCATTATTGCGCAAGAACTCGACCCATGAGCGCGAATCATGGTTGGTGGCATTCTTCCAATCCATATCTACCAGCTCTTTCCAGTCGATCTCATTCAAGGCGTCTTTCTCAATGAGAGTAAATTGTTGCGCCAGTGTTTCGGAATCGAATGCCAAGATGAATGGAAGGTGAACTGAGAATTTCCTACTCTCCTCAGCAGCATTAGCCTTGTTGGAAAATGGTTGTCTCGAGGCCCCAGCTGGCGTAGTCACTGGTGTTGGAGGAAGTTGATGTTGAGAAGTCACAATCTCCCCGGAGCTTGCAACAGCGCGAACCCCCACACTCGTATCCAACAAATTGACAAAGGGCTTTGGCGAAAAGTGTGAGGTGGCAATGGGGCTGCCCAGAGGATGAGCGGGAAGAGTTGTGTCCAGCCGCACTCCACCAGCATAATCAACGTCTTCATCGTTAGAAATTTCCGAGGACAAATCGCTGTCCAGAAAAGACTGGTCCTCCAATGGTGATGAAACCTCTTGAACTGTTACATTAGCCTCTGCCCTGTCGAGTCTTCCGTTATCAAAGTCAAATGGCAGATATTGGACATGAGTCGAGTCCACCAGGCCAGCGCCGGAACCCGTCTGGTTGGGAGGAAGATCATCATCGGAATCCTGGAGAATAGACCTGTCTGCCCAGTCTTTCGCTGCGTGCTGCAGCTCCGGGACAAGCGGATCTCCTTGAAGTAATGGAATCGAAATAGAGGATTCTCTCGAGGCGTCTGATAGGAATGATTGGACCTTATTTGCCGGTCTTGGAGTCTTTAGTTGATCCTCGGCATCAGCGAACCTTGTTTGTTCATCTATCACATCAGTAGCGATGTCGTTTGAATCCTCCGTGAGTTCATGGTCTTCCAGTGCTTGCTGGGCAACAGCCCCGAAACTGCATACACGAGACTCGTCCTCCTGGTCGATGAATGCTCGCAAGGCATCGGGAAGGGAAGGCAACCTTTTGGGGGCCTTGTGGAACTTCCCCTCGAGTTTCAGTAGAGCAGACTCAACACCACCATCGTCGTCGTCGTCTGGGATACGCGCTAGCTTTTTGGCTTCTGCTTCAAAAGATCGGCGCATGACTGGCTTCGACGAATGTGTGCTGCAGAACGACAGCTCGCGGCGTTGGGGTTTGTCAGCAAGCTGCCCTACAGAGAAAGTATGCGAACGTGGTTGATAATCGCGACTGACGATAGAGTCTATACGCTCAGTCGAATTGCGCCGCAGGCTACGATAACGCGAAGTCCGGGCGGATTCTGTGTAAAGGGAGCCCAAAGATTGAGACCTTCGAAGAGCAAGTTTATCGATCTCACTGACGTTTGTAAAAGCTTTTAAATCCCCACCTGGTCTTCTGCGCAATACCCGTTTAGGGGCTGATTGAGACATTTCAGACTCGTCAAGATCAACAGAACCCTCAGAGCAAGTCGTCTCATCCAAACTCATCGCCGTCGAAGGTGGGGCAACATCGCTGCTAATTGAGAGCTTCCTCCCTTGCAATACTGAGTCGAGGGACTGCTGTGTTCTTGATGATCGACTCCTCATGTGCATCCTTGTTATACCAGCGCTGATCGGCGGGCGTTGACGGCTGCGACTTAACGATGCTGCGGCACGCTGATGCCGGTAAATACTTGATTGGGAGGAGGCTGCATTGTCTCTCAAAATAACCGAACCAGATTCAAGTGACGGGAAAGACTCTCTGTCATAGTTCTGGACTTTCTCATTGAGTAAATGAGATGACCTTCTTGCTGCTTCATCAAACCGAGCCGGGGGTGTGATAGGGGGCGTGAGATTGTCTGTTCGAGGCATCAAAGTATCACCAAAGGCCTCGACGGACGAGTTTGCGGTGGCAGCCCCGTCTCGTGACTTGGGGACATCGCTAGTCACAGTGCCATCCACGATAAGAATGGATTTGCTCCCAACCGTAAGTCCTGCCTCGCTAGGAGCTCTCTCATGCCCAGGTGGCGGTAATAGCTCGAACGTAGTTGAATCCATATAGGCCGCCGAGTATTCCAAGTTAACGCCACCAGGCAAATCCGAGTGCGAGGATTCTCTCTCGTGTTCCAAAATCTCAGTCTCGGCTGCCGCAGCATCTTCACGGACAATACGATGGAAATCTTCCGCAACTGCGGCACCAAGAAGGTCGACCCTAATTCGAGGTGCGTTCCCGTCCAGGGCGCCTGAAGCTTGTGGCACAACAGCAGTGCCAGGAGCACCATTTACCCCTGGAACAGTCATAGTTCCATCCGAAGTTCTTGTATAACTGCTAAATGAAGTTGTTGATGTATGCCCCCCTCGCGTACTCAAGGCTCGCCGAACGCTACCAATAAGGCGCTTCATTCCCCTACCAGACATGCCATCGGCCGAGGGTGCTTCAAGGTAGTTGAAGTTGGAGTCTTGAGAGCGAACAACAGTAGTTGCTCTACGGCCAGGTCGAACCTGAGGTGGCAACTCATAATCAACAAATGATTGTGATGGTGGCAGGATGTTTCCTCTGACAAGGCTCCCCGCCTGAGGCATAGTCATCAAAAACTCCTGGTCCCTGAATGACGGATCCCCGTACTGGCTTCGAAGAGAGTCGGGAAGGCTGTCGTTTCTTCGATGTGGTTGATTCGCTCTGACCCTCTTACCTACTAGGGCTCGTGGTGTCGTCGCTATTGGGCCAGACTGATCGTGGAGCATTGTCGGTGTCACAGGATGGGCCCGAAGGGGCTGTGGAAGGTCTGTTGCTACTGGTCGGTTGATTTTAGATGGAAAGGAACAAGAGATCACATCCATACTAGACATGCTTGTCGGGGAACCAGGGCCAAAATCCTTATTTGCATCGGCGGCGGGCGGGCTATCCGGCGATGGTGGATGAACCCCCTGGTGTGCTGGGTTGTCGGTCTGCACACGGCCTGGCGCTTGGCTGTAGAAGCTCGTCGCGGTAGCTTCTGGCAATGGACACAGCGAATCAGATTGGCGTGGGGTGCTATTCGATGCTTCCAGGTCAGGGTTCGAATCTGTAAGCTCAGCGAGCCCCCCAGGAAGGATAGGTGTACTGTCGTCAACAGATTCCTCAGATTCCGAGCTTTCCCAATACTGGACACAAACGCGACGCCAACACTTCTTCAGCTCATAAATGATTCTCAGTTGTGGCCTGTAATCGTGCTTGTGGTCCTCAACAAGATCACGGATGAAATCGTTGATAGACTCGCAGAACTTGATACGAAGATTGTAGTCGGTGAAAAAGTCGTCCACGAAGTAGTTCAAAATCCAGTGTCGCAGAGCCACAAACGATCGCACATGAACAATCATACCGATCTCATCACGACGTCCAATTGCCCAGCGTAATCGAGCTACCAGCATCTGTAGCAGAGTCTCTGGCTCGAGGAAGGCACGGAATGTCAGAAAGAAATCGGATATCAGTTCATAATCCAGGAAGCTCGGCGAGGTGATCTCGGCGACCAATCGAGCTGGCGTGGCTGCTGAGACGACTCCGGTCGACGATGTATATCGAACAATTGATACATCATCGCAGGCTGGCTTAAATGTCAAATCGTCGAACATGGCAGGTTCAATTACAAGGTGAGAAGTGACGAAGGTTAGTCTTGAAGGCGTACCGTTTGCCTTTGCGGTGATGATGGTGGGGGTCTGAGGTTGTGTGTGTCGTGAGAGTCGCGATCGGGGCACCTTGAGCATGCTGGGTCGCCTCGAACCTAGCCTAGGCAAAGACGTATTCAGATCCTTTTGCGAGTGATCGATAAGAGATCCTCTCGTGGTGTGATACTCGTCGCTAGGAGAATACGATGAGCGTCCCAAGTGTGGTGTCCCGGTGGACGTGAAGTGAGGGACTCCTAGGCGCCATGACGGTATACTAATATCTAACAGAACATCGGCCTCTGCGTCCTCGGTGGTCTTTGGTCGATGTTCCGGACCTGGCTTCGATATTACGATCTTGAGAGCACCAGCCTCAGCATGGGCAGCATTCGTGTCCTGAATCGTGCTGTCAGACATCGCTCGACGATGTCTTGTCGTAGGCGCCCAGGCATGGCTATTGGGAGGTCCTCGTTTGCCTTCCAGTCGAGGCGATGGTCTAGGTATGGGGGTCCATTGCCCCTGAGATAACCCCCCATCATCAAATTCAGGAGTCGGTTGACCTAGATAATCTAAGCCAGAGGTACCTGGTGGTGTCGCTGGAAAAATGAAATCTGGCTGCGGAAATCGTTGATGTGCTGGTCGTACAGAAGGCCTAGGATGTGTTAGTCACATCATAAAAGAAAAGAAAAGAAAAGAAAAAGAAAGAGGCATATCAATATGCGGTAGTCGTCTTGAGCTGGAGGTGCCGAGTTTAGTGGCATGCGAGGGGGGGCGGTTGAGACACAGCGATCCAGCCGCACGCCATTTGTCCAGCTCCTTCAAATAGACTGGGATCTCCGAGACAAAATCGCAAACATACCTCAGATAGATCCTGCCATTATTCCCCACGTTGGCGACTGTGAACTGACGGCCCTCCCTACCAGCAGAACTTCCGTCTGGCGCAATCTCCCACTTCTCGCCATCTTTTTCTCTTTTGCCCCTCTTGCCCAACTTTTCTCCGTAAGATGCTCGCTCGGTGGCAGGTACAATGGGTCTTCCTGGGCTGGTGTTCGTTCTCGGGGGTTTAGGTGTGGGTTTGCCGGCGTATGTGTCGCTCCCCGTCGCAAACGCAGATCTTGGTGATATCCTCTTCGTTCTGACCTCCCGTGTGGATTTCGATCTCTTGGGAGAAGCCACATTCTTCCGCTGGCTAGGCCGAGGCCGGGGCCTCAGAGCCGTCTCGGGCTGCAGGATGGGGGTGGACTGGTCAATGGCCTCCATGACAACCTCGCTTGGCGTCGTCCACTGGCGCGCTTCTCGTCACGATCAGGTCTGGCGACAGCATCGAATCAGTATTTGAGCATAAGACAGTGGATCATGTGTCGCTCGAAAATAGAGGCAAAACAAGGCGATGCACCGTGCGCAGGCTGAGAGAGACGAGTGACGTCTTCCCCCAAGTGGCTGAAGGTCCTTTGGGTCGCAAAGGGGAGGGGGTCCGTCTGAGGGGAGATTAGATAGCGAGACGTACATACACACACCTACGAGCCCCTTCTTTGCGAAGCCATACTCGGGCACAGTAGTGGTGGCAGTGGCATCTATGGTGACCAAGATCCTCCACAAAGGAGGCGTGATAGGAGAGGGAGGCAATTGGCGAAATGCACCAGAGCGGAAATCAACAATCAAGGTATGGTGGTAAGGGTGGGCAAGGTACTTAGCCTCATGCTGACCCGGCGCGCAGGGAAGGATGGCAAATGGGTAGACGGCTGGCTGCGCAAGCGCGAGGCGCCGGACTTGGACTCAACCCAGCAGACACGCCCGGCCACCGCAGAGCTCTGTCAGTCTAGTCCGTCCGGAGAAAACGCACGAAGCTGGATATTGCAAGTATTGGCAGTGCGTGGCCCACAATTTACAAATGATTATGGATGGACAGGGGATGGACAGTGTGAGACGCACCGTCAATCACCACCACTGGGCTAAGAAACGGGGAGAAGATGAATTTGCTCCTGGGCGTTTCCATGTGGACCGTGGCCGGGCCCCTTCCGAGCCCTGGTAGCTTGTCATTTAGTGCAGGCTGGGAGACTAGGATAGTAGCCATAGCATGAATATGGACCGCCAACAACACGCCTACGATTCCTGCATTATGCGATGGCATGGAACGACAGCGGGAGCAAGCCCAGCACACGCAGCATACAGTTACGTATAGGTATGCCTACCTAGTGGGTGGCATTGGCTGGTGCAGCATATATCTAAAGAATGTCGAGAGCGCCTGCCAATGGTAGCGGTGGGAAGGCGCGCGGCCCCACTAACCTGAATGCACAGGTCAGCCTGGGAGCGATGACACAAGGCAAAAGTTGGCCGACAACAGCAGCGGCAGCCGACCTCCTATCATCCCGTCTACCACCTCTGGGCCAGGTCAGTCGAACAGCGAGCATCTACCCAGGCAGACGAGACGCATGCTTATCTCCAACCAGACGAAGCGCACCGCATCTACACGCATCTGCCAGATGATGGTGCGATGGCTGCGCTCGACCGACATTGCTGGTGGAAAGCGGAAAGGGTAAGGTATGGTCGTGCTGCAGCAGTTCACATGCGGGTCAGGACCCGGCCACGCTCCTCGGTCTCCATTGGGCTAGATGGGATCAAAGGCAAGGACCAGCTCCCAGTGCACTGTGCGCTAATCAGCGACCCGGCTGGCTGGTGCATATCCGCTCTCCCGTGGGAGCCTTGAGGGCTGCTGGGTGATAAGCAGCCACAACTGCTAGCACGAGCTGATCGGTACTAGATATTCTCCTCGTCCACAGCTACCGACTAGCATCAGCGCTAACTGCAACGCAATACTGGCTAGCTCCCTCCTCCACTTCAGGAGTGCTCTGTTGCTAACCTACACCAGGAGGTCGTTAAGTGACTCCGGGCACTTTCTGCTTCACCAACGGAGTCGTGCCTCCGGTTCCTTCAAGCCAGCGAGAATTTTCTCCCAACCCCTAGGTTCCGACTCTTGGTGAAACAAAGACCGGTCGCGGACCACTATGGCCTGCAGCGAAGTCATTCAGAACCGGATTGACTAGGGTGGGTGGCTTTGTTTCTGGACGCCTGCCCCTCCCTATCCCCACGCAATCGACTGGGTATCAATACTAGGCCTAGTGTTCGATTGGGCTCTCGCATTTCGCTTGTTATGTTGTGTGTATCCTGGAGTAAGAATTACCGCCTGCGAACGGGTGTGGTGCGTGCAATCCCCAGAAAGGCCTGCAGGAGGATGATACAAATATGCAAGCTTTCGACGACGACTGGCCGCTGGGCCTCGTTAATCTCAACCGTTGTCAACCGCCGCCGCCACACTAAGGATCTGTTGATGGTGCGCAGATGCCTGCACCATGCAGTAACAAAAACGTGGACGATGGCGCCGGTCCGACATGCTAGACAGCGCTGCGGCCGCTTTGGTTTCGGGCACTGTAGTGGATTGATCGGGATGTAATGGCAACGGTGATGATCTCAAAGCTAAGTACTCAAGTACCAGGGAAGCCCGCAATAATATCACAATGCTACTATATAACAACGTGACGTCGACGACAGCGAGTTGTGCCCTTGGTGGAACCTGGGCTCGACAACCTACAGACTCCACGACGAACTTATGCATACAGCTCTCGCCTAGTTTAGTTCCTGCGCTACCCTTCACACCTATGTACTTCTTAGTACGCGATGTGTGTATCTCAAGATAGCCGCCCGGATGGCCTCGCACGAGTCAGGGCGACAATCCCTCGTTGGCTCTCGAACCCCGGTGCATTTTGAGGATTTTCCCTGCGAGGCGCCTATTTAATAGGATATCACATCGGAGTTTAGTAATCTCACGGCGAGATCATCCCATCATCCCATCAAGCCGACATGCATATGCATTTGCGCCTGTCACCGCTCCCACATTGGACTCACTCATTCCTCATACGGCGGCCCCCACTTCCTAAGCTGCATGTTGGTGGTTGGATTGGCGCAACCCTATATGCAACCTCTATGCACCTCTATGCAGGTATCAAGGCGCGTGACGGGATAGTGCGCATTCCGCCATCACATTATGGGACGAAAAAACTCTTGTTGCCCCTCCCAACGTCCCCCTCCTCTTCCAATGCGCGTAGAAGCATGCCTATCATAATGGCTGGCTATTCCCAGCTTGAGCGAAGATCATGACTGTTTGCTGCTGTATCTGCACGATGTAACCTCAATAAGCCAACACCTTTTTTTGTAAACAATCCAATATTGGGCCTGCTTTCTATTTGCAGTTGTCTGCTCTTGGCTTGTCCCCCCATCGTTTAGTTCTTTTTCCTGCATGTCTTGTTCTCCTCACCTCGCTTGGTGCTCTCTCATCACGTATCACAGTGTGTAATTTGCTCACAGGGAATTTCTTTTCTTTTTCAGTTTGGGAGAAGATATCTCACTATTTCCTTTTTCTCTTTCTTCTTTTCTTTTTATTTTCTTGATTTGGCGTCCGGCATATTCGTGTTAGTAAGATGGAGCTCCTTAGTATTCGTATTCAAGTTGGTGCGCACTCGTAAATCGGACAGGGACGTTACATTTGCGCATGCATTTCAATAAAATGTACATTGATGTAACCAAATTGCGCGGCGGTCCTATTTTGTAGCTGTATTCTATGGTATATGCTCATTCCCGTAAAACGAGTTGTCTATCTACAAACGCCCATCTTAGTAGCCAACCTTGGGAGACTCAATCTGGATCCTCTCAAGCAGCAGGTCGGCCAATGTTTCTGGGAAGCCGGGCCCATCTCCATCAGCCCGAGCTTCGAAAATGCAGTCAAGCACGTTCTTGACAGCAATGTTCACACGGCCCTGAGTGTTCTCATGGAGGATGCGAAGCACTGTCTGCACGTCGTCCTGGCCAAGGCGCCCAGATTCCTGTAGCACGATTCTGATCTCCTCCAGCCCGGACAACGAAGGCACGGCAACCTTCTTGGCAAAGTCACCGTCGATCTCGAGCATGTCGAGCGTTGACTTCTTAGAGGTTGTTACGAAAATCAATAGACGGTGACCCTATTTCGACAGTAAGCAAAGGGACACTTGAGGCATCGCTCGTGAGATTGGTTTTATCTTACCTTGGGAGGCTTGGAGACAAGGAGAGTAGTAAGTGCTTCCAGCATGACGTTGGAGAAGCGCTGACCGATTGGGTTCCACCCAATGAGACGTTCGAAATCGTCGAGAATGAGAATACTGTGGGGAGATTTGTAGGCATCGGTGAAAATCTTGTGGATATAGTCCTTCTTCGCAAAATCGTCCCGGTAGCCCACCAGATCCAGCGGCCTGATTAGCTTGACGAATGGGAAGCCAGACTGCATGGCGATATGGGCAGCAAGTGCAGTCTTGCCGGCACCTCTGGGTCCGTGGAACAGAACTGAGGTACTGTACTTGTCCGAGTCGTTTTGAATCATGCTCACAACACGATTCATGCTGTTGATGGTCAAATCAACATTCTGGTTGTATGGGATGATCTTGAGTCCCACAGCCTCCTCGAGTTCTGCCTCGGAGACACCATACGCTGGGCGCACCTCTGTCAAGGCGTTCATAAAGTCGCTGCGGTTTACCTTCATACTGGCAACGTCGGACTTGACCGCTGCCAGTTGGCCGACTTCAGTATGACGGGAGAAAGCAAAGGATGCTGCAGCCTTGACCAGACCGTTCAGTTCTGCACCCGAGTAGTTCTTGGTCAAGCTGGCCAACTCCTTGATATCCACGTCTCCGTCCAAGAGACCGTTTTGGGCGATCTTGGAGGTGTGGATCGTGAGAATTTCTTGACGACCATTCTCATCTGGGAGTGAGATCTCAAGATGGACCTCCAATCGACCTGGTCGCAGCAGGGCATCATCGATCATATCCTTTCGGTTGGTCATTCCGATGAGCAGGATGTTGTTCAATTGGTCAACACCGTCCAACTTTGACAGCAGCTGGTTGACCACACTGTCGCCAACTCCCGTGCCTCCACCAGCACCAGAACCTCTTTGTTTGCATACAGCATCCAATTCATCGAAAATAATGATGTGGAGACTACTCTCATCGCCCTTCTCCTTGTATTCCTTCTCTGCATCTGCAAAGAGCTTTCGGATGTTCTCCTCAGACTGACCGACATACTTGTTCAGAACCTCAGGACCGTTGATAACCTTGGGTGGCCGAGCGTTCAGGGCCTTGCCAATCTGTCTGGCGATCAAGGTTTTTCCGGTACCTGGAGGTCCGTAGAGGAGCATACCCTTAACGTGAGGAATTCCCATCTTTGCAATGAGTCCGGGGGGGAAGACTCGGGAAGCAAAGGCACGACGGAAGATAGTAGAGAATTCATTGCCCAAGCCACCAATACCCATGTCCTCAAACTTGAAATCTGGAGCAAGAATGGCGTTGGAGTTGGCCTTGTTCATAGAGGGCTTCAAGTTGAAGTTGCCCTTTCCGTCTCTGTGGAAATTGATCCTGGTCTGGTCTGTCAAGATACCTCGAGCATATGGCTCTCTGTGGACTTTCTTGTTGGGATCGTCCGAAGACATGGAAAGATCGATGAGCCCGATAGTTTTGACAACTATCAGCATTGGGATATTCCGGACATCCATAAGAATTCGTTGACCAGGAGCCAGCATTTGGTTCCCGAATGTGCTGATGAATACATCGCTCAACTCCTCCTCATCGTATGGGGCATCGGTAACCTTGTTCGGCGAAGCAAAGCCAATCTCCAGGTCCAACGTTCCAAGATATACCTTGCCGCCGGCCGAAAAGGGGTCGTAGAGTTCTCCAGTAAAGGTGTCTCGCAATGTGATGCCCGCCCACGAACGCTGAGGATCAGACAGACTGATGCAGCCCTGAGGGAAGCCTTGGACGGGTTCCGCCGTGACCACATATTCGCCTTCGGGTTTGCCGCCTCGGATAAGGACGTATGGGTTTGTGCCATCGCGGTTTCGAGGAAAGTCTTGGGGAGATACGGCACAGCTAAGGGATCGCAAGTGTTAGGACAAGACCATCGTAGACCGACTGAATGGGATGCGTATGAAGCTTACAGATTACCGTAAATGATACGGGATTGAAGAGTCTTGTCATTGCTGATCTTCTCAATTCGGAGAGGGACCTGTCTGCCGCCACCAGGAGGGGCCTTCTCGTTGTATCTGGGAGCGCCTTGGCTAGGCTGGCTGGGCCTCATAGGAGGATTACTGTGTCCTTGGGGAGGATTGCCATATCCCTGGGGAGCGTTCCCGTATCCTTGAGGAGAATTGCCGTATCCCTGGGGAGCGCTACCGTATCCTTGGGGTGCGCTGCGTCCACCGCCAAATGGACTCCAGCCCGAGCCGCCTGATGGGGGCTGTCTTGACATTGTGACGTACGCTGGGAAGAGCCGAGCCCACCGTCGAGAGATGGACAATTAGGTGAAGTAGGGAAAAGAGTCGCTTGGACGGCGGTACAATAGGGAAAGGCGCAGTTGTAAAATACCAGGACAGCCGATTCGTTTGATGTAGGTGTTCAAGTTGAAGATGACGGAGGTCGACACCTCCAGGCCACATCGAAGCCCCACGCTATCCACCGCTGGACTGAGCTGGAGGCATGCTTCAGCCACACTTGATGCATCCGCCCCCACTTCTTAGGCAGGGACCAAACCCCAGATGTTACATCTTCCCATGGCATGTGGCAAATGAAGATTAAGCCGTTGCCTAGCCCAGGCTTCTAGATTCCGACATATGTTTGCGATCTCTGTCCTTTGATGGGAACGAGCTGCTGTGTTTGCGACTTGGATGCTGGAACTGTCTAGTCGGAGCTCTCCCCGCTGACGTCAGCCACAGGGTGCATGGCTGCGAACGTTCAAGTCTCATCTCGGCACCTCGCTTGAACATCCCTAGCTAAGCTTTTCCTGGTCTTGCGGGCAGCTCAGCAAGATGCCACTGTAAGTCATTACAATGGGACACCTTTCAATCTTATGTATAGAACTGTCGCTTACGTTTTATTTAGCCATCTTCTGGGGAAAAAGTCCTGGAACGTCTACAATGAAAAGAACATCGCCCGTGTCCGTCGCGATGAGGCTGCCGCACAGGCCGCCGATGAGGCTGAAGAGCAGCGCATGCAGGAGGTTGATGCCGCGAGACGCCTAGCTATTCTGCGCGGCGAGGAGCCGCCTCCTCTTGAGGATGAGCAGCCAAGGGAGGTTGATTTGACCCATAGCCGGGATTCCTCATCCTTTGCAGACAGGCCCAAGAAGAAGAGAAAGCGTGCCGGCGAGGATGACACTGAATTTGAACTCCGTCTTGCGCATGAGAGGAATGAAGCCCAGTATGGCAATCTTGAGGTCAGCAAGAAGCCATCCAGCTCGGCTCCTATCATGGATCGCTCTGGGCACATTGATCTCTTTGGCGATGAACGCGCCAGAGCCCATGGTGAGAAGAACGAGGAAGCGGAGAAGGAGGCCAAGAAAAAGAAGCGGGAGTTTGAAGATCAATATACTATGCGCTTTTCGAATGTTGCTGGGAGGGATGGACTGACACAGAGTCCCTGGTATTCCAAATCCGATATGTCAGCACCTTCGCAGCCGACAAAGGACGTTTGGGGGAATGATGATCCGAAGCGGAAGGGCAGAGACGACCGGCGCCTGGCCGCCAATGACCCCTTAGCAGCGATGAGAAGTGGCGCATCCAAAGTTAGGGAATTGAAGGCTGAAAGGAAGAAACTTCAGGCTGAAAGAGAGGAGGAACTTAGGCAAATGCGCAGAGAACAACGGCACAAAGAGAGAAGGGAGAGGAGAGATGATCGTTCGCCAAGATCTCAATCATCTAGAGATCACCGGAGGCACAGGGATCGATCATCTGAGAGAAAAGAAGACGGCGAAAGACATAGCGACCGAAGAAGAGAGAGTCGCCGAGATCGAAGCCCAGAGAGGAGGAGACGACACAGATCGCATTCACCAGAACATGGTCGGAGTCGTCATCGGTCTGTGAAGGAACCAGCATGATACCCATTGTTTTAAAGAATTATTATATTAGCAAATAATAATATCGAAGTTGCATCCGCTCGCCGAGGTCTCTGGCACAGAAATGCTACTTCTTCGAGCTTTCGACCCATGGAAGTTTGATCTCAACTGGGCGCATATCCTTTTCAACCATGCTGACCAATGCGCTCGCCTCTAGCCCCTTCAAACCCTCCATGATCTTACCAAAGGTAGATTCGCTGATGCCCTGCTTTTGATCGCAGTAAATATCCAAACCCTCCTTCGTAAAGAAAGTTGGCGCAAACCATGTCACAGCCCACTTCTCCACGGTCCCATCTGGGGTTTTCGCCTCACCCCAGCCTATAACCTCCCAGTGGGACGTGACGAAAAACAGCCAGCCTTTGCCTCGCCAGTTCCACCCGGACTTTGGATCCTGCGTATCCACGCCCGTGACGTTTTTCAGCACGCCCGTCTTGTCCAGCGGCTCGTACTCGACCAGGTCGTCGATACGGGGGGTCCCATCACCTGCCGGGGCCATCTCCGCGTAGCTGATGCGCACGTTACGCGCTGACCGCCACATTGAGAGCGTTGAATGCGTGACGCTCCATGATCTTAATAACCAATCCACGGGAGGCGGTGGGTGCGCCTCGCTGTCTTGCACTTTTCCATTGGCGTATTTCGAGGGTAGCCGGAGGGTGATTGGCTCGGTTTCTGCCATCTTCTAAGCCCTCTCTGTTTATTCTTCTGAAATGAGAATTGCGCTGGGGAAACCGGTGTGTGTTGGTCGAAATAATCGACACCCGCTTGGACAAGCAGCGCGATGATGGGCCTGGAGGGAGGGCGATGAAGCGCGTCATAGCCATGCCGCTTTTGTGAGTCTCAGAAACTGTGTTTAGAGCTGCTCATTTCTGGTGTAAGCGGGGATAAAGCGGCGAGGAGGCTAAGGCGCTTCTTCCGAGAACGCTCATCAATCCGTTGAATCGTTCTTCGCTGCTCTATATTCATATTACTAAGTTTTTATATTTTCTATCACGCGCCAAATCGCTTGGCTTTGCAATGTCTGAAGGTCTGAAATTCTTTGAGGGCTTCCGAGTCGGATGGATAATCATAAGACTGGTGGCCATGAGATGAAGGTCAATGCTGGAATGATGAATGTTGGAATGATGAAAGTTCACTATCCGGTTCAATAAGCACTCTTGTAGAACTAATCGAACCATCGACTAAAGAACAGTACCTGGCCGCGACGGGATATATATATTCTGACTACTTGTCCAAGTAAAGATGTAGAGCCCATACCTACCATCCTAAGTAACATAGGTATGTAGCGTAAAATTCTAAAGAGAAGATTCCGACTAACCCCTTGAATACTCATGCCAACGAGGATGGTATTGACAGTGTACCAACCGTTTATATGTTGATTTTTCTACTTCGACTCTTGAGTTCTCAATATGAGGTTCGGTAAATAGCATGATGCAGGTTAATACCACAGGATTAGTCAGCATCACACAGCGCCCAAGGCGTGCAGCTACTGCCCAATCTACAATCTTCATTCAACCACATCTCATCTGAGATACAAAATAATTCCTCGACCATCGGAACCATTGTTGCCAGAACGTCCCATTTTGACATTTCAGCTCAAGTGGAATACCAATCACGGCAATTGAATTCACCACAGAGTTCACAGCAACTCATTCAACCCCGGTGAAAAGAAAAAAAATGGAGCAGGATGAAGGCCTCGACGACATGGCCCAAATGATGGGCTTCTCCGCCTTCGGCTCCCAGGACCGCCCGCAGAAGAAGCGCAAGTACAACCCAAACGCCGACTCCTTCGTTGAGCGCCAGCCTCCCCAGGCCGCCACCACGAGCTCCAACTCAATCCCCCTGGGACCGCCGCCCGTCGTGACCAAGCCATCCACCAACGCGGATGAAATTGATCTCGAGGATGACGACGGCGAGGACGGCTCACACGCCGTGAAGGGGACCGTGCCGGGCGGAGGGAGCAATGCTCAATCAGGCATGAACAGCTTGCCCCGGCGCCCAGCGGTAGGTGCGGGCGAGGACGGTCCTTCCAACGGGGCTCACCCGGATCACGGATCGCGGACGCAGCACAACAACCGCGCCGCAGGCCATGGTGGCCACGGAGGCAAGCCGTGGTACGATGGCTACTACGACAGCATCTCCAATGAGAATCCATGGGAGAAGCTGGAAAAGGCCATGAATTTGCAACCCATTGGCGGTGTTTGGAAATGAGCAGCTGGTGAACATGCCGAGATGCTACATTATCCACTTCCGGAGGAAGATATGGTCAACTGTACGACCCAATCTTTAGTATCTTAACCTCCGCCTTGTGTTAATCATGGCATATATACCTTTATGGCTCTGGTATATCTACCTAGGTATCAATGTCACGTCACGTGACCAAAACACCAACCTCATACTTTATGAGCTGCCACCACACGGCCTGGGTACCGTCCAAGGTATACGATTGGGGAACCCTTGGCTAGCCCGGACCCTCCTGACATGCTACGGAGGGCTAGGCTGGGGGGCGAGCACACGTCACTGGCATCAGACTACGAGGCACAAGAGCGGGCAGGCTCAGGAGCTCTCTATCCACGGCGTGGGGGTGTATCCACGAACAGAGAGCGGTCCATCGACAGCTTCACGAATTAGAAGCCGAGGCTTCAGCCTGAATTATCCTAGTGCGAGATGTTTACTAAGGAGATGGAGGAAGAAAGAGAACTGGAACCTGTTTGCTACCGTTTCATACGCCCCCGTTTCCCAATAAAGCAGAACATCTTCCGAAAGGGAAAAGCGCTCCGAGCTGATCTCAGACCATGAAAACCTCCGAACCCTAGTGGTTTTTCGTCCCGTTTGCCCTTGTTCCTACTCACTGGGACGCCCTGCCGGGGAGGTAGGACACGCCCCTCCCTAAAGTAGGAGGTGAGGATCAATCTGTGATATACCCAAACCATTACGCCCCTGCCGCTCAGAGATCATACCCAAAATTCCCCGTGCCACCTATGAACGCTCGACAGATGGTCTCGAGGCCAGGGAGGTGGTGTACGCTTAAAATACCAAAAATATCATCCAATCATACCCAGTCATTAGCCGTACATAGTGTGTCGCAATTCAGCTGTAGCGCCTTTCTCACACGCCCTCCCGCACCGAATGTATCGGTGTGGGAGATGGGAGGAGAGCTAGGCTGAACGCTTGTCATTAAAAGCAGCGAGAGATCGAGGCAGGCAGGTGATGCTGCCAGTGCCTGCAAGATTCCCGCGATGGCGTTAAGGCTGTCCCACGTGGGAATAAGCTTCCCCCGTCGGATCGTGCCGTAGTGGTGGTGGTGTGTCGCTGCTACCCAGAAGGCACAGCAAGCCACCACGGCAAGAAAAGCCAATCGTCTCAACAAAGGAGATAGAAAAAGTCGGTGTTCAATCCAGAAACGGCAGGCTTGCCGGTTCCTGCATTGATATTGAAAATTGAAAGAAATGCCAAGCATGCATTTTTAGGGGGCTGCGGTGGCCCCCGTTTTTGTGCTTCAACGGCCGGATATAGATAGAAAAACCCAAGGAGAAGAGAAGCAGTAATATGTGCAAATTGGCCGTTGAGTTTGCGCACACTCATTTTCCAGAGATTTAACACTCAGGAGAAGGATACCTGGCACGGGCCTTGGCGTACTCCTTGGGGTGCTTTCGCGAAGCCTTGGTCTGGAGCGATCTGTGGGGTTGTCCGTCAGTCTCACGGCTTTTTATGGAGGATGGATCCCGAATCTGCTTTTTCCCATCTCCACTCGGGTCGAAAGACACCCGAGCGGTCAAGGGAGAGAAGGCAGAATTGCTCATTGCACTTCCTTTCCTCTTTGTAAAAAAGGGGGAGAAAAGCAGAGCTGGGACTGCGCAATAAAGGCGACAGGGAGAAACTCACGAGACTTTCTTCTGGGTCCACTCAAGGTCGCCGCGAACTTCACGAGCATCGCGCATGCCCTCTTGGAAGCGCTCGCGGGTTTTCGCGAGACGGGCCTGAGCCTGCTTCTGGAGATCCACGAGCTCCCGGTGCTTGGCGTTCAGCTTTCCGGATCTGGTTTCAGCGAATGACGCACTCGATGTTAGCTTCATGATTATTTCTCTCTCGTTATTTTGATTAAGTGGAAATGAGGCAGGTGATGATAATAAGGCGGCCCATTCTCATTGAGGCGCCCTGGGCTTTCCTTCTTATAGTGCCGTGGCTTATACGTAATTCCCTCTTGCCGAGATTTCCTCCTAGTGGAGAAGCTGGCTCGAGGGTGGAATAATAAAGGCATTGAGGAAAAAGAAACGAGATGAGATGAAACTCACGTCTGCGCCTGAACAGCCATGCTGCGGTCCAGGGGGATGGGGTTGAAGGAGTGCGAGAAGCGCTCCTGCATGTACTCCTGGAAGTCGACTCCACTGGCCGAGCGGGTGCTGTCGTACTCGCCGGTGGAGCTACCCATGTAGCCAACGGAGGTACCGGAGTATCCCGAGGGAACACCGGATGCATGGCTCATGGTTTCGTCGCAGTCCATGGGCGAGGCTGAGTATTGGCTGTAGGTAGGGTACTGGTTGCCCATGGGCATGGAATAGGCGGTGTGGTGGTAGGGGCCCGACATTATGTTGTGCTGTGTTGTATAAGAGTGTATGCGCCTTGCTAGTGCTTCTTAAGCGGTTGCTTATCGCTTGTGGAAACGACTAGGGAGAGGTCTGGAGAACCAATTGACTTGGGTAGGGGTTGATTCTTTGGCTGCCTAGTTGAAGACTGCCTGGTAGGTTGACCCGGTGCGTTTTAAACACGGGGCAAGATGGAGTGAGACAGGAAGACCTTAGTAGGTTCAGGTGATGTGAGTTGATGAGACAAGTTGGCGTGGCCAAGGTGTTGTCAAGAATTCTTTGAAGTTCAAGAAGGTGAAGAGAGGTAGGCAGGTAGGTTGGTGATAGACTAGTTGGAAGTAGGATCTGGGAAGCAAGTCTGAAGAAAGAAAATATAAAAGGAAGAAGGAGAAACCTGGGTCGACCTTGTTCATCTTGGCCCCTTTTATAGTTTTCTCAATGCTCAGAGATAGCTCAATGGCATTCCCCAGACTTGTGAGAAAGAGCATCTTGGCTCTATTCGTCAACGATGATGGATCCGAGACCCCGCTCGAGTCCATCGAAGTGGAAGCGAACCGACGATGGCTAGGTGAGAGGTTGTCAAAAGACACTCCCCCCAAAGTGTTGAAGTCCATGTAGGTGTAGGTGTATCCATAGGATGGCTTGGTAGTCCGCCCGATGGAGCCAAGGTGCATCCTAGCTCTCATCGAGTTCTCAATGAGGGAGGGGGGGTGGATGAACATTGAATCATACACAAACTAACTAGCAACTATCTCTGGCAAGGTGGTAGGGAAACACATGGAGATAACTAACGCAACTCGAACCAGGGAACTTGGAGATCCGCCGGGGCTCCAGACTGGAGACGGAGGGAGAAAGGTGGGTAGGAGGAAGGGCGTGCGTATATCCATGGATCAAATAACCAGAAAGAGCAAAGAAAAAAAAGACATTTATTTGCATGCTAGAACGTAACCAAATAAGCGCCCCCCCTCAGAGCATAGACAGATGGGGGAGATCCGCGTGAATGCCGCCCAAGCAAATAAGAAAAACCTAGATCTTGGGTCTGGAATTGGTGGGAACTGCAGTTAGTGGACGAAGATGAAGATCGGAACCGGGTACAAGGGTAGGGGTTTGTAACGCAAATCGACATGGGAGGTACATAGCAGGTGCATTGCCGGCGACTCGAGACATCCCGACGAAGGGAAAGAAACCTCGAGGGGGGTTGCTAAATCAGCCGGTGACATGGCAGCAGGCATACTGCTTGAACGGAGAGTCAATTGACAAGAAAAGTGTGGCTGCTAAACCAGCGGCGAGCCAATGGAGGGAAAGGGCGCCAACAATGTCTCCAACGTTTGGTCAAATGGCCAGGCAGATGGAATGGAGAGCCGCTACGTCGGTGGTACATAGGGGAAGACCTTGCGAGGTGGGGAAATGGAGCACCTGCGCTCCTGGTGTTGCTGCTGCTCCTGCCGCCCGTAGATTGGAGTATTAAGGCAAGTACCCGGGGCGAGGTGGACGCTCCTCCCCAGCGGTCCCGGGAATGGATGAGGATAATGCATCTCGCATGCAGTGAATTAATAGCCGGGTCTATGCAATGCCTGCTTCCAAGCCCGTTACTCTGGGGCATAAAATTTTGTGTACCAGCCTGTTGCTTGCTGGCTGCGGCCGAGTGTTGAACTAGCACTGAAAGCTTATGATGCCTCACCCTACCGTAAAGCAAGGCAAGGCAGGGAAAGAATAGAAACGACGTCAAGGAAGTACCTAGCCAGGTACCGCCGGGCGTTTTCTGGATGAAGACACACCATGGGTAACTCAAACACCCAGATGACAGCGAAGAACACGTCTTCGCCCTCCCTGGCCGGCCGCCGTCCTACCATCGACAAGGGGGACACAGGAAGCTCTGACGCAAGGCCCTAAAAGTGGCATTGGATTATTGCATAGGGGGTCCCACTTCTAGAAAAAGACGCCCATCCATTTCACTTGGCCATCCAAAAGGCTGGGTGCGATCCAGATAAGGCAGGTTCGTTGGGAGTCTCCCGAGTACACCACAGTGCCACCTCGGCCAACTGCGTGGCTCTGAGACCTCCGTGCGTGTGTGCTGATTGCTATGGCGAAAGCCACGGCGGGAGGAACCTGCAGGTCGGGCAGGGATGCATGGGGCAAAACGAGGCGTGTTGATGCGTTGTCACAGGCAGATGGCAATTAGTGTGTACTATATGAGTCTACTAATACTACCTGAGTCCAGCCCAGTGGGGGAGGATGGAATAAAAATTTTGATCTGGGAGAGAGCCGAAGCACAAGAAGGGGGGGAAGAGCAGGATCCGGTAGGTAATACAATTATTGATTACACGCTCTACCTACATGGATGAGGGCTTGGGAGGAAAAAAGCAACGGAATAAGACTTCAGTCTTGCTCCGGCCGGGGATATCCTGCCCATTGAACTGGAGACGGCTTGACTGGCCGTTTTTTCGACCTACTTGTGAGCGTGCCATTGGCCGAGGTCCAGTCACTTGAGAATTCTTGGGCTGGTGATTGGCTTAAAATGAGGCAGCCTGCCAATAATGTGCTGGGGGGTGACAATGCTCGTGGATCTCAATGGGTGGATCTCGCGAAGGGTCCAGCTCGTTCAGTTACGATAGCAAAATACCTCCTCTCCATTTACATTCGGCAGTTAGAATAGGTACCTGCTATCTAACAGCTGTCAGTCCCCATCTCACCAATCTGGCATGGGACTGATTAGTGGATGATCGCTGACGATTTGCCCCTCCCCCACTTCACCACACTGGGCTGGCCTCGAGTTTGGCTCTAGTGATAGCATCGCATCTCGTTGCTGTTATGACCTCCGCTATTGCAGCAATGCAATAACACGCGCTGCTAGTATCCAGTGCCATCCTAGGAACTACAGAGCATACCAGCGACAATGGGTCCCCGTATTTCTCAGCCTCAGTCAGCTTGCTCTTCCCTGTATCATGCTATGCAGCAAAATCCTGGGGAGAGCTCTGCCCGCTTCCTCGTCCCTTCCATAGCCGACGAAGAACATGGGCGTTGAGCTTCACCGATATTCGCGTGTCGCCCTCCATCATTCGATTGACCGACCATCTCTGATTACTGGCCATGCAGGCAAGCGTTGTAATGTCTCACAGCATGTCCGGTTTAGTGTCGGCCCCATCTTGTGAGCCATCATGTTGGAGAGGGGGAGCGGATCACTCTTGCATGCCCAACCATCCACACCCAAGCATCCAAGGCATCCCAGCAATGCCACCATTGTGCCTTAGCTCCAGCAAGTCGAACCCCAGTCCTCGCAGGATGTGGCATAGGCGTGGCATCGACGTATCAAGGTTGCAGCGGAGCTGATTGAGGGGGCCTTAGTCCGGTCCGGTCGAGCAGGGTTTCCCATGAGGACGACAATGAGCGTGAACTAGAAAAAAGTTTGTCTGCGCGCCGGACCTCCGTGAATGACATAATGCCGGCTCTTGGTCGGGACGTTTGTCGCAGGACAGAGCAAGCTGTATGTAGGTAACCCGAGGATGTGCTTGCCCGCTATTACGGCCCCGAGGTTGCAGCGAGATCATCGCTGACGCTTCTGCTGGCTGCCCCTCAACCGCTGGAAGGACACACAAGCTGTCAGCTGCATGGTTGGACAAGTGCAATGGAGAATTCGCCTTGCTCAACTTGGCGCTCTCTCCTAGCGCGAATGCACAAGCATCAACCTCGTCCGCTCGGGAAGGTGCGGATGTGGAAATTCGCAAGGCAGGAAAGAGGGTAGACGGTGGATGCGGAAGGAAGTACGGACGAACACGCTTCAAGGGCACAAATTTGCCAGATAGGCGAGGCGATCATGGCCCGCAACAGCTCATCATCACCGCTGGCCGTGGGGCAGGCAGCGAGAACGAGGGCTGGAATAATTTAATTGATTGATTGTCTTTTCTTTTTTCCTCGCCCCTTTTCTTCAATGGGTGCCACATGATGGCCTAGTCATGCAAAGAATGTGGGAAGCGGAGGGACGGGGGGAGGAAGACCGTTGGCACAGCCATTGCGACCGTTTTGCTTTTTCCGCCTCGCTTCTGCACCGTTGAGATGGAAGAGACAAAGAAACCAACAGTGTGGCCAATTGGACGGGCTCCAGATTGACACGAAGAAAAATCTTGCCCCTGTCAATGGCTTCTGCAACATGCTAGCATCACGTACCGCATGTATGTACATACATACATACAGACACACAGACGTACGCACATACATGCACATACATCCGCTCGGTACATCTTACAGATACGATACGCTGGCGTTTTCTTGGCAGCCGTTTGAGTGAGCCGCGCACGACACGGATTCCTGTGTACCGGTTGCAGCGCATGCGTGTCCTGCGAGGAATCCCTGCCCACACGGGGGAGCGAATCAGCAAGGGCAGATCCAGATTCGAATGCGCGAACGCCATTATGCGTTACAGAGGTACTTGACACGTCTCTCCATCTCATTCGACTCCCCGAATTTGTTGTAGATCGGGGGAACGAACCTGAGATCTGACGGGCCTGGGATTGGGCCAATCCCCATGCCCTTCCTAGCCGGACTCCGCTGCCCAGCAGACAGAGGAGGGGCCCTAGAATGCAACGAGGACAAAGGGCGAGTCGTGGCACTGGCGAACTGGGAGACGGAGAATGGAATACATCACCACCACCACCACCTCTGCCAGTGAGGAGGCGAACAATGTGAGGAGAGGACGTTTGTCCACTTCATAGCACACGCCTCCTCCAACAAGCAGGGACAACTCACTGGCGAACGCACCACCCCTGGTCAAGGTTTTTTTGGTCCTATTGATTAAGTTTTCTTAGTTTGCTGTCAACGTTGCTTCTTGCAAGGGCCCTGGCGGAGCCAAAGATGATGTTCGCGGTGCACGAAGCACTGATGATGGGGCACCGTCTCATAGGCTGGGCGAGTCGAGGTGGATAGAAGATTCCATCCCCCCCTCCTTCACGAGAGACGCATTCGAGAACAGTCCAGCGCGTGGCTACATGTGTGTCATCGCCGAGAACTACCCAGCAAGAGAAAGCGTACCGAGCAGCAGGTTGGTCAATTCAACGGCGACTGGAGACATTGTACTCCGAAATGGTACTTTAACCTCCCAACTTTCCAGCTCAATAACACGGCAATCTACAGGTACATTGTGACTCCAAATCTTTCCCCAATACGGTCTGATGCCCCAACAATTCTATCGCGTGTTTAATTTGCAGTTACGGTGAAATTTTATGGTTGAATTGGGGACAGGAACAGTTCACGACCTGGGTGCCATGTCAAGACCCTTCGGCCGTCCATCCACTTGGCAAATGGCCCCTCTCCGTGTTCCCCGCGCCCGCGTGTGTGCACCTGGCGTGTGCACCAACACATTGGTTGGTGTGGACGAGAGATGGTGTGTGTGTGTGTGGTGCTGTTGTGCGTGTTGGCAAACAACCGCTTTGCTGGCCCTTCCATTTGCACACATCCAGTCCCCGCTTGTGCACTCACTTATGGTTGAGCACATGTAGAATCGTACGTGCGTCAAGCCGGGGGCAAGGTAGTCTCGCTGGCACGAACCCATCTCGACTGATTCTTCCTGCCAGATATGAAGCGTTCTGCATCGTCTGCACAGCTGGCAGATCCTTTGACGCAACCGCATCGACTCTGCTCACCTCCACCCCGGGATCGGGAAGCTGCATTCGAGACCGAGCAGTGATAACGGCCTGCACAACGTCTTCGACATTTCCACATTTTCTAGTGTATTTTGCCCCCCAAGTGGCTATCAAAAAACCAGGGACTGCAAAATTACCTCGATAGAACCATTGTGGCAGCCAGTCAAATTAGGATACTTCTTATTGTTTTGTATTGTGTGCTAGTAAGTATATAATATTGCCTCATAATAGGTTGATGATTTATCTTTGTTATTTACCCATTATCTATCATCATGGCCTGTATTGGAAAGTCGGGAGAAGACATCTTTACAAGTCCCTGTTATTCTGACACCCACTTTGCCCCTCTCCAGCGGTGACTTGGCAGTTTACATGTTCGTCTTACTTACATACAGATCCCGCATACGCTGGCACCTCTCGAGCGCAATAGCCGCAACCCTCCACTGCCCTGTTCTGCCCTGCTGGCCCGCCCCTCCCAACTCACCGACCTTGAAGTGACGGACATGATCTCCGCGTGACAGGGTAGGCCTTGGCCCCGTTCTTCCGTGACGTCCAGCCCCCTTCCTACTCCAACGTCCGAGAGAGCTAGAGCCAAGACATACCACGTAGCTACCTGCACGGCATTCCTTCTTACAGGCTGCCTCGGAAGAACCCCCCGAAAAGCTCTATGTGCCCGAAGCTCCAGACTCCAGAGGGAGGGGTATGCGAAAGCCCACCTCCTAGAATTTTCTTCTTGCAACGTACATGGCGGTCCCCGGGTTTCACTCAGCTACACATGGTCCCGTTTTTTGTAGACGCGGTCGCGCACATGTGCAAGCGGTAGATTCGTTTGGTTTCCCAGTTTGCTGAAAGATCCCTTTTTTATGTTCTAATTATGCTATGCTATGGCCCCTTCTGACCGGTACCACCAAGGGGAGGGGAAACAGGCGCCTTGCAAGAATCGAGTATGGTCCCCATCTATCTCTTTTTTTCTGAAACTTGTAATATCCGACCTTCCAATCCATACCTTGTATTCTGATGTAAAAGCAAACCGAGGAAGAAAAAAGGAGCAAAAGGTCTATCGGCATAGTATAAAAGTGCCCGTCGAATCATGCCGAGACATAAAGCGTGCATGAGTAGAGAGAGAGAGGAGGGTAAGGAAAGCATATTACAGGAGGAGCTTCCTAATGAGAAACCTCTGATAGGTTTATATCGATTACAGCCGCAGCCAGCCCCAAAATCATCTTCTTGAAAGTTGCGTCCAAAAGTCGTTTGATATCCATAAGCCCGTGTTGGTCGTTCCCACATGGTTTGCCAAAATAGCAGTAAACCAGGGTAAAGGTAGCTGTGGGGAGAGTTCCACAGAGATATGCACGGCATCCGCATGTTTATACAAGTGTGCACTGCAGCATGTTGCGCAACCCTGGGGGTACCGGATGCATTGGCTCTAAGTGAAGATCTTGAGAAAACCCCACATGCCAATTCCACTCAGTACGGGGATCGTCAGGTTGTCGTCCCATCCGAAGATGTCGACCACCTCACTGGCAGAGGCAATGAATCCAGCCCAGATGCTCATCACGCCCAGGGCGAGAGGCCCAGTAATGGTAGCTTGGGCTTTGGTGAGCCCCAGGGCGTTGGCAGCAACAGCTGGCAGGGACAAGGAATCCTGGAACATGAAGGTCTCGTCCCCAGGCATGGGGCCAATGGTCTTGGTGAGCCATCCGTAGAACATGTACGAGGTGGCTACACCAGTTACGGCGGCAGCGAGAGAGCCGGCCAATGACTTGCCGCGGCGGAGTCTGGGTGTGTATCGGCCCCAAAGGCGGCCAAAGGTGCTGGCGGCGGTGTCGCACCAGCTGAGAAGCAGGACGGCCATGACGCCGACGTCCTTGGGGAAGAAGAACAGCACGAACCACGCGCCGAGAAGGTAGAAGATGACGCCGTTCCAGCCAGCGTACTCGCTCTCGCGCATCAGCGCACCGAGCAGTCGGACGTAGAGCCTGTTGAAGGAGGCATATCGGTGTCGCAGCCAGTCACTCGCCGCAATGGGAAGCAGTGCCGACATGAGATATGGCGGCACTGAGCTGGTTTGTGTGCCGCCAACATAGAGCCATAGGACGAAGAAACCGATCGAAACATGGAGGAATTTCCGCGGGACTTCGTGCTTGTGGATAAACGTCCGCCAATGTCTGTGGATTGGGATGAGACCGAGAGGGCTCGGGCTTCGACTGAAGTCACGCCAGTTCCAACCAACCGGGACTATTGGCTCGGGAGGTGCCAGGTGGCCATTGGTTTTAGAGGTCTTCCCGTTGGCGAGTGTGAGGTCGCCCACATCCTTTGATGCTGCTGTCCTACTCACTCTTCTTGTTGTCAATCGTTGAACGGTAGCGTTATCGATCGGCGAGCGGCTGCGTGTCCGGGACTGCCGGAGGCCGGGTTTCTCAACTTCTTCGTCGATATCGTCTTCTAGCTCTTTCCGCGACGAGCGGTTCCTAGTCGCTGATCGTGTTACCGGGCCACGACGAGAAGATGATTCTTGATCTCGGTCATCTGGGGTTGGACTGGGCGAGATGACCCGCGGACTGGCTGGTACCGTGGACCTGGGCATGGCGAACGAGAAGGGCGGCAGGGACGGACAGTGGATAGCGCCGATAAAAATGCGCTGCAGCGACTCGAAGGCTGACGGCCAAGAGCCGAAATACTGGTAGCACTGCTGCTGCGTTTCCAGCAGGTAGTTATCACGGCGCGAAACACGCGCCGATGATGTGTTGGTGGTTCCGAAGAGCGAGAAGAGGCTCCAACTATGATGCGACGTCGGTGAAGGGTGTGATGCAGGGTCTTGAGGTTCTATCGGCGCCAGGTTGATACTTGGTGGTGATGCAGCGGAGGCGATTTCCCCCACTGCATGTCTCTCGGAGAGTATCTTGACAGAGAGGACTTGAAACAGAGGCCACCAGCATACGTGCTCTGTCGCCAGCTATGTCTTTGAGGACAGGGCTTTGGAAATTAGGGTAGCGACGGGGGTTAGGGACAAATTTGGGATACGTGGGCAAGTGACCTGTTTTCGGGTGGTGGATGATGTCCGGGATGACGGGATCCGCCTCGTTGGGCAAGCCAGATTTTCACCATGGATTAGTAGTCCACCCAGCCTAATGTGCGACCCTTAGGTAGCGCCTCAGTGTCTTAGAGTCCGGTTTTTTGGGGCGTCGGAGCATGTGACAGCCCGAATCGCGGCATTGAGCAGGATTTCGCTCAATTTTCACGAGAATAAACCCGGAAGCATGTGAAAACCCGTTGGGACAGTTAAATTATCGTTGACCTTGCCCGAGGTTTCCGTGAGCTTCAACGGCTGATCTGTCCTGATTTTAAGTTACAGCACATCTCAGACATGTTTCTTGCTCGTGTGCCTTGGCCACCCACGACGTAATACTACCCTAGAGGGCTTAGACTAGAACTGACTCGTGTGCTCTCGTCCCCACTCAACCTACTTTCTTATCGATAATGACATGACCCTGATAAGATAACGGAGCTGGTTGAAGCAAAAAAAAAAGTTGGGTGGATGCGACATGCGACTTGACAGCCCCTCGATAGAAGTACTCGAACGGTGATATCTCTGCTTCTGCACCTTTATTGCAATGGCTCCCAGTAAAAGTGCCCCTGGTGGGCGTAATCCAAGGGCCTGGGATGCGCTCACTCCTCCCCTGGCGGAATGGATTCTCGATGCTGTGTCGACAATGGGTTTCAAGCAGATGACACCCGTCCAAGCGGCAACCATTCCTCACTTCATGGGCAACAAAGATGTCGTTGTAGAGGTTTGACTAACATGCGCCATCATTCAGACTTCACGTAACTAATTGTAATGCAGGCTGTCACTGGAAGCGGGAAAACCTTGTCGTTTCTTGTTCCTGCTGTACAAAGAATCCTGCGCCTGGAGGAACCAACGACACGGCACCATGTCGCCGCCATCATTGTGTCCCCAACCCGAGAGCTCGCCGCCCAAATCCACTCTGTCCTCTTATCGTTGCTCGAATTCCACCCCCCTTCTGCCGAGTTGCTGCCATATCTCAAGGAGGAGGAAGACAAACGACCTACGACGTCGGTCCCTGCCATTGTGCCCCAGCTCCTCGTCGGCGGCACCACAACCGTGGCACAGGATCTCAGCTTCTTTCTGCGACACAGCCCTAACATTCTCATCTCCTCCCCGGGAAGATTGGTAGAATTGCTCTCATCGCCCTACGTCCATTGCCCACAGTCCAGCTTCCAGATGCTTGTTCTGGACGAGGCGGATCGACTGCTCGATCTAGGTTTCAAGCAGGACCTACAAAAGATCATCTCCCATCTGCCCAAACAGCGACGCACCGGTCTATTTAGCGCGAGTGTGAGCGAAGCTGTTGGTGAGATTATCCGAGTTGGCTTGCGCAACCCAGTCAAGATCGAGGTCAGGGTCAAGATGAAGGACGGCGGAGTTCTGGAGGATAGAAAGACGCCAGCCAGTCTACAAATGGCCTATCTGGTGAAGCCAGCGAGCCAGAAGCTCCCCGCCCTCGCCCAGATTCTGGAGGGTCTGCCCATCCGTCCCCAGAGAACAATCGTGTTCCTGTCGACCTGCGCCGCCGTCGATTATTTCCAGCACGTCCTTCCCGAGCTCCTTCCCGAAGGCTTCGCTCTGATCCCTCTCCACGGGAAGCACCAGCCCAAAGTACGAGAGAAGAACTTCAACCGCTTCCTCACCGCAGTATCTCCTACAGTGCTCCTCACCACCGATCTGGCCGCCCGTGGCTTGGATATCCCCCAGGTCGATCTGGTCGTCCAGATCGACGCGCCGTCAGACCCAAAAGTCTTCATCCACCGGAGCGGCAGAGCAGGACGCGCAGGTCGCAAGGGCCTGGCCGTCGTCATGCTCCACCCCGGCCCCGAGGAGGACTACGTTCGATTCCTCGAGATCCGCAAGACCCCAATCGCGCTACTGGAAAAACCCGAGGTCTCAACTACGCAGGAGGACGCAGATCAGGCCACGGAGAAGATCCGGAGCCTGCTGCGCGCCGACCGCGCGCTCCACGACAAGGCGCAGCGTGCCTTCGTCAGCTGGGTGCGCAGCTACGGCGGCCACCAGGCCACGTCCATCTTCCGGACGAGCGCGCTCGACTGGGCGGACCTGGGCCAGGGGTGGGGTCTCCTCCGGATGCCCAAGATGCCGGAGCTCAAGGCGTGGCAGGGGGACAAGTCCCTCGGGGTCGAGGTGGACTGGGACAACTTCGCATACCTGGAGAAGTCGCGGGAGAAGGCCCGGCAGGAGGCCCTCGAGGCGGAGCGCTCGGGCGCGGCCAAGCTCGCGCGGGACGAGGAGGCCAGCAAGCGGAAGCGCAAGATGAAGGCCAACGAGGCGTGGAGCAACAAGCACGACCAGGAGGACGTGCGGGTGGAGCGGCGGGAGAAGCGGCGCAAGAGGCGCGAGGCCGAGAAGACGGCGGCGATGACGGACGACGAGAAGGTGAAGCAGGCCGAGTTGGATGAGATGATCCGCCAGGTCAGGATGCAGAACGCTGCCAAACCCGCCGCTAAAGACGATGAGTTTGAGGGCTTCGACGATTAACTAGCTACCATATGCATGGACCAATAATACTACAACTACGTACAGAAATAACAAAGACTGATTCATAAACACCGATATCATTGCACCAAGTGATTCCAAACAATCGCGGAGAGAATGAATGGCGTGACGAACAGCTCGAGGAGCGGAATATCCCGAATCCTGCGTCGACGAGAATCGGGGAATACTGGCAAGCAGTCGAGCGCGTTCAAAAAGTCCGGGTGGATCAGCCTTCTCGTTGGTTAGAATGCTGCGAAACAGGGGTTTCAGTCGGCCATCGGCAAATAAATCGGTGGGACGCAGCGGCCGGGTCGGTTCCGGACAATCTCAACTTGACCGAGATCACCGCCCCGTCAGCCTTTGCGGCCATGGAAGCAGAGATGGGAAGGATATATAATGCGGTGATGTCAGCTTGGAGGGGGGGAAGTTGATTCATGCCATGTATTTTTAATCTGACAATTCCAAGCAAGGTTCTCTCACGCTTCCCCTCGCATATATATAGCACAACACCGGTACTCGCTTCTAGGCCAACAATCATCCTCTGGCATCATTAGCAAAGGAGTCTATTCATTATAAGGCATCTACTTCAATTTAGAAGGAAGATTTCACTCGTTGAAGGGACAAAAAAACGCCGCACCACCCATCACAGATTACCACAATGGCTTCGTCCCTATTACCTCGCCTGCGGCCGGCCACGGTCCTCACAACCGTCCTGGCGGGCGGCATCGCCACCGGCATCTACTCCAAATTCATCATGAGACAGGTACACGCAGACTCGGGCCCAAAGCCGAAGAAGGTCCTCGGCGGCGGCCCGGCCTTCCTCTCCCTCCCCCTCGAGAGCTCCGAGATGGTGAGCGGCGACACGAAGCGCCTCCGCTTCAAGCTACCCAAGGAGGAGGACGTGAGCGGCCTCCCCCTGACCTGTAAGTTCCCCAGCCGAATACCAAAAACCAAGGACCATCCCAAGCAATGAAAGCCGTTCTAATCGAGAAACTGTGGTAAAACAGCCGCCGTCCTGACTGTATCGTGGCCCAAGGGCAGCTGGCGCCCCGTCCCGCGCCCCTACACGCCCGTCACCCCCTCCGACGCCCCCGGCCACCTCGACCTCGTCGTCAAGCAGTACCCCAACGGCCGGGCCAGCACGCACCTGCACTCCCTCACCCCGGGCGACAAGCTCCTCTTCGCCCTCCCCATCGCCGGCCCCAAGTGGACGCCCAGCCCCGACCCGGACACCCACGTCACCCTCATCGCCGGCGGCGCGGGCATCACGCCCGTCTTCCAGCTCGCGCAGGGCATCCTCCGCAACCCGGACGACAAGACGTCCATCACGCTCGTGTACGGCGCCAACACCGACCGGGACGTGCTCCTCAAGCGGGAGCTCGACGCCTTCGAGAGGGAGTTCCCAGGCCGCTTCAGGGCCGTCTACACCGTCAGCCGGCCGGGGGAGGGCAGCCCCTACAGGAAGGGCCGCGTGACCAAGGAGCTGCTGCAGGAGGTGGCGCCCCCTCCCGCGTCGTCGCACGTCTACCTGTGCGGACCGCCCGCCATGGAGGCGGCCCTCGCCGGGCAGTTCAAGTGGGGGTCGCCGCTGGGGATCCTGGCTGAGCTCGGGTACCGAAAGGATCAGATTCACCGGTTTTGAGGAGTTGGGCGTCGATGTAGACAAGGGTTGCGAGGTTGAAGGCCGGCAGTCATTCTTTTCTTTTTTTCAAAATCTCATTTGTATCGAAAACGACGAAATGTATATGCCCCAGCTCCGCTTGTAATAGACCTATGTACTTTGAACAATGAAGAAATTTCCCTGTAATGATTATTTTCGTAGTCGTGTGTGTGTGTGCGTGTGCTTGGTCATGAATGCCGGATCAGTCATGTTCCTCTTCAAGCACCTGGAGTGGCCACTTCATAGGCTCCTGCCAGTAGCTGCCGAGTCGCTTGTTGATATCCCGGATCAGGAAGACACCCGTGTCGCCGAACATCCAGTATTTCCTCGCCCGGTGCACCAGGACCCCGTAGTAAGCCAGAATGATGAGAGCCTCCGCCCTGTGCCTCCTCAGGACGTCGCCGAACTCGACGGACACCACCACGCTGAAGCCGGTGACGGCGTGGGGCAGGTCGGGACGGGGCAGTCTCCCGCTGAGATCGAACGCCCACTGCAGAGTCTGCACCGCCCTCTGGCAGGCGTCGATGCTCTGGGAATCCAGATCCGAGGCATCGAGGAGCGCTCGCAAGGGCTCACACTCCTTCCCGTGGCACGGCTCTTGGGGATATTGGAGGGTTGTGAGGCTCAGTATTGGCAGCAGCTCCGACTGAAGAAGCATCTCCCACGTTGGGAGGACCACCGTACGGATCCCCTTGTGGAGATTGATGCAATCAATGAAGCGGTCTATGAACTCCTGAAAGTCGGAGCGGTTGTACGCCAAGGTCTCGGCCAATACGTGCAGACCAAGCAATGCGGCGAAGAGAAACCGCGGTGCGGCATACAGCATGTCGTCGGAAGAGGGACTCTTAGTGTCCTTGGTGAAGTCGGCCAGGGCTCTCGTTTGGAGCTCCGTCGCCTGGTGCCGGTACTTGGCTGCCGACTCCGGCTGCTGGTGAGCCTTGTGTATGGCCGCAAACGCGAGAAGCTGGTCAATCAGATAGGGGCACTCCACGGTATGGCGTATGGAGATGTCGACGACGCGTGTTGTCTGGCCGTCACCCAGCACCTCGTTCTCCATGGACGTCTCGACGTGATGGAGGAGCATCAGATGCTGGGGGGTAAAGGTAGACATGGGGATGGAGGGAGAGGTGGGCGTATTGGCAAAGGACTCGTTGAAGGACGGCAGAGACTGGGGCGGCCACTGCGCCGGTGGACGCATCTGCTGAGGTTGAGGAGGTTGAGGCCGCTTCTCTGGGACGGGCACTGGCGACGGCCCTGCTGCTCTGGCTGGAGCGGGATAGGAGCATGCTCGCTCGGCCATGGAGCAGTTTCTACAGGCTGGGCGCGCTTCATCGCAGCGCATATGCCTCCGTTTGCACTCAGCGCATCCATTACGCGACTTTCGGTGCGATCGCCGCTGCTTCGTGGTGCTACTACCGCCCGACTTTGGTGTTGACCTGTCTCCCCCTCCGTCAGGCGTCCCCCCTCCAGAGTCGCGCTCTGCCATCTCGGAACGATCCCTCTATCCGGTTTCTACTGGAGATGTTGCAATAGAACTGGTCTGTTTTCTCTGAGTGTTAACTGTCTGGCCGAGGCCCGTTCCCCTGTCACATTGTCTTCGTTACCAGGGTGCAGTGTTTTCCTGGTCCAGTGGAGCATCAAGCTAGCAGAGGAACAGAGCCGTGGATGGGAGTACCGCAAGCCCAGGCGAGAGGAGCCCGGCGATGAGAATAGGTGCTCAGGCAGACAGTTTTGGATGAAGATGGTTTAAGCACGCGGGTGCGGGTGCTGAAGCCAAGAGGCGATGCGAGGCAGATGCTTTATGACCAAGCGAGGTCAATGCCCGCTCACCTTTTCTCGATCTGACTGCCTTACTACTTATTACTACCTACCTACTTACCGCATCAGCGCTAGAACCCCAACCACAACTGGCAGTAGCAATAAGACAATAATACAACAACCCTGTCCAAGGCTGACCTTTCTGGTGCTGGGCTCTCTCATTTCTCTTCTCTCGCTGTGTTCCCCCTAATCCCAAACAAGCAGATTGATTGGACCGCTGCAGTCATGCCCACGGTCAATTTAAGCTGTGCATGGGGACAATCGCTTGGCTCGCACTCGAGATTCGCTCTCCACCCGCCGTTACACAACGCAACGCACCAGCACCATCCCTGCCATCACACTCCATCACAGCAGCATCCTCATCTGACAGGAGGGAGCAGATTTGACATTGGAATGAAACCTGCTAAATTTGAATACTTCTATCTACAGTGTCTGTGCCAACCACCACCTCTCTCTGGTTTCTATCTCATCCAGCTCTGGGTGTATCGAAAGTAACCGCGAACCTCATGTCTCGTCACCCCTTTTTCTTCTTCTTTTGCATTGATAAATCTCAGCCCTAGTTGCTGCTCCTTCCTTTCTGCTTTAATTTAATCCTTTTCTGGTTGTCTAAGGCACTGCGCGACGTCTTGCCCAGCTCTAGGCTAAGCTTGTCCGTATTCCCGTGTTCGTTACCGTTCCAAGGCAACCATGTAAATTTGAAGACAGGTAGACGTAATGCTGCTCCTCGTCTTTGGCCCGGCCCTGGCTCTGGCCCTTCTGTTCATAGCCCGCTGCGTGGAGATCTCTTGAGGCCATGCAAGAAAATCTTCCTTTTAGCTGGGTATCACTACATTACAAGGAAATCGAGACCCTCGCATCTTCTTCTCAAACGCCGGCGTCGGACCTGAGCCTATAGTCCATAAAACTCCCACCCATCACCGCTGATCTCTTCAGCTTCGCTATTTGTGTTCGGTCCATGTTCCCACCCCTGGTTGGGTGCGAACTCGTTTCGCAGTTCCTCCTTCAGTCATAGCTCTTCGTCATCCAGCTCTGACGGCTTCAGCAGTCCTCCGACCTTTTGTCGTCGCTCCATATCAGCCGCCTTCGTGTCCCGTTCGGCTTGTTCCTTCTCAACCGCGAAGAGCTCTGCGTTGTCGTCTGCAAACTCCTTGAGGGAGATGAGGAAGTCTCGCAGGTTCAGGCGGAACTTGTCATACTGAGTGTTGTGCGTAAACAGTCCCTCCACGAAGTTAGCGATTTGGGCCCTAGTTTCTCGTTAGCTAAACTTGCGCGTTTCAAATGTTACGTTTTTTCGCAAGACCTACTGTTGGAGGTTGGGGAATGCATTTCGTAATAGATTCACGACAAAACTGCTCAAGAATTCACGGTTGCTTGTTCCACCGGGGGCTTGCTCTGCGTTGTAAATAGGCCCCTGGATCTTGGGGGCTGTGCCATCAGCAGGATGGACAAAGTAGAACAGCTTCATCAAGACCATCGACTGCGTCTTAAAACCGGCCTTGTGGTCTGGATCGGTGACGACGAAGAACACGTCTTGGAGAATGTTGACAAAGAATCGCTGGAAAAAGGCGTTTGCTGTTGCAACATCCGTCTTCTCTGCGATGTTGTTGATGAGCTCCAGGCACATATTCAGTCCAGCGGCTTCGACATCACGGTTGTCGTGCTTGAAAGCCCAGGAGCAAGAGTCGATAACAAACTTGAACTGATTGTTATCAAGTTTCAAAAGAGCTAATGATACGACCGGTCAGTATTAGGTGCGTTATTGGAATCAAGAAGATAACTCGTATAGTGACTTACCAGGGAAGCAGTAAAGATTAATGGCTCGAAGGAGGTTGAAAAACTCAACACGGTGCTCGGGGAATTCCGAGAAGTCTTTGTTGATCATCTCCAGTGTGCATTCGAACACATTTTGCATGATGATAGGGACCTGCTCCTCCATCAAGGGCTGTATAGTATGTTAGCATGTTTTCTGAAAAAATAACTGGATTGGGGAATCTTACACCCAGCTTTGTGATGATAGTGGACATGGCCTTAAGAACTTCAGCATCACGAGCTCCCGGCACATTGCGGTTGTAATCAACCAAGACCGATTCCAGTAAGGGAGGAACCATCTGGTTAGCAACGGCTTGCAAATCTTCAGCTTTGTCCACGTATGTTTCAATAAGCTTAAGGATTTCCTTCTTGATGGTTCGCAGTCCTCGGACCTTCGGCATCTTGGGGGCCAAGTCGCCATCCCGAGCCACAGCTTCCGAGATGAGGCCGCTAGTGGCACGATACATCTGAAGCATATCGTGGTAAATGCGCCCGATTTGAGGGTAGAAGTAAGGACCGATCGATGAGCAGGCGGACACATTAGTCTTCATGATGTTGCCAATGACCTTGATCGTCTCAGAGTCTTGAAGAATCGAAGGGTTCATAGTAGCCTGCTTGATAATCTCGTCCCATGCGGTATTGGGGATGTTCATTAAATCGGCCAGCAACCTCTCCTGCTGATGTTGATTGCCTTGGGCTGCAACCATGTAGCCGCATGCCTCGTAGAATGTGTGGACTTGTTGAGGCGTGAGGTCACATGTAATCTTACCCATGTTCCTCACAATCTCTTCAATAAAGGGCTCTTGCTCGCTAGGCTGAAGCGCCACGAAATGGCGACGGCACTGGCGAGCGATCTTGATGAATGTATCGCAAGCCATGTCTTGGACACCTGTTTGTCTTGGTTAGTCATCCGTCGTTGCTATTTTCGTGCCTTGTCTGTTTTGGGGGGGGGTGTCATTACCTTCGTGAGATTCATGCATGAATTCGAACAACTTATTGACAACAGTCTTAAGGAATTTCCAGTGTGCCTTCAAGAAGCGGGGGTATTGCCCCACGATGTACATAATGTTGCTTGCAACCACGGCTTTGTTGTCCTTGCCGCGCTTCATTTCAGTAAGACCCAGGAGATCCTTGATAACGGTCACCAAGAATCGCTTCTCAGTCTCTTCGTTCATGGAGAGGGAAATGGAACCAATGGCCCAGCAGAGAACGTTGCAGTTGTGCCACGACCACTCTGAGCCATCCACCTGTCGTGCTAGCTTCTCCGTCATGATGTTCTCCGTGTCAACAACATCAAGATGCGTGAGGTAGACAAGACACTCTCGGATAGTTTTGTACAGCTGAACAGTGTCGCTTTCCTTGACAAACTCTCGAACAATCTCACCCTCGTCGTTCTCCACAATCAGAACTTCCTCAGGGCGGACCATCTTCTCGATCATAACGACTCGTAGGTTCGTGAGGATCTCGTTGTACTTGTGTTTTCGGAGAGGGTAATTCATTAAGGTGTTGGGATTCGGGGCTCCGCTGCCAGACATGTTGCCGGTAACACCCATCAATGGGTTTACGTCGGTCAATGGAAGAGACTGCATCTCCTCATACAGCTCTTGAACCATCTTAAGCCAGTAATCGAGGGTGATCTTGAAAATTTCGCGGTCGTCGATTTGGGATATCCGGATCAAGTAGTAGTGACCATGCATGAGGAAATCTCTATTCGGCAGGTTTTCGATAAGCTGCACCCTGGTCAGTTTCCCATATCATCGACAAAATTCAAGTCCAGCTGGTGAATATAAAGAAGAAAAGGCCCAACTTACGTGAAGGTGCATTCCAAAAAAGTTGCAGAGAAAGAGTGCTAGGTTCTGGATGAATTCTTGATCTTTCGAGTTACTGCTAGGATAGGTCGACTTCAGGTCGAGAGAGACTGGAATGATCTCTGCAATCGTGGTAAGAACCTCGGTGAACATCTTGACAAGCTGCTCTTCATATGAGTTGGGTTGGCCAGGCCCGCCGGTCTGTAGACCTCCGATTTCTGTCAAGCACTGCAGGGTGATGTTCCTGAACTCGGGGACCGATAAGAAACGCGTACGCAAGGTATCGATCAGAGGTGTCTCGAAGATATAGCCGAGAGGAATCCAGTTGCAAAAGCGCAGTAAGGTCTCCAGAGTGGCGTTGATGAGACTGGGCTGGGTAGCAGTGTTGAGAACCTCCTGGCAGAGCTGGAAAATTTGCGAAAATTCAGCGCACATGGTCTGCTTGAGACTCCTCGTTTTGGCCGATGTCATCTGCTCAGCCGAGTAATCGAACACCTCCTCGGACAATAATCGCAAGATGATCATGTTGTTTTCGCAGATGGAGAGGTTGGAGTGGCAGGAGGAGATGATTTCGTTTATGAATGTAGGCCAGTTATGGGGCCATTCCTGCTTCAAGACGGAAATGAGGACAAGATTCAGCTTGTTCAGGAGAGTCTTGTTCGTCTTCAGAGACTCTTCGGTGCTCGAGGATTGAATGATGAACTGCACAATGAAGTTACGAATACCTGTGGGCCGCGGGGTTAGTAGTCGGTCTGGAAAGTGGGAGACAAGTTTCTGCAACGAACCTTGGCATTGGTCTCGAGGCAGAACCTTCCATCTCGTCAAGATGACATTGTCGAGGACCTGAAGACCCAAGTCTGTGACCATATTAGCTACCGTGCTGAGCACGAAGGGCGGGGGAACCTTGTTGAAGCATACACTTTGTTTGGGGATACTGTGCGCTTGAGAGGATCTTGTCCACCATTAACCAGGCGTCAGGGTCCTCTTTGAACTATACCAAAAAGTCAGCAAAACCATCCTCGAGACATCTACGCCGCCATTCGTGTTATTCCATCGTGATGCCCGGTTCTATCCTGTTCGCCGTCTCGGTTGTTGTCCCTCCTCTTCACGCTTGGCGGCGTAGCTATTGGAAGTGGGGTTGCCCACCTGGTTCAGCGCATTCTGGGCGGCTTTTTGCTGTAGCAAAGAAACGTCAGTTTAGATGAAAGCAAAGACAACAGCAGAAGTCATACCTGTTCTCCCCTGCCTTCATAAAAGGCCCGGACGGTCGTGTCGAGCTCTTCGATGGTGGGAGCCATGGCTCAAACGGGGCGGGTGGTTATGGCAACCAAAGTGGGGTGAAGGCACAGAGATTAGAATGACGATTGCTCGGTCGGCAGCAAGCTTCAGACGACGCAACGCACGTAAAGGCTTGACTGAAAGAAGCTGTGCGGCGCGTCGCAGGATGGGGAACCTCGTCGGGCGCGAGGGGAGGGGATGAAAGGGAGAAACGGAAATCTGGGCAGAGAGCAAAGGCTGGGCGAGGTCGAAAAGGCTGAGATCGGAAGAAGAGTTGGGGTGGAGGGAAGCAAATGCTTAAGCAGTGCAAGGTGCTATGGAGCGAATGGGCGCTGGGGCCGCGGTGCTGGTTTTGTCAGCTGGGGCCTAGGTCACTGTACTTGTGCTGAGCTTGGGGCGCGGCTGCCAGGCCGCTAGAGCCAACCGCTGTCAGCGGGAGTGCCTGTCGGTCTCCAGGGGACATGACCCAAACGGGCGGCCATGACGCTGCTGTCTTAGTACCGGTACTTGTGATGCAGCACGTCTGAGCTGGCCCAGCTGCCAGCCTCCCCGTCCGAATCCAACCCCACCTTGACCGAAGAATGTGGTGTTACCTTGAATTATCTCTACGAAACCCGACGCGCTTATTTCCGCGGGCGGCTATTGCCAGCCTGAGCCATTCACGGCAATTAGTTCATGGATATCTACATGTTGTGGCGGGGGTTGCGCCGGCTTGAGAGAGGAGGACCACAAGCTTCGGCTCTTGTAGCTAGATTCAGATAGTAGGTCTGAGAATACAAGGCTAGCAGCTATTGTCACTCTCCCTCTGCCTACACAGACCACGCAGTGCTTGGGAGGGCACAAAGGGCACAAGTCACCATATTCAAAGGTTGGGCCGTAGTGTAACCATGAAAAGGCCTTGTTTGTGAGGTACCTATTTGGGGAGTTCAGATAGTGTCTATTCCATATCCTGTTTCTAGCTATCTAGTATTATATGCTCTCCTTTGTTTTTGGACATTTTTTTCATTATCTTGCAATTATGCCTTCTGATAACCACACTCTGACAGACCTGATCGCAGCGCATCGAGCGCCAGGTCGATGTCCTTGCGGTTGGGGTCCAGGGCGCTGACACCCATGTGCCCAAAGCGGATGTACTTGGTAGCAATAGCCTTGTGAATGCCACCAGCAAAGATGACGCCCTTTGTGGACAGCTTGGGCAGAATATCGGGGATCGTCACGTTCTCGGGGAGGTAAATAGCCGTCATGGCGTGAGCCTGGTCCTCGGGCTTGGTAGCTACAACCTCGAGGCCGAGATCCTTGACAGCCTTCTTGACTCGATCCGAAACCTCGGCATGCTTTTGGAAACGCTCGGCCAGCGGCCTGGTCAGGATCTGTGACAGTGCGGTGTTGAGGGCGTGGATGAGCTGGGGCGAGGGCGTGGCGAAATAGGATGGCTTCTTAGCCTCGTAGTTCTTCATGACTGTACGTAATAACGTTAGTTTGCAAATCACAGTATAATCAGAGCAAAGGGATCTAGAACTTACTTGGTGCCCAGTTCTTGAAGGAAGCAAAGTAAGAGGCAGGAGGGGTTTTGCGGTTGTTGAAGGCCTCGATGGCCTTTGCGCTGAAGAAGGAGATGGATAGACCGGCAGGGCAGCCGATAGCCTTCTGACTAGCCGTGACAACACCATCCAGGCCCCAAGCGTCAAATGCGATCTCCTCGCAAGCTACACTGCACACTCCATCGACAATGACCAGGGTCTCGGGGGAGACTCGCTTGACGGTTGCAGTGAGGTTCTTGAGCTCACTGAGAACGCCAGTGGAGGTGTCGACGTGGGTAACAGTCAGGATCTTGTACTTCTTCTTAGAAAGAGCGACCTCAACCTCTTCTAATGAAGGGCGTCCTCCGACAGGGCCATCGATCTTGGTAACATCTGCGCCGTATGTTCGAAGGCAGTCGGCGAATCCATCGCCGAAGTAGCCTGTGCTCAGGACAAGAGCGCTCTCGCCAGCCTCAACAAGGTTGGCGGCGACGAGGTCCCAGCCCAAGGTGCCTGAGCCGGAGATGATAAAGGGTTGGGCGGCAGGGTCGGTGGATTGGAACAGTTGACGCAGCTGAGTCAATGTCTCTCCGAAGGTCGCGACAAAGCCTGGGCCGACGTGGCTCTCACTAATCCACGAGCAAGGTCAGTGAAACATACTCACAGTGGGGGACCAATGGCAGTGTGTTGATATGGCTGAGGCGGTGCCTGCGCCAGACTCGGCTACTATCCGACGTACCTGTAGTGGCTCATGGACTGGAGAACAGCGTCATCGAACTCAATTGGCCCGGGGATGAGCAGGGCCGGGTGGGGAGGCTGGGAAGACATTGTGGGCGGTGTCGATTGACCTTTGAGGGAGGAGGTAGCAGAAGAGCTCAGGTGCCGGGCGACTTGGGAAATCCTGTTGCTGCCGACTGAAGAGGAAGAGGATGGAGAGTTGGTGATGGAGGGGTCGTTGGGAGACGGATGGCGGGGCATTGCCTTTAAGGATGCCGATCTGGAGAGACGGAGTGCCGTCGCACCAGCGGACCAAGAGCCGAGCGAATGGGGGGCGAGGCGCTGTGCAACGCGATCAACAACTACCCTCCGCCCGGCTGTACCGAGGACGAAGCAATGCATGTGCGCTGCGTGGCTGCTGGGACGCGAAGGGGCGGGAGGTCTACCGTTCTTGTGGAAGCACGAGTGGATATCAAGCAATTTGCCTGCTTTCTTTTCACCGACAATCACCAGGCCCCTATTAATAATAACCTGTCCCAGACTGCGATGGAGAAGGAATAGGCAAGTCGACCCGGCCGGTTTCTGCTCCAGAAAATCGCAAAACTTCCGTGCCCAGAGTGCTCTGCTGCTGGGCACGGCTGGACTGAGTCGTTTGGCCCCTGGGCGAGTGGGCCTGGGTCAACGATATCGGAGACAGACCCCAAACATCCAAGCCGGGGTCCTCTCATTCGCATTGTATCTTTTGGCGGGGGTTCACGAATCCTGTGTCTATAGTCTTTTACTTCATAGTACGCTCTATACTGACCTCACAGGCAAGGACATGACCAAGTACCGCATTGACCAATATAAGACTTACATGCGTGTCCCATGTGGATAATCAAGCATGCATGGAAACATTTGTCTCGCTCGGCTTTGTACCGAGATCAACACCATGGCCAGCTCTGGTCAGAGCTGCCGAGCCTCCGGTACGGCTCCGCATGCTTCGGTATGAGATCCGCCGTCGTATTGTATTGACCTCCAGGTGATATCTAGCGTCTAATATGCCGTGCGTTTGTCTACATCAAGCATGCAACTTTGCGACTGCTACACAAGGCCGACGAGCCAACCTTGATTCGGTTGGATTCCCCAGCCCACATCCAGGCTTCCACAAGCCATTCGTACCACACTTTTGTATCATCCGTCTGTCTCCACATGCTTACTTCAAGTTCCGAATCGGCTGGGAAATAAAGAGGTTGCTAGAAGCCCATTTGTTAGCTCATACATACTCATTTTCTGTTCAAGGCTCGGGAGGGGGGCCGATTGTCGCTTCTTACCTTCAGTGGGAAGAAAATAGGGAACCATGAAATCATGTCCTTGCTCTTGTCGTCGATTCGCTCAGGGTGTGTACTAATCTCAACCTTCTGCCCCTTGGAAGACTCTAGTTGAGATTCATATAGGGTGGACTCGAAATAACCTGCCAGCCCATGCACTACACCACGGGTACGGCAGACAAAAGTGAGGTGGGAGAATCGTGAGTTATGGTCGTTGGCCCCCGCTGCGCCAGCCATGCTACCACCGCCCCCGCCAACGACACCACCAGATCGTCTTGCTTCAATCCCCTTCAAGGTTGACTCCGGGATAGGATGTACGAATTCCCACGCTTGTTGAATTTGCTCGTGTCCCGGGACTCTCTGGGAGACAAAGTCTATGGCGAAAAGTCGGACAACCCATGGAGTATCGAATGCCGTAGACTCGGTGGGATATCGAGACAAGATGTCGGCATAAAGTTTGGGCGTCGCAATTGGGCTCAGGTGAGCGGTGTATGAGCTGGGGATAGAAATGCCATGAGGCTTAGCCATCACATGCTGGATTCCATCCAGGCATTCGGGAGACAGCTCGTTGTCGGCAAAGGAACCCAAAAGCTCTGAAATAAGAATGTCGACCTTTCCGTAGACTGGCCCGGTCTCGGGAGACTCTGAGACGATAGGGCCTTTCCAAGCTCGCATGTCCGTCTTGACAACTTTCACTCGGCCGCCCCAGATGGCCTCGTTTTGGCGTAGAAGGTAGACATAGGCATTCGGGTTCTTCTCCACGGCCCAGACCTCCACGGGAACCCCCGTAAACTCAGCAGCTGTCAAGGCGCGGGTTACCAGTGGCCCTCGGCCGGAACCAGCCACAGCGATAACTACCACTCCTTCCTTGGACGTGGGCTTTCCAAGTTCTTTCCACTCTGACAAAGCTTCGATACACGCGGCTTCGTATTGGTTGTATTTTACAGGGTCACCCTCAAAAACCTCATAAGTTGCGGACTCCAGATTGTCAGCTAGGGGTTGCAATGGTGACTGCAGCCAGTCTTGGAAGCTAGTCAATGTGTTTGACTCCAGCGCCGGAAGTGGGGTTTGCTGCATTTCAAGCCATCGTACATATGAAAGGTAATCATTTGTAGACACAGGACGCTTGACAACCTTGTCGCCAGCCTCAGCGAGGCTGGGGAATTGGTCATGGGACTTGGTATCTGGCTGTTCAGACGTTCCTTGACCATCTGACTTGGCCCCTAATCCATCAGAGCCCAGGTCAGAAAGGAGCAGCCATGGGGTGTTCTTGAGTCTCATGTAAGTGAAAATCATGTTCTGGTGATGCTTAGACAAGCTCGGATACCCAGGTTTGTTGAATTGGAACGCTTCAGGTCCGATGGTCAGATAGTGCAAAGGTTCAGCGAACCAGCGGTTTTGAAGAGCCATCTCAGGCATGACCTTGGGAATGCGTAATGCTATGTCATGTGTTAGACTTAAGAAAGTTGAAAGAAATTTCAAGAAATGTTCATACCAACAAAGAGCCGCATGTCATAATCGCAAACACTGCGAATGTGGTTCCAGGAATCCCAGGCGGTATAGAGATCAATCTCCTTGCCCGCTTCCTGAGGCGGGGTTGCCCCCAGAACCGACGACAATGTGCGGGGTTCTAAGCCGACGAGTGGTTCGCGATACATGGGCATGTGAACCAAGAAGGTGAGGCGGCTGCCAATAGTGAGTGCTTCCTGAACAGCCCGAGAGTATTGTGCCAGGCCTTGTATACCACCGTCCTTTGAGGCATCTCTTGTCGGGCCCGGAAGAATCAAGCTTCGGATTCCGCAAAAGTTGGCGTAATTGATCTCAAGATTCAAAACCTGCCGAGAGATGCTGGAGATGACCCGGTTCGGTGAGCACGGGTCGATCCATGGGCTGATGCAGCCTGTATAAGTGTTGACTGCAGCACTGGGGAAGACGCTCGTGTCCTGGGGTGTGAGGGGAGGTAGAATAGGGTCTGCCCCTGGAGTTGTGAAATTGCTTGACCCATCATCTCCGGAGTCCTTGAGGGCAGCGAGATGATCTTGAACAAGACGGAACACTCTCTCACGGAAATGGTCATTGGTCAGAGGAGTCGTCACAAAGTTGAACTAAGGGAGGAAGTAAGCCGTGTTAGCCAAGCCAATCGTCAAGAGCTGATCCCTCTTCACGCGAACTTACACCCTGATTGAGCAGATTGCCGTACTGGATATCGGTGGGGGGTGCATTTCTCTCCGAATTGTGGTAGCCGATATGAAAATTAGGCCGGTGAGGGGCAAATTCTCCAGGAATGAAGACTTCCGACTCTCCAGGCGCCATTTCTGCTGATGTTCCGTGCTCTTTGAGATCTGTTTTTTTTCTTAAAACTGAAAGTAGTTTCTACCAAAAATTCTCGAAATTCGCCGTACGTTATGAATATTCAAACCCTGTCACGGATCTCATATTCTAGGTAGGTAGCAAATACGAGAAAAATAGCGAACGAAAGTGCCCAAGACTAGAAAGCACAAACCCCAAAAGAGAGCGAGGAATGGTCCAATTTCGAATCCCCTTCAGTGCGGGAGCGCGACGGCCAGGGCTGTAATCAGTGGAACAACTCGACCTGGTATGTATCGATGTAGCTATTTTGTCGTCGTTGCTCTCATATTTTCTCCTCTGGAGAGTGTGAAAGTGCTCAACAGCAGAGCCGCACAGTGCTAGTCAAGGGCTAGTGATGATCGGGCGCCGAAGGACGCAATTTCACTTTGTATGATCCTATGCATATTGGGGCAGACTTGTGTTAAGTTCCAAAGCATAAAGACTTGAAAGAGTGAAATGAATATCACTTTCAAGGCAATACTTGATAACGAATCTCTCATTGCTCCAGGCCCTAGTGCCAAGTTCCCAACTCGCACTGTGACCCTCCCGCATGCGCTTATCGATAAGCCGTCGCAAGTCTGTCCTTGGCCAAAATTTTCTGGAAAGTCAACAATCCCGCCTTCCCGCCTAATCATCACTACCAACCAAGCAATTCTCGCCTCGTGTTGTCGCAATTCGGACTGTTCAGCGAGGTAATCATGTCAGACATGGCAGGAAAACGCGCAAGCGCCGAATCTGACGAACCATCAAGGAAGAAAGCCAAGAAGGGGGACAGCGACGGTGATGTATACAACCCATATCTCGCCCATATGGACCGTTCCTCAGACTCGCCGTTCGCTGGCATGACACGGAGACAAGTCACCGCCGAGCAAATCTCCAAGGTAGAGGATCTGAGCACAAACGCATTCACTGGCGTTGAGCACACGCAGAAATACTTTCAAATCCTCCGGACACGAAGAGATCTGCCGGTACACAAACAAAGGTATGTGGACAACTTGCCTGTCTCGTTTTTGCGAATTTTCTAACTAGTTCCGCAGACAGGAGTTTCTTGAAAAATACCATTCGACTCAGATCCTCGTCTTCGTTGGTGAGACTGGTTCCGGAAAAACTACTCAGATTCCCCAATATGTCGTCTACGATGAACTCCCAAATATCACCGGCAAACTCATTGCGTGTACCCAGCCCCGTCGAGTGGCTGCCATGTCAGTGGCGCAGCGTGTCGCAGACGAGATGGATGTGAAGCTTGGCGAGGAAGTGGGTTACAGCATTCGTTTCGAGGATAAGACTGGTCCCAAGACGATGCTCAAATACATGACAGACGGTATGCTTCTGCGCGAAGCCATGCACGATCACGACATGTCGCGCTACAGCTGCATCATTCTCGATGAGGCTCACGAGAGAACTCTTGCCACCGATATCCTCATGGCATTGTTAAAGCAAATTGCCAGCCGCCGATCCGATCTCAAAATCATCATCATGTCCGCTACCCTCGACGCACAAAAGTTCCAGAGATACTTCAACGATGCGCCTCTCCTTGCAGTCCCCGGACGAACCCACCCAGTTGAGATCTTCTATACTCCTGAGCCAGAACGAGACTACGTGGAAGCTGCCATCCGTACCGTCCTTCAAATCCACGCCTCAGAGCCCGATGGCGATATCCTGTTGTTCCTTACTGGAGAGGACGAAATCGAAGACGCTTGCAGAAAGATCAGTCTTGAGGCCGAAGAGCTAATGCGTGAGGTTGACGCTGGCCCGCTTGCCGTATATCCTCTGTATGGCAGTCTCCCGCCTCAACAGCAACAGCGCATCTTCGACAAGGCCCCTGCCGCTCTTAGGAAGGGCGGACGAGCGGGTAGGAAATGCATCATCTCTACAAACATTGCCGAGACCAGTTTGACCATTGATGGTATTGTCTATGTGGTGGATCCTGGTTTCAGCAAGCAAAAGATCTACAATCCCCGTATCCGTGTCGAATCGCTCTTGGTATCACCCATCTCCAAGGCTTCGGCCCAGCAGAGAGCCGGTCGTGCCGGTCGTACGAAACCTGGAAAGTGCTTCAGACTATACACCGAGAAAGCCTTCAAGAAGGAACTTATCGAACAGACCTACCCAGAGATTCTCCGGTCCAACCTGGCCAATACCGTTCTTGAGCTCAAGAAACTGGGCGTGGAGGACCTCGTACATTTTGATCTCATGGACCCCCCAGCGCCCGAGACCATGATGCGAGCACTTGAGGAGCTCAACTACCTCGCCTGTCTGGACGATGACGGCGAGCTAACCACCCTCGGCGGGTTGGCTTCGGAGTTTCCGTTAGATCCCGCTCTGGCCGTCATGCTGATTTCGTCTCCTGAGTTCTATTGCTCCAATGAGATCCTATCAATCACCTCGCTCCTCTCGGTCCCACAGATCTGGGTACGGCCCGCCAACAACCGAAAGAGGGCAGATGAGATGAAGGCCCATTTCAGCCACCCAGACGGCGATCACTTGACCCTTCTCAACGCGTACCATGCATTCAGAGGTCAAGGTTCGGATGCAAACGCGCTCAAGCAGTGGTGCCACGAACACTTCTTGTCCTTCCGGCACCTATCGAGCGCAGATAACGTTCGTGCCCAACTAAAGCGGATCATGGAGACGCATAGTTTGGAACTTGTGTCAACCCCGTTCGAGGACAAGAACTACTACACCAACATCCGGCGAGCCCTGCTGGCCGGCTTCTTCATGCAAGTCGGCATGAAGGAATCCTCCGGCAAGGTATACCGCACCGTCAAGGATCACCAAGCTGTCCTGATCCACCCTTCCACGGTCCTCCGCGCCGAGTTTGATTGGGTTCTGTACAACGAATTCGTCTTGACCTCGAAACAATACATCAGAACCTGCACCGGCATCCGACCTGAGTGGCTACTGGTGAGTGCACAGACCCCACTCCCCGTTCGTCACTTTGCTTTTATTTGCTTTTTCTCGCTTCTGTTTTCTGCATCTCCGCCATATTCCCGTTTATCTCAGCCCTGGAGTTTCCTTTTCTTGGTTTCCTCGTCTTTCCCTTTTCCTACACGCCGACCCTGTGTTTTCTCTATTCCCCACTCCACACCACACAGACCGGTCGATGCTAACTTATCAAATATAGGAAATTGCTCCGACGTATTATGACCTAGAAAGTTTCGAGGATGGTGAAGTGAAGCGGTCCCTACAGCGGGCGGCAGAGAAGAAGCGGAGAAAGGAAGCCATGAAGGCTGGCAGGTGATCACAGCCACCCTCAAATATCCATGCTTTTTTCAGCACAACTCCTACAGAACAACTATAGAGCAATTGGTAAAAGAGGAAAGAAATATAGATGGGCTAGGTAGACAAGCTTCAGTAGCAGGAAGAGGAAGAAAACAGAGTGTACGGGGAGGAACCGGATTTTGAGAGGGGGGCGTGTGTGTTGACAGCCATCAGGGTCTACTACTGTAACTACACGACACCACGGGTAGGTCGTATGCCAGGACCACCACGAACCCCATTGCAGGGCGCGCCTTTTTCCCCTTTTGTCTCCTTCTTCTTCTTTCGTCCCGGCCTACTTCGGTAGCGCTGATCCTTTCAGCGGCAGGCGAGGAGGGGAGAGATGTATTCGCAGAGCGGGCTATCCCTGGCTTGCTTCGGTTCCGCTCAGGTCACGCAGCAACCCCCCCGTTCGGATTATGTACCTAACAGCTTTTGATACATGTTGCTTTTTTAAATACCAGAGAGGACGAGCGGTTGTCACTGCCATGTCCATGTCCTTGTTGCCACACCAGCTGCAGGCCAACCTGATCAGGGCTCCCATTGTTCTTCACGTGTCCGTATCGTGCTACCTATATATAAAGCGTGCCGGCCTCGGGGCCGCATGTATCGTCCCATCTGTGAGGACTGTGCATCCAGCTACTGCGTTATGCGCGGTGTGGGGTAAATCGCCGAAGCGAAGAACTGCCTTCAACGTCCTAGCGGCGGGAGAAGGGAATGGCAGGCGACCGAGAGTCAGGAAGGAAAAAGAAAGGGGGGGAGAGTGTGTGTGAATACGACGGCGCGATGTCGAGGCCCAGGCTCCGGGCCGGTGGTGCTTGGGAGAAGTCGGCGAGAGAGAAGTAGAGCTGTGTGTGGGGGCATCGGGCATATTCCTTCTTACTTAGACCAACAGCGAGTCGTGGCTGCATGCTGCCATCCTTGAGCTTGACCGGTCCATGTGTGTTTGTGTGTTCCAGGACTCTAAACTGACTTGTCGTTTTCTCGGAAGCTGTCATGTATGTACAAGGCTGCTATGACGAAACACCACATGTCACAAATCATCTCGAGTCGTGCACCTGCAACCGGTAAGGACGCTTCTCCACCGGCAAAGGGAGACTGGCGGGAGTTTGGTGGTAGCGGTAGTTTAAACACCTGCGCTTACTGGTTTCCCGTGGCCCTCACCTCCTTAGACCCCTATCCCCTTATCCCCTTCAAGAATAAGACTTAAAATAACTATATTTGCGTTCCAGGTAGCGGGAGCCAAATTACAAGTATCTGAAACCCGCACGCAAGCTGACGCAAGCCCCGGCCAGTTGGGATGAGGGCAAAAAAGTCTCGTCTCAGATCTAGGGACGATAAAGACTGTCAGGACCCCTCTGCAAGTATAAACTCAGCTGGTCGGCCCCAGAACGATAAAGTGGGCGGTTCAGAGTGGACTTTGCAACCCAAAGCCGTAATCGGATTGAGACCTAACTATAGCACTCGTGCATAATAAGGGAGTTGCTCCCGTGGGGGGGGAAACAAGGGTTGCCAACATGATGATTGGCCATCCAGAATGGCGATAGTCGAGAAGATACATGGAGAATGGATGGGGAATGGATCAGAGCTGAATGGACATCGGGTTCGGAGAATAGCAACTCTAGTCTGCAGCTCTTCAGCTGGCATGCAAGGATGCAAGCTAAGTTGCCAGACCTGGCATATTCGGTCAGCTGTAAGTTTGGTAGTGAAGAGGTTAGCGAAGCGAAAACCAAGCCGTTGAGGCCCCTTGAACACTCCTAAGTCGAAGAACAACACGATTCAATGCCACCCTGTATTCGGTAAGTTCCAATTCTCTGGTATCCGAGGAGGTTATTGGGTAGGTGGCATATCTATTTCCGCAAGTTGATACTGCCCCGCCCCCCACACTTACACGAATGAGCAGGTGGATGCGACCGTGTCTCGACATGCATCGTTGCACTGTCTGATGAAGGACTCCAAGCAGGATGGATTGTCGCCGATGTTACAAGATGCGGCCGTGTTTGTGCCTTCCTCGCTACATGTACCTAGGATCAGCACCCCGAATACGTGCAGATATCATGCACATCCCTTGGGTCAGGTGGGCATGGGGGTTGGCATGCATGCAAGACGGCTGAATAATGCTCCCATCGCCGCGAGCTACCAACCTTGCCTCCATATTCATACATGGCTCGAGGGGACATCGTCCAGACAAAGCGGGTAAAATAGGAGAGATCTCGTCACAACCCTAGCGAGGCCCCTCCTCCGTCTGATCTGGGCTGGATGTGATGGGATTAAGAGTGCTGCAGGCACACTTTCGTCACCACTGCCAACATGCAGCTGCCCCATCGTCGGGTCGATGCCAAGGTACTGTTGGGTGTTGTTGGTTGTCGATGGTGAGGAAGGGAGTCTAGCAGCCAGCCTCTCTGAGCTATGTACCTAGTAGGTCTACGGGTAGATCACCCGAGCCTTGGGTAGTGTGAGTATGCCTGCTAGGCAATTCCTGCTCTTATATAGTAAATAGTAGGCAGCCGATATGAGGAGGCATAGCGCCGTTGGGTGCAAGATGTTGCATGCATAGATGATGCCGTCCAGGAGAGCTTCCATCAGTTGGGGCCAGGCCTCCGCCGTCACCGGGAGCCATTGTTTGAGCAGGCAGGTCACCGTCGTCTGTGCCCGCCCGCCCGCTCACCCATGCAAGCTACTCCTGCAGGTCTAGGCATTTTCGTGAGCGATCCGAGCCTAGGCACAAGCTTGTCTCACACGCATCAAAGTCGCCGTACCCCAATTGCCGCCGGCACGCCAGGGAGGTGGCAAGCCTCTTCTGCCAAATCCTGATGGACAGGCCTCAGGGTACGGGATGCGAACTTGGGCCTTCCTTGTCGCGCGGCTTCTGCGATGATCCCGACACGTCCATGGCGGCGGCCACGCAAGCAATTGACTGACGAACCATCCCATCATGATTCCATTCCGTTTCTAGGGCTGATGGCTGAGAAAATTGCCTGTGCTTCACATCCTGGGTGTCCCACAGGGATTCGAGCATGTCAAGACAACACACCCCACCCCTAAACCTCTGACCCACCGGCCGAATCCCAAGGCACATTGGGACACCAGACTGTTTTTAGCGAACGTCGTTTTGGAGAATTCGGCCTGTCCATGGCGGTCCAGGGAGTGCGCAGGGTATTTCCGCGCCGATTGCCATTTTGGCGTGTGCCAAATGGAGGGACGTAGCTCCCGCGTTGCTTTTTTTGCCCTCCACAAAGATACTCCAATGGAAGGATCAAGGTTTAATGACCTTGTTTTGCTTTCGACTTCTTATAAGAATCATGGTACCTCCAATTGACTTGAGATCATGCTCACCATTCTTCCCACATCTTCTTCCTCGGCCTGCCGGTTCCTATGCTGTAGCAGTCTTGAATAAGTTCCTTTCTGTTACCAACCCTCTTTGCAGACAGCTAGCCACGATCGACCTAATCTCCTACCTTTGACCACATTTACACCGGCACAATGAGCGGCAGCGGCGGTTTCTACAAGTACCGGTGCAAATACTTTTATTCCCATAACTGCACCAATTGGGTTTGGGTAAACAATGCGCCATGTGCCTCGTGTCTCGTGAGTCCGCATTTGCCAGCTCAGGCAAGGAAGCAGGTACTGACTGTCCAGCAGGCCGAAGGAAGGGATGAAGAGCACAAGCCAGCATCATCATGGCCACTCTCCAGAGATATCGTGGCACCCCGTGTCCGTGATGGAATCTTACAGTATATGCTGATGGAGCTGGTGGCCCCGACAGAACCAGGCCACAGCTGGACCTTGCAGGACAAGGCTCAACCAGCACCTCCGGCGGTGCCTGTGACCAGTTCTGTGTCAGAGCCGGTTGGGAGGGCGGTAGGCAGGTTCGAAATCTCAAAGACGGCTATAGACTCTTTTTGAGAGGGGAGAAGGGCTGTCGAGATCGGCCATTTCATCATGTTTCTCATTCTGACCCAATCACCACCCACCCCAAGGGACACAAGCAAGGGCCCTGGCGGTTCGGCTCCCCATGTTATACCTCGCAAGAATATAGGCGTTAGAAAAGGAAAAGTTAAAGGGCTTTGCTTTCGAAATTGCCTTAGATGTTAGCAATGCTCAAAATCAATTGGTACATACACCACTGCTCTCTCCGTTCCTCTATTGCTTCTCATCCCTCAAGTGCCTTTCTTGCTGACTCCTTTCTTCGTTGGGGCCCACGAGCTAGTCACTCCCCGAAACCCGAGGATGGCTAAACAGCCGCTGCCAGCAAGGGTGTGTAATAACGGCACGAATGGAAAGAGTAGCGCACAAAACAATATCGTGTGTGAGAGGACTGATGGCGGATCGTTCCGCGGCACGGGAGAACATTCGCCAGAAGGTTTGAGAGGATGGCTGGTTGTGTGGCCCCGGGTTCCAAGTTGCCCATCCGCGTTGGAAATTCCGGGGTCCCTGCAAGGTCCACTTGCACGAAACTCAGCAAATAGGCAGTATCATACCCTTGCCTGTCCAGAAATGGCGTGGAGTGGATCATCGTCCTGCCCGAATCACCCACTGCGTGCCTGACACCCCTCTGTGGAGTTGCTCTAGACTACCGGCACCCGAACGTTGAGGATCACTCCACGCCGAACGTTTTGTCATTATGGAGTCGTCCAAGAGGAAGAAGACAAGCGACCGGCGGCGAATCAAGCCCGTTTGCGCGCGCTTTGGAGCCAAGGCTAGCGCACAAAGTCAGTAGAGGTGCTAGAAACAGCCAATCATGTCCCAATCGCAGGACTCAATGGTGGGGAGGCAAGGTAGCCAAAGGCCCGGAGCACTGGTTGCCCTCGCTAGAGGTGAGATGTCACCACTCACTGCAGAGGAAATTGTTTCCATGCTAAGACGAAACACAACTGCTTGTCCGACGGCGATAGACTGGAAGGTGGGTAGGGAAAATGTATGAAAACAGAGCGAATGGAATGTAGGTACCCGGCGAACCCCTGCGCGAAGCCACGTTTTGTGGTAGCATGTCATCTAATTCTGACCTCATCAGGAGCCGGACCAGAGCTTGGGTTACTCGGCCTGGTACCATCGTGTCGCAGAACTTTTGACAGGCCTGGCGCAATCGGCAAACGGGCAAGATTGACATTGATGGCGTACGGCCAACCCTTGGGCCATGGCCTGGAGGGATAAATTTTCGGGGCTGCGCAGAGCCCATTATTAAATGCATGCATCCATCGACGATGGTCCAAGCAGATGGACCGACCATCCATGCCTGTCAGCAAATGTCCGCCCGGATGTAATATGCAGGTGCGTGCATGCTGGCCAGCTCGCTCCTCCCCAGCATGGATAATTCCGATTAGGTTGGCAGGCGCTCCTTCTTGCTTTGGACAGACGAGAGCCAACATCAGGTAGGAGGTACCCAGCAGGAGCTTTGCCTCGGCTTGGCTAGGCCGGTGACACTCTGCCTCGCCGAAGCTGTCATGCCCAACGCCTCTTGTCATCGCGTATCGCCAGCCCAATGATCCGGCTGTGGCATGTCACTCCCTCATCTTTCCCCAGGCTACGCCTTGCCCTTATTGCGACGCGCCAACAAGTCCGGACAGCCACACAACCTCCCTCCCTGCCTGCTAACTTGGGTAGCTGTTACAGAACTGTGGCAGTGTCGCCGGCCGATTACGTGGTGCAGATGGTGTAAGTCAATGCTGCCGCCAATGACGCCCTCAGGCCCCTACGTCCCCTTTGATTCGACCCCCTGCCAACCGGCGCTTCTGTTTGGCTTCCACAGCTCCCTTGGGCCGGCTGCGTGCACAGGCACCACCTATGCGAAGTGCTGGCATCACTGCGACGTTGCTAACGGCATGATCCCGACAGCTTCGCCCCACCTCCCCACCCTCAACGGTCTCCAATCCAGGCAAGTGTCGTATACTACATACTCAGTCCGGCGATTTCGGGCTGCTCGTCTAGGAAAATGCACACATTCATATATACCTCCATGCATACAGTCTGAGCTTATGCACAACGTCTCACGGCCAATCGCCTCGCCAGTGTTGTACGAGAGCCGGCAGCTGCACTTGGCATTCGACAACAGTAGGACTCTGCATAAGCACCACCCACGCCAATGAGGTACGTCGAGGGAGCATTGTACATAATCTTCAGCCAATGCACACCCATTTGACGCACTGCGCACGCACATGTCCTGCCTCGCGTTGCCCGGCTTTGTGCAGGGGAATCGATGAGAACCGCAGTCTTTCCGAGGATCATGCTGGCGAGATTGTGCTTGTCACCATGCAGTGAGGCCTCGCATAGCGGAGCTATGGCACCAACATCTCGGCCATACATCAATCAAACACCGAGAAAACATACGAAGACAACATCCTATTAAACGACATTGCGCCATGGATGGATCGCCTTGGTAAGGAGGTACCTGTCAGAGGCCAACATGCTTTAGTTCCCGTCTCTCTGCGCACCATACCATAAGGATCTGTCCAGAAAGATGCTCCCATCCGCAGCAACACTTGGCGCCCGGTGCAAGTGACACAAACACAATCTTTCCATGCAATTTCTTCCACGATCAAGTTATTCGATGTGTGCCTGAACTGCTATTCTGTCTCTCGGACAAGGCAAACTAGGTCTGCTTGACTTCTAGAAGGATTCGCCCAAACCCGCGGTCCCGGTACCGGGCAGCAAGATGCGGCCCAAAGCCACACAATCCTTGCCACAGCCTGGAATGCAATCCACGTTTTCAACTAGGATATCCCTCCCCCGAGAATGCCCGGAACACTTCCCATACTAGTCTACTTTCCCACTATAGGACAGGCGATCCGACCGATTCTCAAACTACCTAACGTAGCATATTTCCACGATGAACCATGAGGGGAAACACCCCGGGGTAGGAATATCGAGATATCGAGTTAGGTAGGTCCTCCCACCCCTGCGTTGACAGGAAACTAAGACTAATTATACAACTCTCGAAATAGGATCATGATAGACAACACGCCAATATATCTACGGGGTTCAGATAATTCTCTGCCCTCTTTTCCTATAATTTGGGAAAGTACGAAACTCACATACCACATCCGCTCTTGGCTACGCGTTCAAGGATAAAATAAGGCAAAAACCGAGTCCTCCATTACCACCACTCACCTTGCTAGTATTATGACGGGTACCCCAAGGCCGAATCCAAGATTCAAGCTCGGCTATAACTCAAGCAGATAATGCTGGGTTTAGGCTTGTGAAAACATTATGGTGCGTGGGTACGCAAACGTTCAGCTTTGCCACCTGGAGACCGTATAACCATATTCGATGTCTTGTGGCGCTGATACTGGGGGAGTCGGGTGATGACCCACTGAACAAGGAGACCAATCGCGTTCCCTTCCAGTATTCCCGTTGGTTTCGAAGTCTTCGAGATTGTGTGTAGTAGCAGACCCCGGTATCCCCAACCGATCTTGACACGTCGTTCCACCAAGCTGGGAACGGACACCAAAAGCGGCCCAGGATGCTTTGACACCTGCTCTCAAATTAGCATTCAAAATCAAATATTTGGGGAAAGGTGATGACTTATCCCCTGTCCGTCTGGGGGGTCGCCCTCCTACCATTTCTGGCACGAGGGCAACCGAGACTACCTCTTCCATTGCGGCCTGTCCCATATATTCCAATGTTGCGCCGTTTCATAGTCAGGTAGGGGATCTACAGACTGGTCTCGCAGCGAATCAACCACAAGGCGGACAAGTACGAAACTTTGACTCTATCTTGCGATAGGTCCCGGCCTTGCTTGAGATATCGACCGTGTTCCAGAGCTGCAAATCTGTATGAAATTACGAAACGGTTTCCGCAAATGCGAAGCAGCATCATCGCACATAGTGAGCCTTTCCAGAAAGCAATCACCTCATTTGTCTCCGGTATCATCAGCCTCTTTTTGTTTGTAAAGCGTTGCCAACGAGGACTTGTTTTTGATTCCTCTCCAATCGATTTAGGAGGGCGGTTACGCTCGGTCAAAATACATCCACAAAAACCGTGCTATCATCTGAAGGGAAGCTCCTTTCGGAACACCTTCAGGAATGTTGCTTGAAGCCAGTATAGGCCTCAAGCTGGGGACTGGCGAACCTCTTCCCGGGGGACGAAACCCACGGGTTCGGATTAATGCGTTTGATCAGGCTAGGCGAATGATCGCCACGTGCTCGCTGCTGCTGCTGCTACACGGTCAAGGGCGCATGTGGCAAGTTGAGATACCCACAGGGGACAAAGGCCATCCATAATGCCGGGAAAAGGAGTACCGTGGACTTCACAGGTAGGTCGTTTTTGTCAGCCACAACATTTCTGTGTGATTTCCAGAGACTCCCACAACACCAAGAACCATGGTGCGACCGGCAAGACAACGTCCCAGAAGCGTTGTGGAAATGTCATGGCTGGCTGTGTGTTGCCTTTCCTGTGTCCAAAATCCTCATTCCGGCATGATCAATATGTGATCAGGTTTGACCCTTGTCATGGGCAGTTTTCTCGAGAAGATGCCAACGGCGTTCCTTGATAGCCTATTTGTGATCATTGTGCTGGTCCCAGGGGGGGAGCTGACGAGCGTCCTCAGGCCAGAGGCTCTTACCAAATGACTCATGGCATCCTCCCTCTCGCGCACCATAAAGGTGACTGGGCTGTTCTCCCCCATCGGTCCGCCATGTCCAGCATCAGGTTCAGTTATCCAACTTTTCAGCGGGTATAACTTCCACTGATGGTCAGAGTGACTTAAAAGATGGTTTCGAACGACAGAACGCAATACTTTGAACCAGAAATATACTTAGGGTTAAGTTCCGAAACTCATTCCACCTCTTCGGGTTGGGCCGTCTGAAACCGACAGCCTGAGTTTCACGATAGATCCCATTGCGGCTGACAGCGAGGTCCTGTTACAGGCTCGAGAGCGGCATATCGCGAACATTCAACCTTCGAGGGGGCCCATTATGGACATTCCTTGCGGAAAATGAGAGACGGAGAACTGTAGAGGAGGCGACACGCGTATGGAATGTCATTGACAAAAGAGCGATTTTAAGTTCCAGAGACTGAGGTGATTGCAAACTGGTTTTGCAGAAAATGTGCACAGAAATGATTGATGCGTGTAAATATAAAGAAAGACTTCGCATTGCGGGAGCTGTTGAAGATGGGGAGGAAGAAGCTCTCGCTTAGACGCGTTGGGTGGGGATTATGTTGACGCGCCAGCACGTGATTCAATAGCTGCGAAGGTACGTACCGATCCACTGCGACTGACGTTGTAAGTGGGCGCTAGAACATCGACACCCAAGTACGCATCCAGGATTTCTTAGTAATTATTCCCAACTGCCTCGCAAGTCTTTCTGGCCGGTTTTCAAATACAGGCTTTTAGCGAGAGGGAATTTTTCATATTATGAGTTCGTGCTGTGATTTCTCAATCAGCAGTAAGCTCGAAATCTAATAGACTGCAGTCACCCGTCATGGCCGAAGCTACTGCATCCCAGCAATCGAGGTCTAAGCTCCTCGAGAGCATTGTAGAAGCAGGCAAGAGGGCTTTTAACCCATCTAATGATAATCCTACTCGGGAGAATGGGCGGATGGAATACGATGCTATCATAAACAAGTAAGTCGCTGCGATTTCGATATCTTGGAGGTTATCTAACTCCCACAGGACAGAAACATGGGCCCTCTTACCAGCTCTCAACGCTTTGATTAAGCCCAATGTGCTCCCCGAGTGGCTTCGTGGGCCGTTCGTGGATACTCTCACCCTCCTCCCTCTGAGGGATGGTGGTGTTCGCGCAACCATGGAATTCGTGTTTTCCGTCCATCCTAGTAATACTGGACGAGCACCGGCTACAAACCAACCCCAGAAGGAGGGGGCGAGCATAACCCATGAGGCTTTGGCCATAGCCACGAAGCTTCTTTCTTCTGTCCCCGCTTCCATGACACCCGAGTCTTGGTTCGGGGGTATATCTACTCAATTATTCCACCTAATGGATGGAAAAGATGGCTCAGACCTGAGCAAAGCTGCTGCTCAAATTGTCGGGTTCGGGATTCTGGGGAAGAAGATGTACGGAGCTCCAGGTTAGGGAACATCTTCATGGGTGAAATCTCGGTCCAGTAGCTAACCTATATCGACAGGCTCTCCAGGCTGGCAGGTATTTGTCCAGCCCCTGATAGAAAGCATGAACCCATCCACAAGACTTCGTTTGACAGCGAAAATAGCCAAAGATGAAGAGGACGACGAGATCCTCGACCTCACCAAGGGCCAGGTTTTAGTCAAAAGTGAGGCAGTAGGGCGATCAGTCCGGCTTCTTAGCGTTCTGGTCTTCTCAAACCCGTCACCTGGCCTTTGCAGCAGAGTGCTGAAGCCGGTGCTTCCCCAGCTGTGGGCTTTGGCCTCATTGCCCACGGATGAGGGGGGATCTAATGGTATTTCGAAAGCCGCCCGAAACTTACTACAGGCGTACCTTAAATTATCGGGTAACATCGAGACCGCCTCGATACTTATAAGGAATTTACTTTGCAGAGGTTCCCTCCCCGCATCCGAACAGCCATGGCAATACCGTAAGACTAGTCAAGGATTCGAAATCGTCTCTGAAAGTTTTGCGGCGGGCGTGTCAACAAGCGAGATTGAATGGACTGAGCTACAGTCCCGGGCAGAAATCCTCGCCGACCTCCTCGTGGACAGCTGCTCTCCCGAAAACGTCTCGTCTATATTTATCGAGCTCTTCCAGCGATGGATTAAGACTGCAGGGACACCAGATACCATCATCTCTTCGCCAGACAATCAAGATGATGGGCCGCAGGCAGCAATGGAGACCCTATTCGACGTTACCGTGTTGCAAAAACTACTTGAAAAGAACCCCGAGAAGCTTATCAACCAGTTTGACCGGCTGCTTGAGCTGATTTGCCAAGTCCTGAGGGTTGATGATACGTCCCGACTTGCGGATGACCTTGTAGGCGTTACTTTGAGTTTACTCAATCTCGTCATCACAGCGCCGACCTTTAGTAAATCAGACATTAATCAAACGGAGCTCAATGTGATCGAGCGGTCCCTGGAAAGGCTGGGTGGTGAATCTCGCCCCCAGATATCGCAGACGGCGTCAAATCTATCCCTACTTCTGAGGTACAAGGATGAGCTCAATCAACAGGAGGAGGCGATATCTCACCCTTCGAAACGCCAGGTGGAAGACCGGAGAACATACGACCTGGCCATGAATTACATCACCGGAGTTGACAGTCCTCCGCCAGTCATATCAGAAGGGTTGAATCTTTTGTCGGGGCTTATCCAGGGCGAGAGTTCGGTTTTGGATATCACTGCAGTGAATGTTCTATTGTCAAATCTGCTCGAAAACGGCGAGGACTACGTCAATCTACGGGTGGTGAAGCTCTTCACACAGATGGCCAACAAACATCCGCGGTCAACCGTCAAAGAACTACTGGATCACTTCCTGGATCCCCAAGAGAAGCTCAGCACAGATGTTAGACTACGGTTCGGCGAGGCCTTGGTACAAGTCATCGAACGGCTGGGCGAGACGTTTGCCGGCGAAGTAGCCCTGCAGGTGACAGAGACGTTGCTCTCTATTGCCGGTCGTCGCGGATACCGCCCCAAGGCAATGCGGAAGCAGACACGGGAGGAGAGGAAGCAGAAGATAAAAAAAGAGGAGGATGGGGATGACGAACAGGACGACGAAGATGAACGCACAGCGGATGAAAGGGCAAGAGACGACGTCCTTGCGCAGATTCTACAGGGCTGGGAGAGCAAGAGGGGTTCCGAGGACATCAGGATGCGTGCCTCCGCGCTGTCGATTCTAGGAACGGCGCTGGAGACGAACATCAGAGGGGTCGGGTCATTTCTCGTATCAACAGCGGTCGACCTGTGCGTCAGCGTGCTTGCTCTGGAACCGGAAATGGAGAAAGCTATTCTCCGAAGGGCCGCCATCATGGTTGTCCTTGGATTCATCCGAGCACTGGAGTCTGCCCGAGAATCCGGCGTTTCCCTCGGGTTTGGGCTTCAGGAGGAAAGTCGGTCTGACATCTCCCGGACTCTGCAGTACGTCGCAGGTACCGACAACGATGGGCTGGTGCAGCAACATGCACGGGATGTGATTGAGAGTCTGGAGAACTGGCACATGGCAAGCCTGGTACCTTCCCAGGCTGACTATGAAACATCGAGGGTTGGGCGGCTGGAAGGTCTCAGAGTGAACGCCGATACGGCTGGGCTTGGCACACCATCGAGCAGGCCACGGCCGCGTATCGAAGAGATTGAATAATCAACTAGTAAAATGTATATTTCACGAATGACATTGGTCGTCTCATGTGCAGCAGAAGTGAAATTGAAAGCGGGCACCAGAGGATCATGCAGCGCAGCACATCAAAGCCGATGGCATCTTGAATCGGCGAAAGCTTTTACTAAGTCTACGATTAAGCCGTGTCAGGTACGGAAGTGTTTAGTTGCCTCAAGTCTCGAAACAAGTCTAGCCACCCGTGTAATTAGAGTATGTAGAATCAGAAATGGCGCAAACTGGGGCAAGATGGTGGCTGAGAAATACAAGGGCAAAACGACGGTGTCGGAGTGGCTGTCACACTAAAACACATCTTTAATCCCGAAGCTAGGGCGCCTCTTTGTTTCTTTTCCTCGTCTTGAATCTTCAACGGTAATTAGTTCTTTAATGAGGAGAGGGTTTGATATAATTACGTGGCAAGGTCTTGGTCCTGTCATCTTGGCCAAAGAGCCGAGACCTTGTTTGTCATAAACAAAAAGCGGGCCAAATAACAAGATGAAGATGAAAAACTCGCTCAGTTTATGTGCTTTCAGCTTGGAATCTGCCCAGGCCATCATAGGCTCCAGCAAGACAGCATGCAGACGCATCACGGTGCCCAGTGCACACGCAGTAGCGGCGCTTCATGGACCAGGGTGCTCGGTAAGCTCCTGGCGGATTCCTAGGGCATGACAGCGCTAGTCAGGTAGCTAGTAATTAAGGGGCAGATCCAGCTGGATTATCGCCATTGCTTGGGGAGTGAGAATTAGGGTTTCCGTCTCTTTGCCATCCGAGCAGGCGGACAGGCGGACAGGACCATGAAGCCGGTGGATCCGCACAATTCGTATCGCATCGCTGGGCGTGACACGTATACGATCCGTAGATCAATCGGCCTTGGACTGTTGGAGCGGTGGGCGACGATACGATGTGCTGAAGCTTGCCAAGCACTTGCAATACGACCCAGCGAGGGCAGCCCTGAAGCTGCAACACACTCTGAGAGTCTGCTCAAACAGGAGATGTAATAACTGTTGACCGACCCTCGATCTAGCAATGTAGTGCTACGTCCTGCGTATTCAGTCATTCATGCAACTTCACTACCACCCACAGAACAGGGAAGAAGCCCTCGGTCTCCGGTCATCAGGTAATTAATCATGGAATCTGGCTGCGACGGTATGACCTGCGTACGCGGGCTGACGGGGGCTGAGTTTCTTACCTACCCATCACCTAATATAACAAGTAATTATGATTACCTGGCATCGGGTGCTTCCCCCGCTGACAATGCCCGAAGGACCCGTGTGCAGCGCTGATGGAAAACCAACCTGAGGAGATGGCGTTGCTGGACGCCGAAATGAAATGAAGGGCAATAAATTTGGCTGGTGTAGCCCCAACTCAACTGAGGCCGAGTCGTACAATGTAGGTAGGCCGCGATCCTGCTGTAGGCGGGACATGGCGTGAGCGAGAGCGATGGGTGCCGGATCATTCGATGATTCGGAAGCTGCTCGACGTCGAGCAAGAATGAGGAGGGGGAGGGGCCCTGGCGGCGCTAGAGGGCGACCGTTGTTGGAGATGATTTGGTTGAAACACGCACATAAAATAAACGGGAAAGACTGATCAGCCAGCGACTAGGATGGGGGCTCCAATTAGCAGATACCTCGCGACGGGTGCTGATACCTTCCAGAAGCGTAGCGGGCAGCAGCCACAGCTAGTACCCAAGCAGATAGGCTCAGGTACCATGGGCTTGGCCTCAGGGGGGAGGGGCATTGAGGTGGTGCCTGCCCAGAAATTGGCGCCCTGCCATTGGTCCGCGCCCTGGTGGCTCTGTCTCAGGTCAACTCCGTACCTGCAGACGAACGCTCCCTGCTCCTCAACGTGCCTTCAACTTTCCCCTTCCTGGATCCCTGCTCTGCTATAGACCGCCAGCAGAACACAACTGACGGCGAATGCAACCGAGTCTCAGCGCAGTGGCGAATCCTATCTGTGCCTGCTCTGACTAACACCCAGCTCGCGCCAAAGATGGCTGGGCTGCCTCCTCCTCGACGTCTTGCTGGGTGCCATCGCTCACACCCTCCAGAATGCACGCCCGGCGCCAAAGGTCTCCCATCTGATGGATAAATGTCCCGCCAGGAACACGGGACACGGCGTTGCACAACATGATATTATAGGATCGGATGAGAATAGGCCGCCTGCCATTCCCAGCAAGCGAAATTGAGCCCATTATGGCTCTGAGGATGGCGAAACAACTGGGAACCTGGCCCCTGTAACCGCTGTCCCCGTTCGGCCAAACAAATCACACACACCTCTCTGTCCTCTCCCCATCTCATCGAACGGGGCCCATTAGTCTGAAGCATGGAGGCAGGGAATATGGGTGTTTCGCCCGAAAAATCGCACCTGGAAAAGGAACATGGGACTGCACGCCGAGCCTCCTTTCTGGCAACTACTATTATTACTCCCATTCCCCCTCCTCCTTCGTTTCTTCTCACTTCTTCTCTCCACCGTTGACCTTCAAGTTCGCTCTCCAGGTCTCTCGCTCTCTTGCAACGTCTTCGCGACTTGCCTGCCATTCCTTCATTTGGTTTCTATTCTCGCCTGGCTGTGCCACCCATCCCAAGAAACGTACTTTCGCTCCAAGCTCCGGCTTCAAAACGCAAACAAAAGTCAAAACTTGATTTCACTCGCTCGAGATCAAACCTGCATTTGTCCAAGGACTCGCTCAATCGAATTCGCTCTGCTCGCAATCCAACCGTCTCCTGGAGAGAATCATTCGAGATTTTAACTCGATCACCACCACGACCCACAACTCCGTCTCATTCCCAAAGTAACAGTCAAGATGAAGGCTTCCGTTGCTGCTGTTGGCGCCCTCGTCGCCGTGGCCAGTGCCCACTCTCCCCGTCACTTCCACTGGAACCGTCGTGCTCTCAACGAAACAGCCTCTGAGACCACCCTGACCGTCAGCGTCACTCAGGTCCACACCATCACCAGCTGTGCTCCCACTGTCACCAACTGTCCTGCCAAGCAGAGTGACATCGACAACCTTCCCGAGTCCGCCAAGACCACTGCCGTTGTCACCGAGACTGTTCCCCTGACCACCACAGTCTGCCCCGTCTCTGATGCCTCCAGCATTGCCTCGTCTTTGGTCAACGAGCACATCTCCAGCAATGCTCCTGTCTTCCCCAGCAGCACCGGATTCCCCTGGACCAACTCTTCTGCTCCCGCTCCCACTGGCGCTCCCATCACCTCTGGTTCTCCCAACCAGCCCAGCCTGACCACCTCGGTCATCCCCATTGTCACCGATGTTCCTACCACCATCGTCGAGAGCGGTCTCACCAGGACCACTCTTGTTCAGTCCACCATCTACTCCACCGTCACTGTCCCTTGCTCCAGCGCCTCTGGCATCACCTCTGCTCCTGGCAGCGGAAACGGTAACGGCAATGGCAATGGCAACGGTGGTAATGACATCACCTCCACCAGCACCTCTACCACCACTGGTACCACTACTCTGACTGTATCTGCCCCTGGTGGCACTGAGACCAACAACAGCCCTAGCAACGGCGGCAACAACAGCGGCAACAATGGTGGTAACAACGGTGGTAACGGCAACAACAGCGGAAACGGCGACTGCGTTGCCTCTACTATCACCGTCACTGCTCCTGCCTCTACCGTCTATGTCACCATTGGCGGCGACAAGACCTCTGCTGGAAATGGTGCTGGCCAGACCTCCACCGGTGCTGGCTCTGTTCCCACTGGAACTCAGTCTTCTTCTGCTCCTTCCCCTACTGGCGGAAACAGCAACAACGGAGGAAACAATGGTGGTAACAACGGCGGCAACAACGGTGGCGACGATGATGAGTGCGACGACGACGACACTCAGGATGACGATGAGTGCGACGACGATGAGGGTGATGACGATGAGTGCCCTCCTGAGAGCACCACCACCCTCTCTGCCACCGTCACCGTTCCCTTCCCTACTGGCAACGGCACTGTGCCCACCCCCACCGTCTTCCCTACTGGCGGCTTTGCCAAGCTCCGTCGCTAAGCAATTAAGCTACCTTCCCATGGAAAGGATAAGATGTTCCGCATGACGGGGCATGTGGTCCTGACAGCGGACGTCACTCGGTGGGCGGGTGGTCCCCCATCGGCTGCTTGATTCAACGTGACTATGGCTCATGAACACCCGAAAATCCACCCCAACATTTTATGGCGCCTTGGTCTTGAGTTTTTGCAGATAAACCATTGGATAGGTTTAGGAGATTTCTTTGTCATTTCGTCCATTTTTCCTTTCTGGCTGGCACAGGGTTCACACTCGGCTGTGGATATGTGTCTTTACTTCTTAGCGTGTACAAAGTTGTCATATAAAATGGAAAGGGTAGAAGATTCTAGATTTCTTGTCAACCATAAAACGTGCCTGTTGTGACATGTTCCATGAAGATCGTAAATTCGTATTGTATCTTTGTTCCTTTGCCTATGCGGTCATTTTGTCGGAAAAACGTACCTAAGCTTTTGTTATCGTGGCTTAAATGCCCCTAACCCTGGTATTCTGCCCCGATTCTTGTCTTGAACTCGGTGTTGAAGGGTCATAATTCAATATATTCATTACAGTCCTAGCCAAAAAGCACTTTTTCATACTGTGCCTGCGTGAGGTGTTGATACAATACTCCTCTCAACGCAGCTTTGCTCAGACTCAGCTGAGGGAGTAGGCCCTCGGTCTGCTTCAAGTTTGCCTTGATACTCTCTACGTGGCCTCCAAGCTGAAGCGCCAACTCCTTGATCTCCTCCTCGCCTTGCAAATCCTAAAAGGGCTCGTTAGATTTTCCACATGTCTTTTTGTTTGTTTGCAGCTTCATTGAACAGTGACAAAGACTTACCTTGAACAACGCACCGGGGGGGACGGGCCCCTCGTCGTCAAAGGCCAGCTCCACGTCGTTGCCCGCGCGGGATGCGGTCGCGTGGGGGGTCAGGGCGTGCGCCTTCTTGAGCTGCTCCCGCTGCTGCCTCGACTGGCCCCTCGCGCCGGCCTCGAGGTTCTGGAGCGTCTTGTAGTCGCGCTCGAGCTCGCGCTCCAGGCGCTCCTTCTCCTTCCTCAGCAGCTCGACGGCGTGGAGGGCCGGGTCGAGCTGCCGCTCCAGGGCCTGCGAGGCGTCCAGGACGCGCTCAAAGTCCAGCTCGAGCTCGCGGCCCCCGTCGCCGCCTCCTCGGCGCCCACGGCGGGCCACCAGCGAGCCTGCGCTGGCTGTGGCGGGGGGGAAGGGGAGGCCCTTGTGGAGCTTGCGCGTGATGCGCCTGTAGAGGACGGCGAGGGCTGAAGAGGTGTGCTGGCGGCGCTGCTCCGAGTTGGAGAGGCGCTGGAGGATGGGCCGGTGGGCGAGCTCGAGGGTCTCGGTCGCCGCTGCGATGGAGGGGCCGGCGAGGGCTGTCCACTTGGCGTCTATCGTCGACTGTCGGATGCCGCGTACGAACGAGGCGACGTGGAGGTATGGTTTGGTGGGGAGCTCGCTGTCGGATTCTGACGGGGAGCTCTCCCTCTCGGGGCTGCGTCTGGACGGCGGCCGTTCCTGCTCTTCGTGCTGTGATTCTTCCGCTTCCTCTTCCTCTTCCTCTACTTCGGGCTCCGGTGGAGGGGTGTTTTGTTTCCGGCCACGCCCGCGTTTTCTCTTCGTTGCAGGCTCAGCATCCTGTGCGTCCAGCGATGCACGCTGCCCTGAAGGTCTCCCTCGCCGCCTCTTGCCCGGTGGAGGGGCAGCACGCGCAGTTGCCTCGTCCGCGGCCTCTTCCTGGGCGGTGGCCTCTGGCTCATTTCGAGCCTTCCTCCTACCTCGGCGACCGCTTTCCTGTGCTTGTTCCTCAGTAACATCTTCCTCAGTTGGTGCTGCCTTTGCCCCTCTTCTCCGTGGTGCCTTTTCCTTGGTCTGCTGCTTCGAACTAGTGGCCCTCGGGGGGCTGGCAGGTGCCTCTTCTTGTTGCAATTGGGTCTTGGACGGTCGTCCACGCTTCCGGGGGCGAGCTACCTCCTCGTCGCCGGCGTTGGTATCCCCAGTGGCATCGGGGTTGGGAGGGTCTCTCGGAGACGCGTGAGACGCGCTGGCGGGTGGCCGACCGCGTTTGCGCTTGGTACCTGCTTGTCCAGGGGCCTGTAGTAACAATGAGTGCGGGTTCTTTGGCTGCGGTAATATTAACGATGCGAACGGGAGATCACTCACCATAGCTGCCAAATCTACTCAAGTCCGGTTCATGAAGCAGAAAGTATGTAAGGCGCGGGTGGATTTGGCTGATTCCGAATACTTGCACCAACGGCCGGGATCTTGGCGCTTCCGAGTAGTGCAAGGGTCCAGGTCGGCGCTGTTCTGCAGTGACGACGGAATTAGTATGGGGATCAAATGGTTTGGCAGTTCGGGGTCCGCTAAGAATGCGCCCCCCCCACGTAGGTTGTTTGCTGCACGTTGCTGGCCAACCGTTATTGGAGCCAATAGACCCCTCCCTCCCCCAAAAGAATGCAAGATTGTTGGCTAACAGCACCACTAGGACAGCCGGGGCCCTGATGCAATTCCCTACACCGGCAGCCTAATAAACTTCCTATCTGTCCTTCCACATCCAGCAAGCTTCTCCTCCTCCTCCACCCAGATCTCTGTCGCTTATTCCATTCTTCACCTGACTGGCATCGGTACTGATCAGAGCAGCTTCCTAGATCTTGGCCGCATCGTCTTCTTGACATTATACTACATCCCTACCCCTACGCTTAGTTCCCGCCAAGATGCGATTCTCCCTCTCCACCGCAGTCGCGGCCCTGCCCGCCCTGGCCTCTGCGCAAGACTTCCAGCAGTACCAGGCTCAGTTCCAAGACCTGCTCGGGCAGATCAGCTCGTATGTGCCCAATCCTGGGAAATACGATCATGCTTCTGCGCAAGAGGCCAAGAACGGCCCCTTGAAGCTGCACACCTTCACCCTAGAGAACTGGAACGACACTCTCTACGGCCCCGTGGCCCCAACTGCCACCGTCCCTGAGGAGTGGTGGGTGCTGGTCACCGGCCGAAACAAGACCTGCTTCGGTATGCTTCCTGCCAGTTGCGCGGCGGGCGCACAATGCCTTTTTTCTTATGGCGATGCTAACAAATGACCAGGCCACTGCAACAAGCTCGAGACTGCTTTCAACGAGTCTGCCCGGCAATTGGCTCCTCTCCCTGATGCGCCTCACGTAGGCCTGCTCAATTGCGATGACCAGCCTATTCTCTGCAACAGCTGGTCCACCGGCCCAGGCAGCCTCTGGATCTTTGATATGCTCCCCCCTCCCGCAGAGATCAACATTTACAAGAAGAGGGTGAACTTGACCACCGCCTCCCCCGAGGACTTCCTGGCTCTCAAGGGCGACCACTCCAGCCTGCCCGTCCACGAGTCTTGGTTCCACCCCTACAACGGCCAGGGTGCCAAGCTGGGTCTCACTGTTCCCTTTGGCTACTTCACCTGGGCTTTCGCGCTCATCCCCAGCTGGCTCTTCATGCTCGTCATTTCTTACTTCAGCCGAAGCATGATGTAAGTATTCCGCGGTCCCACAACTGCCCAGTGGTTTCAGTTGCTAACACGCATGAAACAGGTCGCGCCGTATGGAAGGCCACGGTGGCGCTCCTCCCCGCCGATAAGTGCGCTCAGCTTCAACGAACTCGGGTGACGGAAATAGTGGTTGTGGCTCGGTAGATGTTGTAATAGGTCGTTATGGGGTGGGTAGAACTGCATACATATGTCGCTTCATGGGTGCTCGTAACAGGAAACCACGCGGTTTCCTGAGAGGAATGGTAACAAATTCACATCTTTTCCGTTCCATCATCAAGTCGCAGTGCGCGACTAGAAATTTTGTAGATATTGCCAAGGTCTCGGAGTGGCGTGCGTGCTCACGAGGGGGGACTGCAGACGTCCTGCAGCGCTGTTAAGCTGTCCAGGACTTCGTCTTTGATCTGCGCATTGGCAAATTTGCCGTAGCGGAGATCGCTCAGGCCGCCGATGATTTGCTTTGTCGACTCCAGCAGCTCCGCCTCCTCGCTCTTCAGTCGTTCAATCTCGGCGTCGAGGGCTTTGACGGCTCCGTCCACTTCGGGGATGATCGAGGTGAGGGAATGCTTCGCCGGTTTTGCTCCGGAGAGGCTGCCGAAAAGCTGTTAATGGAACGAGATTTCTGTTAGCGACTCAAAACATTGGACTCGTGATCAGGGCACCAATAGTGTCCTTGATTGTGTGGGTGCTCACCGCTCGCTCCAGCTCAACTTCGCCATCTACCTCGCCTTTGGCGGCTTCTCTCTTTACTCTCAGCAGCTCCTTCTTCATTGCCTGGCCCAGGGTCGCCTCGGCCTCGATGTTGGATTGGACTTCTTCAAGTGCTTTGTCGCGTTGGGCCACAAGATCCTGCCACAACAATCGGATCTGGGGATTGTCGCGCTGGGCGGGGGGGAACCGCTCGGCGAAGTGCTCGAACGTCATGATGGCATTCAGGCTCGAGGGTCGCAGGAGGTAGTTCTCCAGGACCTCGGATTCCGTCGGAGCCATGGCCGGGGTGCAGTGTTCGGTCGCAAATCTGGTCAATGGACGATATGGAAATGGGTTCAGTGCAAAGTAGGTAGTTCAAAGCACAAACAAACAGCGGTTGCGCAAGGTGTGTGTGTTGGCGCGTGCGTGATTCGCTGACGGGGTCTTGAAAGGAAGCGAGTGGGATGGATGGATCTCTGATTAAGGCGGGATGTATCTCAGGAATCTCGCAATCATCAAATGTCTACTACAGCAGTGCAAGTTGGGGCTAAGCTTGGTCTTGAAGGAACAATGGAATCATGAATTGAAGAAATCCGCCGCTTGTTCTTGGAAAGGATACCGGCCATGTACCTAGAGGCAGTAAAAGCAGCAGAAGTTACAGGCGGTTCATTGTCCCGGGCTTCTGGCCACCGCCCTGCTGCATCCACTCAATTTACGGCTCGGTGGTGCAGCCACTTTAATTCAGTCGCGTCGCGTTACTCGCTCACCCTGGTCCCAACATGTACTCGACTTGTACCTGCCTCCTGCTGTCAACTATCCGCAGATTCCTTGAAAAGTGAAGTCTTTTCTTTGCTTCACAACAAGAGACCTGTTTCCCACCGCGCCTTATCGCTTGCATCTTTTTAAGCGTAGGGACGCGGCTTTTTTCCTTCTCTCTTCTTCTCTCAGTGTCAGAGTTCTCCCCTTTTCTTCTTCGTGCTGTCGCATTCATCAGAGTAAAAGACAGTCGAATACTCTCTCAGCATTCAGACTAGACACTCTCTCGCGGATTATCAACCAGAAGGTTCATCTTGATTTTTTTGCCAGTATCAGAGGGCTAAAGGTGGTGTTCATCCAAGAGGCAGAAGCCAAACAGAGAATACGTGGCTCTCACCCTGAAAACTAAGCAGCCATGCCTCCCACACGTCAGCAACAGCCTCTCTTCCACAAGGATGAGAAGGTTCTGTGCTTCCACATGGACATGCTCTACGAGGCCAAGGTGATGGACGTCCAGCCAGGCGAGAAGGCGGGCGAAGGCTTCCGCTACAAGGTCCACTACAAGGGCTGGAAGAACACCTGGGATGACTGGGTGCTCGCTGACCGGATCCGACCTCTGGATCAGGAGCACAAGGAGCTGGCAGCCCAGCTCCACGCACAGTTGAAGAATAACATTCAGAAGACCACCAAGCAGCCCAAGAAGAATGTACGAGGGGCGGCAGATTCCGCTCGAGGTAGTGAAGAAAGGGGATCTGCCGCCGCCCAGGCAGGTCGAGGCGCCCGCAGAGGGAAGGATTGGGAACTTGAACAGGTAGGGACTTTTCTTTCTTTCTTTTTGTTGGTGTTTTCTTGATTTTTTAATCACTGGCCTCTTTTCATCGCTTCGCTTATGTCCAGCGGTATGTGCTTGACGACTCGAAGAAAAGTTTCCCTTGCACCGGGTTTACCACTATGAGAGTGAGCAGGGGGGCTCTGGAATAGTAAAAGGCCTATTTGCAGTGCCTTTGCATCACTGTCAGAAATTTGACTTTGGACTGATTCAAAGTCACTTTTTGTGGCCTGGAAACGCACAGTTGGAGTGGCCAGTGACTCTAAGGGCGAGGTTATCAAGCGTGGTCATGCTGCATAACCGACCCTTCCCCTACACCGTCGTACCATGCAGAGAGCCATCAGAACCCATCTTCCTACCCGTTGCATCTTCCACCACCTTGTCGTCATTTGGATCCGGCTGTTTCCCTACTGCTGTGATTTTTGCCGGAGCGTTTGAACCTCAACCTGGACTGATCCTCCTTGATCTTCACACGCTTCTACCGCGTTCTCTGGGCTTTTTTTTCACTCAGCTTCTCTACCAGGATTACAATGCCGGGTCTCCATCCAACGCAGCACGAATTCCCTCTTTCAAACACTCGAGGCGCCATAGACGATCCCGTTATTTCGTCGGTTCCTTGTTCGATAGGGGAAAGGGAAAGAGCACAGTCGTTGAAGAGAAAAAAGGGCCCAAAGGATCACTTGACCATTCATCCTACCAAGGGGCACTGTTACCTATCTCCGACTGGCCTGCCCAGGTGGGATAATCGCTACGCCCATCCTGCTCCCAAATCACCAGAGAAAGCTCCCCTTCCCCGTCTTGTGCGGAAGAATGTCAACACGGACACTCGGCAAATTAGAGAACAGAGTAGGAAAAAAGATGGGTACTCGGGAGGAGACAGCCAGGTTAAGCGCCAACTTCTACAGAGGCGGAGCTTAGAAAAGAAGCCTCAGCCAACATCAGGCCCACGACTTTCTGGCTCGAATCAACCAGCTTCTTGCAGGGATGATATACTAGAGGTAGCAGACTGCTGGCATTTTCGATTTTCGCCTTTGTTGGCGCCAAGTGGTCGCCTGTTTAACTCGTTGTTTGCTTTACGAATCATAACTTGCCATGAAGAGAGGCTAACATGAAAACAGGAGGACGCTTTCCACAACAAGCCCATGATCAACCTCCCTGTTCCAGATCATATCCAAGCCATGTTAGTTGACGACTGGGAGAACATCACCAAGAACAACCAACTTGTTCCTCTCCCTCATCCCAAGCCCGTCAGCAGAATTTTTGACGACTACCTCGATAATGAACGACCAAACCGACCAGAAGGTTCGGCCAGCCTCGATATTCTCGAAGAAGTTATAGCAGGCTTCAGCGAGTACTTCGAGAAGGGATTGAGCAGAATTCTGCTCTATCGGTAAGTTACTTCTCGCGTCTCAATTCATCTATCAGACACTGACACCCCTGTCAGCTTTGAGCGTCACCAATACATGGAAGTTCGCAAGTTGTGGGAAAACGCAGAAGAGAATGCACAGATCAGAAACGTTTGTGATGTGTATGGTGCAGAGCACCTTGCTCGACTAATTGGTACGCCCTTCTCACCCTTGAAGATGATTGCAGTCCCTAACTCTCTTTGCCAGTCACCCTTCCTGAGCTCCTGGCCCAGACGAATATGGATCAACAGTCCGTGTCACGCCTGAGGGAGGAGATCGGAAAGTTCACCAATTGGTTATCCAAGAACTGCGAGACTTACTTCGTCAACGAGTATGAGAACCCAACACAAGAATACATCGACAAGGCCAGGAGCTTTTGAGCTCTCACAGGTCATGAGAATATGGAGTGCTCGTATGACGGCACCCGTCAAGGGAACTCCATTTCTTTAGCAGCTTGTTGAATTACCACTTTCTTGTAAACTTGGTTGGTACGTGGCGCTCTCTTTTGGCGGAAAAGGCATATTTATTTGGTAATTTATTGAAAGGATGAGGTTTCATTATTCGTCTCGCTCAGAGTCCACGCTCCCTCCACCTGTAAGGCTGAACAGGGTCTTGATTTTCTCAGGCAGCAATAGTTTGCTCGACCCAGACACCATCCAGGTACTGCTCCTCCTAATAAAGCAACGCCGTCGAGTCAGCACATGACCGCTCATCGGCGAAATGTTATGTGGAATTTATTTGTTATGCCATTGTTCTAGAATCCAATCAATATACAGGGCACAAACGTGCCAAGGTATCGTTACAGTAGTGATACAGCCCCCTGCCTTTCGTATTTCTCTCTTTTCTGTCGTGAATTTGTCCCCAGTCCAGTAGGACTTCCCCCCC